>JAWWLZ010000074.1:2428928-2449288 GCA_035041345.1 Poliocrania exsul
CTTGGCCGTGGCACTGAGTGCCATGATCTGGTAAAGGGGCTGGAGTTGGCCCAAGGGTTGGACTTGATGATCTCGGATGTCTTTTCCAACCCAATCCATTCTATGAGACTGGAGGACACCTCGCTGGGCACAGGAAAGGTGTCCCCTCCCTCCATCAGGGACATGGACAACAGAGTTACCAGCCTGCAGCAGCCTGACCACCACAGGCATCCCTGCTGGCAGCACCTGCTGTCCTTGGTGGCATCAGCAGGATCAGACCCACGGCTCCCAGGGAGGTTGGCCGTCCCTCGTGCCTGGTTCACCCCATCCCTGCTGCGTCCAGCCCTGGCACAGCTCTGGAGAGGCAGTGGCTGGCACTCGGCCCCCACGCGCCGTGGCGTCACTGCCACAGCCGCCTGCTGAAATGCAGATGCAGCGCAATGGTAGCTGTGATTAATAATGCAATCAGCGACCTATTTTTCCTGGTCTAACGTGCAATGAATATGAGGGCTGAATCCTGGTGATTGCTGAACGCCTTTCTATCTTTGGGGCCTATTCAGGAAAAAAAAAACAACCCTCATCAGAACAGTAATCTGATCCAATTTATTCCTTTCCTGATGTTCATCAAATCTTTTCCTTTTTAATTTTTTTCTTCCTTTCCTTTCTTCTTTTTTTTCCCCCTTCTTTGCACATAAAATCCTTATGTGGGGCAGCAGGAGGAGGAGGAAGGAACCTCAGATCTTCAAAGGGACACTGGGAGCAGTGAAATGAGTCCTCACTCAGCCACAGCCCCTTTTTGCTTCTCCAGTACCATAAAGAGACCTTACAAATGAATGTACAAGGGCCACAGTGCCTGGCCAGAGCATGTAAAGAGCCTCTGATCAGGCCTCTGAGATGTACTGGGTGTTACTCCAGGAACAAGGGGAAGTTCCTGCAGGTTGAGGAGCTGCCCTGGGTGCTGGAGGCTCAGGGCCACTGCCTGCCCTGTCCTCAGCCTGCAGGGTGAGCCTGCCTGAATGTAGGAGGGTTTTGGGGAGCCTGGGGGAATGAGGTGCTGCTCTCCAAGGGAGGAGCATCTGTGGAGCCCCACTGTGACACTGCCTGCCGTGCACATGCTTACCCACAGCCCTGCATTCACCCTCACCATGGATTTACCCCCATGCATTCACTATTGCCATGGATTCCCTGTCACCATGCATTCACCACTGCCATGCATTCATAGAATCAAAGAATCATGGAATGATTTGGGTTGGAAGGGACCTTAAAGATCATCTAATTCAAATCCCCCTACCATGGGCAGGGACATCTCCCACTAGAACAGGTCGCTCAAGGCCTTGTCCAGTCTGGCCTTGAACACTGCCAGGCTTTGGGCATCCACTACTTCCCTGAGGAAGCAGTTCCAGTATCTCACCACCCTCATAATAAAGAATTTCATTATAATATCCAGCCTAAATGTCCCCTCTTTCAGTTTGTACCCATTCACTGCCATACACTCACCATGGCAGCGCTTTCACTGCTGTGCACTCACCATCACCATGTATTTACCTCCTTCCTCTGTGTCACCCATTTTCGTGCAGGAAATGGCTATGTGAGTGCCCGAGCCTCTCCAGGTCTCCTTCCTGTGTCCAATGGCAGCAGCCTGGGCAAGATCATCCCAGCCAAGTCCCCGCCACCGCCCTCACATGGGACACAGCTCGCTGCCAACAGCCGCAAGCCAGACCTGCGTGTGATCACCTCGCAGAGCGGGAAGGGGCTGATGCACCACCTGGTGAGTGCCTGTGGGTCCATTGGGACACCAAGTGGGGTGGGACTGGATCCCCTGCTGGTGGACAGGCCACAGAGGGACTTGGTGCTGGAGCACAGGCTGTGCAGGGATCTGTTCTGTGCAGTAGTAGAGGGAGCTGGCTGGGGCCATGCTGGTGGGAAGATCTGAGGAGGAAGGCTTGGATTCCTGTCTGCACCACTGTGGATGGTGCAAACCCTGTGCCGGGCACTGCTCTCACTCTTCATGCCCCGTGGAGGCGAGGGTGTGGTGCCGGCGAGCGCGGGGTGTGGCGGGCACGGGGCGCTCGAGTTAACGGTGCCTCTCGGTTCTCTCCCTGTTCTCCTGCGGGCAGACCGAGGACCACCTGGCTCTGGTGAGTTCCCTCTGAGTGTGCATGGCAGTGGGGTGGGACGTGGGCCACTTGTCCCCTTGGTCCCCACAGCCTGCCCTGGCTTGGCAGAGGTGTGGAGCATGCAGAGAGGTGGACGTTGGCTCTTTTGCTCTCTGTTGGGAATGCAACGGGATGTGGGCACCAACATATATCCAGTCCTACTTCAGAAAATCACTTTTAGGAATATCTGGTTCCCTATGGAAAAGGAGGAGCTGACATGAGCTGTAAAGTACCTGTTTCTCCACCTAGGCTAGAAGAGCTGTGCTAGTCCCCCCAGGGAGGTCCCTCTGAGGGCTGTGTAGCCAGGCTGGGCACCTCCACTGGCCTGGACCTGCCCCGTGGGGTTTGCTGGAGACACCACAGTTACAGCACGGGAAGACTTGGCCCATTGCCAGCACATGAGAGACAGGGAGTAAATCAGGCTCTTCCCATATTAAGGATATTATTTAAAGCCTGTGTAAATCCACTGGCTGGCTAGTGCACTCCCTAAACCTCCCTTGTGCACAGGGCAGTTTTCCGTGTTATTTTTATGGCTTTTTTTCCCTCTTCCTGCCAGCAAAGTGAATGCCACCTTGTTTGTGGCAATGATTCACTCTGCTCCGTTGCTATTCTGGTGCAGGGCAGATGGGCGACAGGTCAGCGCAGCGAGGGAAGGGCGAGAGCTGCTGCAGGATGCAGCTCACAGCCAGGGAAAAGCTCTCCAAAACACAGGAGTAAGCCAGTCCTTCTGGCAGCCTGCAAGGAGACACTCTTGGCCAGGGCAAGGATGGGCCAGGGCTTTGGCAGACGTGGATTCTGCTGTTCTTTGTGGCCCCAAACCCTTCCTGCTTGCCCCCTCCCAGCAGCTCCCTGCCTCGGTTTTCCCATGTGCAGAGGGAGAGCAGTCACTCGCCACCTCCCCATCTGCTCATCCCTCTTCCCACTGCCCAAGGCGTTCCCTGGCTCTGCACTGGAGCAGCTTTAGGCAAAAATCCACCAGGATGGCATTAACAGCTTTAATTGTTGGTCTGAGCTAACCCGGCGGGATTTTGCCTGGAGTGAAGAACATCCTCTCCCCAGCTGAAGTGGGTAGTGGGGAGATGGGTGGTGACAAAATGTGGGCAGTGGAGGAGAGGGACATGGACACAGCTGGATCAGGAAGGGGAATATGGAGCCTTGTCCCTGCCAATCCCTCTCCTGTCCAGTTCAGATGCCCCCCGTTAACCTTCTCCCCAGATTTGCTCCCTCCATGTTGCTCAACCTACACA
Organism: Poliocrania exsul; assembly: GCA_035041345.1. Lineage (NCBI taxonomy): Eukaryota > Metazoa > Chordata > Aves > Passeriformes > Thamnophilidae > Poliocrania > Poliocrania exsul. Next base: position 2,432,311 of record JAWWLZ010000074.1, read on the forward strand.
CCAGATCCTCTCTCCAAATGGCAGCTCCCACCTCTTTCCAGGTGGCAGCAGGATGAGTCAGTGGCCCCTCTGCTGAGTCCTGCCACTCTGCCTGGAGCCTCTGCCCGCAGCCCCAGCTGTGCCACCTCCAGCTCTGCTGCTGCAGCAGCTTTGGGCTCTGAGCATGCTCTTCTCCTTTAGAGGGAGCAGAGAGGCATCTCCCCATTTTTCTCCACTCTCCTATCATGCCAGGGGCAGCAGGATCCATGTAGAGCCCACAGCAACACACCACGGGCTCCCTGGGAGCATGTGCATGGTTTGGTGCCAGCCAGAATGGCAGCACTGTGTGTGGGCATGGAGTGTGAGTGGCACGGGGTGGGGAGCTGCTTGCACACTGTTTCCTGCATGAATTGGGGTGAAAATCAGGATGACATCCCTGCACTCACCCCGTGGTGTTACAGGGATTCCCAGGGCTGATACACCTGGCCCAGCCTGTGTCCCTCCAGCCCAGCCCTCCAGCATGGCTGCCCTCATCCCTGTGCCTCTGCTCTCCTGGGAAAGCTGCAGAGCTCCAGAGCAAGGGGCAGAGGGGTTGGGGCTCTAAACTGCATTTTATTGGGTTGGCTTGGGGTCCAGTACAGGCAGGAGAGGGACAAGACTGGGTCCTGCCCTCTCTGAAGGCATTTCTTGCCATGTCCTTAACCCATGGGAGTGGGCACAGCTGAGGGTGGCTGCCAGCAGGATGCATGCCAGGAAAACCCACTCCTAGAGCCCAGGGCTTTAGCAATTAGAGCCCTGGTAATCGTCTTCCCTGGACGGCGGGAGGGACCTGCAGGCTGGGCAGTGTGTGGGCGCAGGGCATGCAAATCCAGCACAGCCAGGTGCTCTCACCCTCTGCAGGTGGCCAGGGCAGCGTTGGAGCCTCCAGCCTTATCCCAGGAGAGTCCCCATGGCCATGAAGCATTACATGGTCCGTGCCCAGCCCTCCATGGCCCTGGGAGCCCTCGGTGCTGGAGGAAGGCTCCTCACTGTGTGCCAGGGCACAGCCAGCCTCGTGCCAGGCATGATTTAAGCTGGGCACTGCCCCAGTCTTCACAGGATGACGTGTGCTGGGGTGCTTCGGATTAGAGTCAAGCCTCTTGAGTCTGATTTAAATCAGATCAGCAGAGACAGCCCAGATTATCTGCCTTGTAAACAGGGCTGAATCTGACCTGTAGAGCCACCCACGTAACCTCATGGAGAACCATGGTGGGAGGCTGTCGTGCACTGGTCCAAGGGCAGAATTTTTCCACAGTGGACCTGCTAATGCCTGAGTCACCAAAACCTTGTGAGGGCACTGAGCTGGCAGGTTGCTGAGCACTGGACTTCAAGTTTAGGAATACCAGAGTCCCTTCAAAATCCTGAGGCCGATGCTCAGCATCCCCAGCTTCCCTTGAGGCAGGGGATTGTCCTTGGCCACTGGAGATGCAGGGAAGAGCATGTGTTGGCTCTGCATTGCCCCAGCCAGTCCTGGTGGTCCCTTTGTCACTCCTTCAAACTTCACACACAACTTCTGGAAAACAGTCTGAGGCATCCTGCTGATGTTGCCCCACCACACATGCAGGGACATGGTTGGTCCTAGTGGATGAGGCCCAGTCCTGGGCAGGAAGGGGTCCCAAGGTGAAGTGACCTGCAGATGAGTGTCACAAGGTCCAGAGTGCCAGCATTGGTGCAGTTTCCACTTTGCTTTGTTGCAATATGGACTGACCAGAGGATCAGTCCTGCTTATCCCACACTCTCTGTGCTCAGCCCCAGTGCATGCCCAGTGGGTCTTGAGGGGGCCACAGCCCACAAAGATGAGAGAGTGCAGCCATCTGGGTTTTAACTCCCTCCCCATTTGTTCCCACAGCAGAACACGCAGCGGTTGGGTGTCTCTCAAGCAACTCACTCTCTGACCACACCAGTTGTTTCCGTGGCGACTCCAAGTTTGCTGACACAGGGGCTGCCCTTCTCTGCCATGCCCACAGCCTACAACACAGGTGAGAGCAGTGGCCGGGTTAGAGCTCTCCAGTGGGTGAGTTACCACGAGAGGAATTGTGCTGCTTGCAGGGATGTGCCCGTGCTCTCCGAGCAGCTGCGCTCTTGCTCGTGGAACTTGCTGCTGCAAGACATGGTTGAGTTTAAGGATTCCACAGGATTAAAATCAAGAGGGAAGTCATTATATAAATGCTGAGAGCTCACTGTTGTAGCCAGAAGGGCTGTGGGGGTTGGTCCTGTCCTGCTGTAGCCCATTGCACTGTGCAAGTGGATGCTAATTACAGCTACACCCATCCTCAGGCTCTCGAAAGCTCGGGGGGATGTTGTAATAGGGGCTTAATGACAGTGAGCATAGGCCCCCAAAAGTTTGGGAAGAATGCAAACCAGCCTGCTTGTAGGCACATCTGATTCAGCCTGGTGGGTTTCAAGCCAGCCCGAGGCGACGGTGACAGCGCAGTTGCCCAAGCAAAGGGATTGTTCATCTGCCACCTGTCAGACCTCCGTGAAAACTTCGAGGACTTGCTGGTTCCCTGTGTAGCTTGCTCTGGCTCAGAGGAAAGTCTGAAAAAATGTAAAAAGCTGCTTGTCTGGAAGAGCCCTGAACAGGCACGTTGGGAACTCCCTCTCCTAATTAGTAGGTGTAGCCTTGAAGATGCCGGTTGTGCGTGACAGGGCTCCTGTCCCTGTGTGGCAGCTGGAGTTGGCCCTGCGGTTCACCAGCCAGGCTGGGCACAGCCAGAGTCCTCAAATAGGTTTTAATTGAGCCCTGTGCTGCTGCTCAGGGCGGAGGGGGCTGAATTCCGGCTCTGTGTAGTTATTTTCTCTCACTGCTGACCACGGGCAGAGCCTTGTTCCTGCCTGAGTGCCAACAGTACCAAGGGGTTTGTGGTGGGAGGAGTGTGGGGGGCATCACTAGAGGGTACAAACTCCAAGCCTGGAGTGTTGCCACTTGTTCTACCAACCAGGGCTGCCCTGTTAACTGGGTGAGAATTGTCTCGATTTGTGAACCATCTTGAACACAAGGAATGGCTGTGAGGGAGTGGGGAGGCTCAGCCTGGAGAAAAGGAGACTCAAGGGGCATCTTCTCACTCTCTGCAACTCCCTGTCATGATGGTGGAGACATGTGGAGGTTGGGCTCTTCCCCCAGGTAACAAGTGATAGGACAAGAGGAAATGGCCTCAAGTTATGTTGAGGGAGGTTTAGGTTGGATATTCAGGAAAATTTCGTTGTGGTAGAGGTGGTCAGGCATTGGAACAGGCTGCCCAGAGCAGAGGCAGTGCCACCATCCCTGGAGGGATTTAATAGATGTGTGGATGTGGCACCTGGGGACATGAGTTTAGTGGTGGCCTCAGCAGTGCTGGGGGAATGGTTGTACTTGATGGTCTTGGGTGGCTTTTCTAGCCTATATAATTCCATGTTCCTGTGATGCTGCCAGGGTGATCATCTCGTAGGTCACTGTGGGCTGCAGATACCCTGAGCAAACTCCCAAGCTGGAGTGTTGCCACTTGTTCTTTCCAGGCCTTACCTGTTAATTGGGTGGGAATTGTCTGGATTTCAGGCTGGTGCAGTTGTGCCAAGCTGCCTCCTGGCCAGAGTTACATGCCCTTACAGCTGAATACAGTCAAACACAACCATTCCCAGCTCTGTGATCCAGACAGGCTCCAGCTCCAGCCCTGGTGGGGCTGCAGGGGCGGCCACTGTAACCAGTGGGTGTCTGGAGCTCCCAAACCAGAAGGGCTGGTATGGGGGGTGAAGGCCAGAGTGGGGCAGGGATCTGCATTCCGGGACATGGGGTGGGGTGTGCCGGGGATCTGCCGGCGGCGTTGGCAGCGGTTCAGCACCAGCACAGCCACCTCTGTGTGCACTGCTGGGGTGGGGACTGCTGAAACCACGAGACACCCAAAATTACAGAGAGAAAGGGAGAGGGAGAGGCACGGGGAGGGTTCCATCAGCTCTGCGGATCGGTGGTGTCTTTGTCAGGCAATGACGTGGCCAGCCAAGGTTTGACCATCTCGGGGAGGAGCAGCACTTTGCCCCTGCTTTTCCCCCTCGTCGTGCCCACCCTTTGTAAAATTCCTCCCTGGTATGGGGTGCTCCCCATTTGGGATGTTCCCGAGGTCCTGTATGGGAAGGGCATCGTCCTGCGAGCGTGGGGGGGTACCGGGATGTGGGGTGCCCGTGGCGGGGGACACGGTGACAGCTGCGTGTCCCCACGGTGGGTGGGGAGCGCCCCCTGCTGTCACACGGGACACCACATGTGTGGGCATGTCAGGTACGGGTGAAGGTGCCCCGGGCACAGGTGGGGGTGCCCCAGGTACAGGTGGGGGTGCCCCAGGTACACATGGGGAATGCCCCAGGCACAGATGAAGATAAACCTCAGATGAAGGTGTGCAAGGCACAGGTGGGGATGCCCCGGTATGGGTGAAGGTGCCCCAAGAACAGGTTAAGGTGCCCAAGGTAAAGGTGGGGATGCCCCAGGCACAGGGGATGATGCTTCAGGTATGGGTGGGTCTCACCAGCTGTCAGGAGTTCGTTGCCCCAGGAGGGTAAGAAATGTACACAGAGCTGGAGGGTGGCTCTGGGGGTGTCTCACACCCCATGGTCCTCCCTGGGGGGAGCTGAGCACAGCTGTACCACGGGGCTGCCCCTGCCACTGCTGTGCCTGGGGGACAGTGGTGATGTTTGGAGTGTGGAGGGTCCTGCCAGCCTTGAGGCCAGAAGAGAACTGGATATAAGGAGGAAATTGTTTCTGTTGAGGGTGCTGAGGCACTGGCTTAGGTTGTCCAGAGAAGCTGTGGCTGCCCCATCCCCAGCCAGGTTGGATGGGCTTTGGAGCAATGTGGGATAGTGGAAGGTGTCCCTGCAAGCTGGACTAGATGGCCTTTAAAGGTGCCTTGCATGGCACATAGTGCCAAGGTCTAGTTGATGTGGTGTTGTTTGGTCATAGATTAGACTTGATGATCTCAGAGGTCTTTTCCAACCTAACTGATTCTGTAATTCTGTGATTCCAGCCCACATCCTTCCATGGTTCCAAGAGCTGTGTCCCCCTAGCCAGCATCCCTGTGCCACTCTCAGCCTGAGCTGATATTCCATACGTGTATTTGTGTCTCTTGCAGGTCTCCATCTTCTCGCAGTGCTCAGGGCACTGTGGGAGCAGGTTTGACATTGAAATGACTGAAGGGCTCCTTCTCTTCCAGATTATCAGCTGACGAGCGCTGAGCTGTCCTCGCTGCCAGCATTCAGCTCACCTGGAGGGCTGTCCCTTGGCAACATCTCTGCCTGGCAGCAGCAGCAACAGCAGCAACAGCAACAGCAACAGCAGCAGCAACAACAGCAGCAGCAGCAGCAGCAGCAACAGCAACAGCAGCAGCAACAACAGCAGCAGCCGCAGCAGCAGCCGCAGCAGCAGCACCTGGTCCCTGTGTCATTAGGAAACTTAATGTAAGTGAAACAAGTTCCAGGGCTGCTCACTTGAGGTTGTAAGAACAAAGAGGGAAATGGGGAATTCCTCCAAGGTGCCAAACCTGCAGAACCCTCCGTGGGTTCTCTGGCCCCCCACTGCTGGGCCTCAGTGGTCCACGCTGTGTTTCTGGGGGCAGAAGCAGCTGCAGAAGGAGCCAACCCAGCCAGCTTGGGAAGTTTGGGGAGTCCTGTCCCTGCCTTGGTAGGAGTGACCCAGAGTCACCAGCTGTGATCAGGGTGGCAGCACTCTCTAGGATGCTCCAAGAGCTGTGTCCTGCTGCCTGTCCACAGCAGGATTGCTCCCTGCTCTCACCTGGGGGGCATGAGATCCAGCCAGAGGCAGTGTTAGATGGGATGGACGTTGCAGGATGAAGTGTCTGGAATTGTGTCCTGCTGGTGTAGAAAGAAGGTGGCTTTTAGTATTGCAAATGGATTGCTTTTCTCCAGGGAAGAAAACACAAACACTTGCATATTGGAGGAGGTTTTCTGAAGGGGATTTCCTTTTAGTCTGAAATAAAGCATCCACACACCAAGGTGCTTGGTAAAAATAAAGATTTAAGCAACTTGCCTGTGATTACACTGAGAGTGTGGGACAAAAACAGGCAAGAATTGAAGAGGAGGCATCAGTGGCTTTGCCCCAATCACTGAGTCATAAACTCTGATATCTGCAGTGTGAAGTGCCAGGTGGATGGATGGAGAAATGGATGGATAGAAGGAGGGAGGGGTGGATGGACTAGGCTGTTGTGCAGAGAGTTCAGTGCATTTCCTCACTGCTTGGAGCACATTTTCCGGCCATGGCAGGGCAGCAGCTTCCCCAGCAGCCACCCAGACCTCCTGCACCAATATGGAAAGTCTGGATGAAATTTTGGATTGTAGTAAAGAGGTTGAGAAGGTTCCCAGTTTGGAGCAAAACCCTCCACAAGGTCTGTGCAGCCCATGGGAATGCTGGGGCAGAGCCATAGGGGCATCCATGGGACAGGGATGTCCCAGCCTGTCCCTCTCCTGCTGCTGCAGGATGGTGAGTGGGACTGGGACTGGATCACAGGGTGCTGGGGAAGGATGGGTGCTGGGGAAGGATGGGTGCTGCTCACAGGGTTCTGTGGGTCTAATCCCAGGCTGGCAGTGATGCATCCTGGTCAGTGCACAGATCATGTATTCTGGAGTCATAATGATTCATAATTCTAATTATGAATCCAGATTAATAATCTAATCCAGGTTCATAATCCTGTGTTCATTTGGCTGTGGGATGTGCAGGTTCTGGATTCTGTGGATTGGAGGGTAAAAGGCTGCCAAAAAGCTAATAATGAGAGATTTCCCATTATCTATTTTTTCATCTGTTACTCCCTCTCCTTCCCCTTCTCCTCCTCCTCCTCCTCCTCTCCCAACCTCTTCCTCTGCCTTCCGGACGCCCAGACAAGGGAGTCACTTGTCCCACACCACCACTTTGACTGTCAACACCAACCCCAACATCAGCATCAAGTCGGAGCCCGTCTCGCCCAACCGGGAGAGGAACACTGCCACCCCTCTCAGCACCTTCCCCCACCAGCCCCGGCACGAGCCCACCGGCCGCTCGCCCGTCGACAGCCTCAGCAGCAACACCAGCTCCTACGAGGGCAGCAGCGAGCGGGACGACCCCGCCCGCCCCGATTTCGGCTCCTCCCTGGGGCTCCTGCGACCCACCAGCGAGCCCGAGGGGGAGAGCCCCTCCGTAAAGCGCATGCGGTTGGATACCTGGGTCACATAACGGGGCCCTGCTGTCCCCCTGGGAGCGCCGCCGGCTCCGGTGGGGCCGTGGGGAGGGGGCGGGAGGGGCGGTGGGGGGTGAAACGGGTGATGGGGATGGGCTGGGGTGGGGGGAAGTTATCATAAACTGCCTGAGAAATAGCTTTAGGATTTTGTAGGCATTCATTCTAGCGCAGCAGGCGACGCACGCAGTACATACGGCTCTCCTCGAACAGCCGAGTGTGTGGGGACGGGACACTGGAATGGATTATCTGTGTCCTTGCCAAAAACAGCAGCCTCTGGGGATGCTCCCCCGCGGGCGGGTGGGCCGGGCAGGGGGTGCCCACTGGTCGGGGAGACCCCCCTGGGAAGTGGGACCGTATCCCTTGGGCAGAGCGCCTGCGGCAGGGCAGGGTCTGGGGGCAGGCAGGGCACAGAGCACCCCCCAAAATGCACCTTCACCCCCTGCCCAGGCACTCACTCCTGGGTCCCTGTGCAGGAAAAGGCAGTTCAGACATGATCAGCTCCCCAAAAGCTTGAAGGGTTTGGCAGACTCCGGTTTTCCTCAAAAAGGCTTTTCCTACACCAGTTTTCCTGGACAGGGAGGCTGAGAGGTTCAAGGAGAGCCTGGCTTTGGTATGAAATGCGATGCAGCTGCATCCACAGCCTGCTTGGGCCTCCTGGATGCTGGAAAGCTGCATCCCTGGAGTAAGAGATGGATTTTTAAGGCTTAATCTGGTTTGCATGACAGGTGGATGCAGACAGCATCCTTTCATCCTTCCTGGCAGAGCAGGGATCTCCACCAATTCTGACCAGGGTCTCTGGAACACTGGAGTTCCTCTTTCCCAAGAAAGCCTTGCCCCTGCCTGAGTGCAGTGGATGTGCAGAGGGAAGGTCCATTAGTGCTGCTTTTCCAAGAAAATTGTGGCTTTTACCAAGCAACATCCATAAAAGCATTTTTAAAATGGATTCCCATTCCACATGGGCCAAAGCTTTAAATCAAGAAAATGGGAAGAAATTATTTTTTTATTGAAGGATGCAACTGAAATAATGATCCTGTAGGATTTTGCCTGAAGGTTTCTAGGCCTCATAAAGGTGAGGGTGAGCAGATTAAAAATCTGCTCAAATCTCGACACAGTGATTTAGTGGAAGGAAAAAGAAGGAATTTCCTCATGTTGCCACTTGCTCCAGCAAGTTTCCCATGGATGGGTGTCAGTGCCCCCACCCCAAAATGCGGCAGCCAGCTCAGGGCTGGAGGATATGGAGCAGAAGGGTCTGTTCCCAGCCTGTGTAGGTGTTATAGGGATGGGCTTTCTCCCTGCAGGCGCTCTCCTCTGGAATGTTGGTCCCCTCTGCCCCTCCCAGCCTTCTCACCCTGTGCAGGGACACCCTGGCCAGACTCACCCCTGGGCTCATGGTCCCAAACTGGCACAAAACCTGCCTGGAATGCCACCTTTGCCAAGTCCTTTGGCAGCTGGAGCCTGACCAGGCTTGGGGGACTGTGGAGGAGCCGGGAGCTGCTTTGGGGTCAGCTCCTCCCAAACCAGAGCAAAGGGAGAGGAGCAGAGTCACAGTGGGATTTATCCTTCTCCTGGATCCCTCTGCCAGATGTCAGCAGCCAGCTCAGCACTGGAATGAGGCAGATGGCATAAAAATGTCCTGGCATGAGAGCAAACCAGAAGAAAATGTATGAGTTTTTATAAACTTTTCCCAACCATTTGTCCCAAAGTTTCTAATTTGGAAAAACAAGACAAAAAAAGTTGAGGATTATTGTGAAATGAGCAACCTAAAGGGACTGGTTGGAGGAGGAGAGGAAATCCTCCAAAAATTCGGTGAAAATTCTTAGCTGTGAGAAATGATGGCCAAAGAAGGAAAAGGGGACCTCGTCCTGCCCAGTTGGGCCTGGCAGCAAAGGAGCCACTGGCCAAAAATCCTTGCAGGGGCATTGCCCACACATCCCTCCTGAGCTGATGCCTGCCCTGACCTTCCCTCCTCTCCTGGTGGTTCATTGGTTCGGGTATGGAGACCTGGTGGAGAGACCAGGGTGGGAGATGCTTGGCAGTTGTGAGGGTTCCTGGTACTGGCGTCTCACCAACATCCCCTGCCTGTGGAATGAGTCATGGAGCGACGTGTGGGATAAAACTCCCCGGTCCAAATCTTACAATACCAAATTGCTGCCACAAAGGCTTTTCCAAATGATGGTTTTATTCTTTTTCAATGATAAGTTTGGAACTCCCTCTCCTGTTCTGTGCTCTGGAGGGCCTTGGGCAGACAAGGGGAGGCCCATGGTGCCAGGGAGGGCTCCTGGCAGGCTTTGTGCAGTTGAACTCCCCATCTCCCCTCCCCAAGCCAAACCCAGCGGGTACCACCGTGTGCCAGGGACATGCTCGGATCTCACCTCCAGAATGCTGGTGTGGCATCGACGGCAGAAGTGGATCTCCCTCCCTCCATCTCCGTTTGTCCATTGGGAAGTGGGAGAGCTGCTGTGGACCGTGGTCCTCCTCACCCACACTGACCCCCCGACCTGGTGATGCCGGATGTACCGGACGCGCACCTGAGCTCTTTGCACGGCCTTGCTTTGGAAATTAGGCGGGATAACGATGTCTCATCGCTCTGGTTTTGTATTTCTTTTTTTTTTTTCCTTCACAAAAAGAAACTCAACCCAACTACCCAGGGTCTGGCCCACTGGGAGTGGCGCAGTGGGAGGGCCTGGCAGGGCAACTTGCTCCGGAAACCCCGGCAGGGAGGAGACAGCGGAGACCCCCCGGCACTCGACGCTGTCGGTGCAGAGCAACCCCAAGTTGGGGGGACAAAACCCAAAAAAACAGTTTTGCTCATGAACTTCATGCCCTGACTCCCAAGTTCACACTTTTCTGCCTGGAAGCTGAGAGCCTGGAAAACACAAAATCCAAGACACAAACGCTCTGGGTTACGTAGATGCAGGTTTAGATGTGCCTGGCGGGGAAGGCGCCGGCGGTTCGGTGCCGGGCCGGACGGATCGGCAGCAGCGCGGCAAAGGCACTCGACGATCCCCTGGGCTGGTGCCACGGGCAAGTACGGCTCGTGGGAAGGTGGGGATGCCCCGGGTCAGACACGGCTTCACGTTGTGGTGAAAGGGGTTTTGGGGGCTGTGTGTCGGGGTCTTCATTTTGTTGGGGGCTTGGGGTTATTTTATTATTATATTCTATTTTTTTTGTCCGGGTCATTATCCTTTATTTCCCCCCCAGACTGTAGGATCTGATAAACTCCTCCTAATTTTCAAAAGACAACGAGAAGAATGACAATCTAAGAAACCAACACCCTCCTTTGTGCTTCTATAAATATGTTTCTGATCTAATTTTATTTCTCGTGCTCATCTGTACTGTTGACAGTTACAATTGTGTATAATTTTTTTTTTAATTTGGAATTTTTGCGTTGTATAGGGTTTAGTTTTAAAATATATATATTTTCCATTTTTTAAAAAAGGGGTGTTGCAAAAAAAAAATTGCACGATTTAAATGACAATAGTTAAAATGCTGCAGTTTTTAGAGATGTGGAAGCAAAATGGAGCTTATTTATTCTCAAAGGCTATAAAGGTGTAAAATGCATGAAGAAAAAAAAAACATTTACAAAAAAAAAAAAAAGACAAAAAAAGTGTAACCTGAACAAAGTGTAGCGTTAAAGATTTTAAAGGATGACAACAACAAGAAAAAAAAAGAAAAAAAACCAACAAAAAAACAGCTAATATATTGTGTTTGGGCTAGTTTGCTTTTGTTTTTAATTGTTCCTTTTTTGGAGAATGAAATACAATTGTGTATATTTTCATATAAGAAGTATGCACTGAGATGTTTCCAAACTGATATATTCCTTTCTAAACGTGTGGTTACTTACCAAAGTCTGTTTCTGATCTTTACCTTCTGAACTCTCTGTGGATCCTCCAGCCCGTTCTGCCCGGGCCGACACCACGGCCACAGGTAAGCCAGGGTGGGACACGGGCACTGCCCCCTCCTGTCCCTGCTCTGGGGTGCCAGGGGTGCCCAGCGCCAGGGCGGCGGATTTGGGGTGCTGGTGGATGCGGTGCCCGTATTTGGGGGGGCTGTGACCCCCGTGCTGGGAAGGCTGGTCTTTCCCAGGGATGGTTTTTGGGGTGTTTGCGCCATCAGTGGAGGGGCAGGGCTGTCCAGGAGCGCAGTGTCCCTCGTGGGGTGATGCCAGGGGAGCAGCATTGCTGGGGGCTGGTGCAGAGTAAGGGGTGGGTCCATGTGCTGGGAGCACAGAGAGGGCAAGGGCTCTGCTGCTGGCATGTGCCAGGATGGCCAGGATTTGGTGCAGAGAGGAGGAGGAGGAGGATGGAAGGAGGTCACAGGGTGTGGCTCAGGTGATGCTCCTCAGCCAGAGGAGCAGGATGGGGTGGGAAGTTGTCTGCCCATTCCAGGAGGGGATTTGGATATGGAGCAGGCCCAAAATGGTATCTGAAACCTAAAATCCTGGGAAGGGCTGGGTGGGGTGTGGTGAGGATGGTGATGGATCGATGAGGATGGTCTCACCTGCTCTGGGGGACTGTGGAGGTGATCAGCTGGCACCAGGGTTGGGTGTGAGGGAACAGGGTGACCCCCTGCTATTGGGGTGGTTTCGAGGGATGGTGAAATGCTGTGTTGGATGTTTGGATGAGGATGTTGGTGCTGGGGGGTCTGGCAGTGGGTTGTGGTTGTGCCAGGGGCACCCTGAGCCCCTGTGGGCATTGAGGTTGTGATGGGGAGACCCTCGTTGAAGGGGTTTGTTGCTGTCGTGTGTTTGGGGCTGCTGCCAGTGTTGGTGTTGGAGGGTGATGGAAGTGTTAAATCCAGAGCTGGTGGCAACAGGCCACCTGTGGGCCTGGAGGAAAGTGGGGTGAGGAGAAAGAGTTCCTTTTCTTCCCCCCTTTTTCACTTCCCCCTTCCTCCCCAGAATAATCTCAGCAAACCAGGGAAAAAGCAAATTTACTAAAAAAAACCCCCCACCTTCTTGGAAATTCCACCTCCTGCAGTTTTTTCTCCTCTTATGTTCCTCATTTGGGAGATTCCTCCCAACACTTTGGATGGGAATTGGGAAGTTTGTCACCAGCTCTGGGAAAAGGCTGCAAACTGCTGCTGCCAGGCCAGAGCTCAGCCAGGAGTGAGGGACCCTCAGCACTCTGGGATCCTTCCACACTCCCAGGGTCTCCTTGTCACTCCTGGGCTCCCTCCGTGTTGCTGGGATGAGCATCCATTGGGTGGGGAAAGATCTTCCCAGCCATGCCTTGGCTGTGCCATCCCTGCTGCCACATCCTGCCTTGCTCTCCCATCCTCTGGCTGAGGGCACAATTTGGGGATTTTCACCACCAAAAGTGGCAAAAATTTGTCCCCATCCACCTCTCCTGGGGCTGTGGGCTAGTCCATAACTGTGGGCTTCAGCTGAAGGTTTGCTCCTGCTTCCCTTTCCCATGTTCATTCTTTTATTCACCTTCCCATCTACTTCTCTTTCTTCCCTTTTTCCGTTCTTTTTTCCCCTTTCTTTTCTTTTTCCCCTTCCACAAAAAACCCCAACCAGACCCATAAACAAAGTGTTATGTTTTCACTACCTCCATCCATCACCCTTGCCTGTCTGATGCCAGAAGCCATGCTCGGGATGTAAGAGGGCCTTTACCCCTTTATTTTTCCCTTTCCTCCAGAGGTTTTATCTTCCCTCTGTCCCTCTGCCCCTCCTTTCTCTGGTCTCTCACCTGTAGTATTTTACCTGGCTACTGTAACTGTAAATAGCGAGTTTCAATCTGTTAGCGATGGTAACAGTACAGAAAACTGGTTTTGGGGGGGGTTTTTTGTTGTATTGATATGAAATGAGATTATATTTTTGTCAGAGTATATTGTAATAATACTGACTTTGGACATGGCCGAGTTGTACAGCGATTTCTTGTTTAATCTTCTTGGCTCTCCCCACCCTCCCTGTCCCTCCCTGCTCCCCAACTTTCCATGTCCCAGACTTGGACCCTGCTGGGAGCAGCCACTTGGCAATGGCTTCACACACAGGAATGCTTTTCCACAGGGTTCCCAACACGCTGGCGTGTCCCCCGTGGGTCTGGAAAGGTCAGAAACACCCAGGAGTTTATTTAAGTGAGCCTTGGAAATCAGGAGGGTTTGGGTGCACAGGGATGCTCGGGCTCTCTGTTACACTCCCGGCAGGAACTGGGGATCTCGGGGGAGGGGATGGGCTCATTCCAACTCCCCTCTCCTCCCTAGCGAGTGGAAAACCACGTTGTTTTCCAGTTTCTTCCTCCCGAGCTCCGTTCTCTGGAGCGATGCCTGTTTGGAATGTGCTTTCCTTAAGCCAGAAGAGGGTGGTGTGGCTCAGGCTGTGCCGGGATCATGTCTGAGCAGGCTGAGGTGGTTTTCCTGGAATTGGGGATTTTAGAACATCCCCAGTCCAGTGCTGTGGGGAGAGGCTTTGGTGGGCTGAGGGTGGGCTGTTCTCCCCCTGCATCCCACCCCCAAATGAGGGATTTCTTCAGCTGGGTTTGCTGAGTGGGATTTTCCTGCTGGTGCCACCAAGATGCAGAGACTGGCCCAGTTCCTCGCTGTCTGGGCATGAACCCACTGCAGGGCCTTATGGAACATCCTTTTCCCAGGGAAACGCTGTCATGGGATGATGTTGGGATGTCCCTGTGGGCTCCCAGCAGCTCCTGCAAAGCCAAGGGACGAAGCAGCCCAGCCCAGGCCACCACTCCCCTCATCCCCATGGCTGTTTCTGAGCAGTTTGCAAGCGAATGGGACACTGAAGAGGTGGGGACCATCACGGCTGTTCTGCTGCTCCCCCTTTGTGTCCCCCATGGTCTGTGGGTCGGGTCTCCCCCATCCCCTTCACACCCCTGGCTCCCTGTAGCTCAGTAAAGCAGGTAGGTGTTAGCAAACTCTGGGGTGTCTGCAACAACCTTTGTAAAATAGAATAGACCCTCTAAATGATGCACTAAAAGGAAAAAAAACCAACAAAAACATAAATCCCGCCCCCCCCCTTCAGCTTCTCTGTGTGATGGTTCATTGGATCTCCCCGCTCAGCCCGTCTGTAACAGCACAGGCAGCTCTGCATCCTCCCCCCAGGGTGCTGCACAGGTAGAAACAAAACAGGACGTGCACTTCCCCCGAGGAGTTTTATTTATTGTTTTGAGAAGCAATTTAAAAAAAAAAGAAAAAAAAGAAAAAAATATAAACTGTGTATCTATAATATATATATATATTTTTAACCTCTTTTTTTTTTCCTGATGCTCCTCCACCCGTGTGTGTGTGTGTGTGTGTGTGTGTGTGTGTGAGAGTGTGAGTGAGTCAAGGGATTCTGCGTGGGGACCGTGGTGTCCCCTTCCCTGTGTCCAGCTCTCCAGAGGGACCAGGGTGTCCCTTTCCCTGTGTCCAGCTCTTGGGGGGGGGCGATGCAGCAGAAGCCCAGAAGCAGCAGTGGGAGGGGAGGGAGGATTTATGCTGAGAGCTTGTAATGTTTTAACCGTGAGTTTTGACTAATTCCACCTTTCTTTGGAGTATTTGCACCCTCGGGGTCTGGCCTGACTGAGAACCTCCCGCGCCCTGGGGACGCTCTCGCCCCCTGTCCCCATCCCCTCCTGTCCTTGCTCCCTTGACAATCAGTGGCTCCTTCCCAGGGACTGCAGCACGTGGTTGAGACGTCTGTTTTGTTTTTTCAATATTCCTTTTTTGTGCTGTATGGTGATGCGTTATTGTATATTCCACAATAAGGAAAAAAAAATATATAAAAAAATGATGATGATAATAATAATAATAATAATTACCATGAGAAATTCTTATGAGTTTTGTTTGGAAACTCTTTCACTATATTTGTTGTAAAGAGGTTTACTATTAAAAAGAAAAAAAAATACACGTTTCTGATAATTTTCTGTGCCTCTGGCTCTTTCTTTCCTGCCCTCCCCATGGCAGGGTGCAGCAGGTTGTCACTCTGGGCTCCAGCTCCTTCCAGAGCCCCCGGTGAGGTGGGAATGTTCCTTTGTCACCTGGTCGTGATGGCTGCAGGTAACACAGCTGTCCCTGCTCCCTCTGGGCATGTAGGCCTGAGGTCACCCAGATGAACAGCAGAGGGACACACCTGGAGCATCCCCAGGGCTGCAGGAGCAGGGGGTTACCCTGCTGGCCTGCTTAGGTGTTCCCAGTCTGTTGTCCCTGTCTCATCTCCACAAGGAATTCAACCAGACTGAGGACAAAGACCTCCCCCCCTGGCTGGGTGGGTAGTCCTCTCCCTGCAGGCCAGGGTGGTGGCTGTCCTGGGGTACTCTCAGCAGCTCTGAGATGCTCTCAGATTCCTTGGGATGCTCTTGGCTCCCCTGGAATACTCTCAGTGGAGATGGTGGTTCTCACCACCCAGTTTCTGGTGCCTCCCTGCAGACCCCACGTCCTTGGGCTGGGAGGGACACCACAAGACACATCATGCTGTGGCTCCCACAGACCCTCTCAGTGTCCTTAAAGGTCAGGCACTGCCTTTCCTACCCGAAGCTTTTCCTGGAGGGGGCTTGACTTTGAAACAGGGCCTCCCTCCACACAGAGCTGGATTTCTGTTGGGCTTCCAGCCAGGATGTCAGGTAAGTGTGACCTCCTGGGGACCTGCCTTTGGTTTGGGGTGCCCATCACACACACTGGTTGGGTGCCTCTGGATTTGGGATCCACCCAGGGATGCTGTGTGGCTGATCCCTGCAGGAAGGGCAGCAGCACCCAGATCCTGGGGGCTTCACCTGGAATCTGGGGTCAGTTTTGGGCCCTTCACAACAAGAAAGACATTGAGGGGCTGGAGCATGTCCAGAGAAGGGCAACAGAGCTGGAGAAGGGTCTGGAGCACAAGGAAAGGCTGAGAGAACTGAGGGGGCTCAGCCTGGAGAAAAGGAGGCTCAGGGGAACCTTCTCACTTTCTACAACTCCCTGACAGGAGGTTGGAGCTGAGTAGGGGTTGAGCTCAGCGGACACAACAAGAGGAAATGGCCTGAGGTTGCATCAGAGGAGTTTTAGGTTGCCTGTCAGGGAGAATTTCTTCATGGAAAGGGTAGCTGGGCGCTGGCACAGGCTGTCCAGGGCAGTGATGCAGTGACCATCCCTGGAGGGATTTAACAGACATGTGAATGTGGCACATGGGGACGTGTTTAATTGGTGGCCTTGACAGTGCTGAGGGAACAGTCAGACTCGATGATCTCGGAGGCCTTTTCCAACTGTAACAATTCCACAATTCTATGATTTCAACTAAAGCAGACCAAGAGCTGCCTCCCAGTAAAAATCACCTTTTCACCCCCAAACTGACTGAGGAGGGGTGGGAGAGGAAAGATCCCCTTCCCTCCCCCCCCGCCCCGAGGGCTCTGTCCTTGCCCCTTTTCTCCCTTTAATGCTCGCACAGCTACGCTGTTCCCGATGGCACCGCCCGGCCGATTTGGGGGGCAGGGGGTGGGTTTGGGAGGGTCTCCCCGCACCGGGCGCGTTTCTCGCTTCGGCCGCCAGGTGGCGGCAGAGCGCAGCGCTGCGGGGCGCTGATTGACAGCTGTCAATCAATCACCACGGCCGGGCAGGCTGGAAATCCGGGTGTGAGGAGTGTGTGGGTTTGGGACACCCCGGGGATTCAGAGGAGGGTGTTTTGGACTGTACAGTGCATCTCTGGGTGTATCCCGAATCCAGAGGTACCCAACCAGTGTGTGTGATGGGACCCCAAACCTGGAGAGCAGCCAGAGGAAAGGAACCTGGGGGAACTGAGGGACAGGAAGCTCAACAGGAGCCAACAGTGTGCCCAGGGGGCCAAGAAGGCCAAGGGGATC
>JAWWLZ010000074.1:2453367-2485122 GCA_035041345.1 Poliocrania exsul
CAGGGCACACACAGATTGGGCACACACAGGGCACACACAGATTGGGCACACACAGACTGGGCACACACAGATTGGGCACACACAGACAGGGCACACACAGACAGGGCACACACAGATTGGGCACACACAGACAGGGCACACACGAGGCGGGTACACACGGATGGGGCACCCACACCTGGGTTTTATGCACACCCCAGGGGTTTCTGAGCAGTTTCCGGGGTGCTCCTCCTGAATCAGCCCCCCCAGAATGTGGGACCTCTTGCTGGGTCTCACCTTGGCGAGAGGTTGCGGCCAAGACTCACCGAAATAAAACCCGGAGGGCCTGCCCAGGTTGGGGACAGTCCCCGCCTTGTGCGATGCAAACCAGACCCTCCTGGACGCAATTACGGATTTTGCCTTGGGTTTCTGAAGGGTTTTTTGCATTTTTTAAAGGGTGCGAGGGCTGCGCGGCTCCGTGCGGGGATGGGCGGGGGACGCGGGGGCTTCTCCTTCCCGGTCCCCGCAAACAGCGCGGGGTCCGCGGGGTTCCTGCCCGCCTGCCTCGCCTTGGACACCCACCGCCAAAAATCCCGGTTTTCCGAGGAGAAAATCCTCCTGGATCATCTGAGACTCACCGCCCCCGCCGCCGCAGCCCGGGATTTGCCTTCCAGCAGAAACTCTCTTCAAAAATAAGTTTAAAGCCCCCGTTTTGCGGCACTAACGCCCCTTTTCCTGCCCGGTGGCAGCGCCTGGCGCTGGAAAAATAAATGTGAGATGAGACGGGCACCAAACTCCTGGGCTGGAGGCAAAGGCTGCGTGCCTTCCACTGGAGGAGCCAGCAATGCCGAGGGAATTTCGAAAAAAAAAATGGGATGAATTTCTCTCTCGCTTTGCTCCAAATCCTTCTCTTTAAAGTTCAGTATCAGAGAAAGTAAAGCGGCATCCAAAAAAAATGAAGGTCTGTCCCAGGGCAAGGCAAAGGTCCGCACTTTCTTTAATTGCTACTTCGGGATAAAGAGGAGGGAAAAATAATAATCCACTTTTTTTTTTTTTTTTTAACCTAAGCTGGTGGGCGAAGCCGCCGTCCTTGCTGGAGGGTGGGGAAGTGATGCCAGAGGCTCTCGGGTCTGGAGTGAAGATTTCTGAGGGGAAAACGCTTCATCTCCTTGGTCGTCGGTAGCTGTGAATTTGCCAAGAGAGGGGGAACAGAAAAGGAATTTTAATTTTTTTTTTTTAATTTCCTTTCCAAACAATGTTCGCTGCATTTCGAAACTCACTGGAGGTTTGCAGAACAGCCGGCTGAATTCCCCAAATATAGATAATAACCAAATGATAATAAAAAATGGGACGGATGGAGATGTTTGGAGTGATGGAGGGTCCCTTCGCCCGCGGCTGTTCGCTGGTTCTGGCCGTTTGGAATGAACAAATAATAGAAAAAAATATAATAATAATAATATTAATAATGACAATAATAATAAAAAAAATCCTGGTGACTCGGGAATTAAAGAGGGATGGGGTAGAGGAATGCAGAGAGCAGCGACTCGGACGGGGCTGGGAAAAGCGGCTCAGCCGCCGAGGTGAGAAAGCAACTGCTGAAAAGGACTTTCCCCAAATAAATAAGAAAAAATAAAAATACGTTTTGAAAACCAGAAAGCAAGAAAGAACAAACCCTCCACAATTCACCACGGCTGTTGCGCTTGCGAGCAGGAGCACCCCGGGCTCGGCGCACGGAGCCGGCCGGGCTGGCAGGGATGCTGCGGTGCCCCGGGGGCTGCTTCGCTGCCACCCCCATCCCCCTCGGAGCCCCTGGGGATGTTTTGTTCACTCTGAGTATTTTTATCTCTATTTTTGATATTTAAACCAAGACGTAAAACACGCTCAGCATAAAGGAATCGTTTCCTGATTTCAGTTAATTCTCCTTGTCTGGGGGTTTGGGTGGCGGCCGAAAGAGAGAAAATGTTACTTATTTGGGGGAAAAATAAAATAATCCAAAGCAGGGTAGAAAATTTGAGTTCAGCTTGAAACGGGCGTTATATTTCTTTAAACCGCCGTGATTGGGGTTTGTGGAAGGAGGAAATTAAAGTCAATTCCCAAATGGAGGGGGGAAGGCGAGTGCCGGGGGGAACTTCACAGGGTGCCACGGCGGGGGACGCTGCGTGTCCCCACCCCGAGCCACCCCGCGGAAAATCCCGCTCCCTGCGCTGCTCCTGCCGTGACCCCCCAGCTTTAATCAGCAGTCAGGAAATGCCAGGGAGACTTTGCCCCTAATCTGTGCTTATTAAGCAAAAAAAAACCCCTGCGATGCTTAGAAAATCGCAGGTAAAAAGGGAACCCGCTATCGAACGCGTGGGCCGGGGGTCGCCGCTTTATTGTGGTTTTTTTTATTAATAAAATGCAAAAAAAAAGTCAGTAGTTACCTTTAAAACACTCCTTGGGACCGGGGCTGGAGCTGTCCGAGCCCGGCCCCGGCCCCCTCGTGTTCCTGAATTACCGGGTTAGTCCCGAAATACGCTGAGGGCATTGCGCGGTTTTGGGGGGGCTCCTCAGCGGTCGGAGGGACCCCCCCGCACCCCGGCCGGGCCGTGCTGCTCGCCAGGAGTTTATTTCAAGGGGAGATAAATTTTATTTGAATTAAGGAGCAAATTCGGAGCAGCCCCGCGGGCCCCGCGCGCGTTTCTGCGTCCCCCGAGCTCTTTGTGCCCCCGCGGCCCCGCCGTTTTTCCTTTAAAGCCTCCAAATACCCCCAAATAACCTTTTTTTCCCCCTCTTTATCCCGGTTCCCCCTCACGCATCACCCCATTTCCCACCCCAAACCCGCCTGCCGTTCTCTCGCCCCGCATCTCCGTTGCTGCGGAGAGAAGAGAGGTTGCCATATTTGCATATATGGTAATGTGCTCCTAATTGCCAGGCTGGCTGCGCTTTGCTGATCGATTTCGAGCAATCCAGAGGTTAAGGAAGCTTGGAAATAGCGCGGCTCCCCCTCCCCCCCAACCCCCCCCGGCCCCCCCGCGCGATGGAGCTGGCCCCGCATTTGCATCCCAACTTTTTTTAACTCTCCCACGTACACTTTACGTATCGGCTACGTGGAGGCTCCTCGGCCGCTCCTATATATCCTTACGCCGGGCACGGCCCCCGCTCCTCCGCCGGCGGCTCCGGGAGCGGGGCCACCGGGAAAGACCCGCGGGCGGCGGGGCCGGGGGCGAGTCGGGCTGGGGGGGAGGGCAGGACAGGTGAGGACGGGGCAGAAGGGGCAGGCAAAGCGAGCAAGGGAGGGAAGGCAGGATGGGCAGGTAGGAAGGGCAGGTAGGATAGACAGGCAGGAAGGGCAGGCAGGATAGACAGGCAGGAAGGGCAAGTAGGAGAGCAGATAGGCAGCCAGCAATGCAGACAGGTAGGCAGGGAGGGCACTGCAAGGCAGGGAGGGCAGGTAGGCAGCCAAGGAGGGAAAACAAGGAGGGCAGCAGGCAGGGAAAGCAGCGAAGGCAGGTGCAGACAGGGCAGGGAGGGCAAACAGTGCAGGCTGATGAGCAGGACCCGCTGCCCATATGGGCTCAACCCCCGCAGACAGACACCCAGAGCTGGGTGAAGAAATCGGGGTAACGCGGGAGAAAGAGGAGCGGCCGAGCCAGGCGCCCCCGGCCGATCATCGCCCACCCACCCCCTCCCCGTGCTCGCGGCCGGGCCGGGGAGCGGAGCCCCCGCGGAGCCCCCGCAGCCCCCGCAGCCTCCCGCGCCGCGCGGGGCCGGCCCCGCAGCCGGACAAACAATGTGAGACTTGGCGGAACAAAAGCGGCGGGGCTTGGGTTGCTGAACACGTCTGAGGCCAGGCGAGCCGCGCGATTTATTGGACTCGGTGAGAAAACCATAATAAAAAAATAAGGGGGGGGTGGGGGGACGAGGGGCGGAAGGGAGGGTGGGAGGGAGGGAGGACGGGAGGACTCTCAAAGCGTCTTTATTATGGTCTGGGGGCGGCAACGCTACGGGGCCAGGTGGAGAATGCCCCGGGAGCGGGTGCGGATCCTGCTTGGGGTGAGGGCGCGGGTCCACCCAAGGCTGGCTGCGGGGTCCGAGTTTCTCCCAAAGCCTCGGGGGCAGAGAGAGTTTCCCTCCTTCTTCCTCTCCCCCATACCCACCCCGCGGCATCCCGATATCTGAGCTCAGAAAGTTTGGAGTTGGCCGAGCGAGGTCCCTCGACCCCCCCGCGCTTTTCTCCCAGTCCGCGGGTGACCCAGACCCACTCCGGGTGGGGGGGATTCGCTTCTTCCACCTTCTCCCGGCTCGACGACCCAGTTTTGGGGTGCGGAGGCCTCGCTGAAATCCTCCACCCCACCTCGGACAGGGGATGGGAACGGCCTGGCAGGACACACGGCCATTCCCAGTCCTCGCCCCGCTCCACGAGCGCCCGTGGAGTCCTTGTTGCCCCTCCACCCCAAGCCACGGGGCTTTGTGCTTTCCTCGAGGGGCGTGGAGCGGCTGGGGGGGAGGTCACCCCCAAATCCCCGCTCCTGTAAGCGGCTCCCCCGCGGGAGCGGCCAAGGGTGCTGAGAGGGGCCGGGCCGGGTGAGGTTGCGTGGGGACACGCACACGGGTGACCTGAGAAGAGGAGGGCCCTGTCCCCCTCATCCCGGAGTAAGTTTTTGGGAGAGCTGAGAGTTCTCCTGACCCACACCCCGTAATGGAATAAGCAAATCCCAGAAGATGGGGCTTCAAGTGAATTAAACCCGCGTGGGAACAGCCCTAGCGCGGACGTTCCGCGCCTCCTCCATCCGCGGGTGGGTGTGGAGAGAAGAGGACACGATTTCTTCCCCCTCTCGCAAACTTCTCCTCGCGTGGCATTTCTTAAATTTCTTCCCTCACCCCAACCAGGTCCCACCCTCTCCTCTCCCCCCTGCCCCATGAATTCTTCCGTGGGGCGGCCCTGCCGAGGCTCCCTCTCATCAGGCCGTGGAGGGTACATAAATTAAGTGGGTTTAGGGGGGGTTTTAGCAGTTATTGGAGCCAGACGTGATGCCCTGGCCGAAATTCTCCTCTTGGTTGCAGTGGGCCCCAGGCGGCCGGTGCTGCCACAGAGGGAAAATCGCGCATGGCTTTTTAAAATTTTCCGGTATGGAAGCTTTACTCTTTATTTTTTAATATTTTTTATTTTAACTTAAATTTTTAATTCTTATTTTCCTTCCTTTTTTTTTTTTTTTGTCATCTTTAAAATCCTCCTCCCTGCAGTCTGTCCTTGAGTCTCCCCTCGGCGTGGGGAAGCAGAAGCTGCGCTCAAACAGCGCGCTGGGAAAAAAAAAAAAAAACCAACCCGGGCTTATTTTGGGTTATTTTTCGGTTTGTGGGCGGATTCCCGTCTCTGCAGAAAAGCATTTGGTACCCACCAGGTCAGATTCTGCCCACCTCGGCTCCGTTTTTAGCCTCGGAAAATGAAGTTTTTATTTATGCGCTGGTGTGCGTGGAAATTTTGGGGCTGGAAATCCTCAAATCTGCCGTTATTTGGGCGATCCCGCGATCGCGGCGGCTCCTTCTGTTTCCTGGCGGTTTGGAATTTTTTTTTTTCCCAGGAAAACGGCAAACCACGGCGCAGGTTTTTATTTGCTAAGAGACTCAAAACACACCCGAACATCTTCTGCAAATCGCTTGTGTCCTTCCCTAAATCCTCCCAGAACGAGATGACTCTAATGCGATACTATTATTAAATAGAATTAGAAATAAAAATGCACTGTCATCGGGGTAATCCCGAGGAGAATCCAAATTTGAAAGCGAAATCCGTGTCTTTGCAGCCTTTCTCAGGGTAAATCGCAAAATTCCTCGTGTTTCTCCTTTTGGCGGGTTAAAAAAAATAATTATAATTTCGGAAGCGCCTGAAATAGAAATTCAGAGAGAGGTTTTTAATGTGGATTTAATAAAAAGAAGAATGAAAAGGGAAGGCGTGTGGTTATTTCTCTAAAATCCCATCTCGGCGATGGTGGGGAATGGTTAAAACCGGCCCCGCTGAGACCCCGCAGAGCTCCGTGGACACCCACGCGTGGGGCCGTCTGGGCATCCCCGGCGCTGCCGGCTCTTTAATCGATCCCTTCCGTGTCTTCTCTTTCAGGAGAGCCTCAGCTTCGGGTCCAGTCGCTGCTTCACCCCCGGCCGGCCCCAGCCCCGCTTTGCCCACGGGGAAAAAGCCGCTCGCGTGGGGAGTGCGGCCCAGGTGGGTGACGGGGAAAACACGGAGGGAGAAATCACGAGGAGCGCCAGCCCCGGAATGCGAAGCGTCTGCGGGAGGGGTTGGGAAGGGCCCTTTGCCTAAAAGCTGTCGGGGGCTGCAGTTCAGGTGGGGGAGATCCTTTGGTGGCTCCAATAGGTGCCTCATCCAGCCCTTCCCTCCATCCCCCGTGAGCACCCACGGAGTCTTCCCGAAATCTGCGTTTTCCTCCCCAAGTCTCAAGAGGACGAAGGGGAGGGGGAAAGGTGCATCACACCACACCCCAAACTCTTTTGTGCAGATGAGGGCTCACAGCGAAACCAGAGAGGGGCACGGGGAGGGGCTGTCGGTGGAGCAGCGACAGTTCTGGGGGGCAGAGCCCCAGCCCCGGGACGCGGGGCCAGAATGATGCTGAGCTGCTGCGACCACCCCCTGGGCAAGTTTGGGAACCCCCCCTGCTGCTTGGGTACCTCACAAGACCCTCCCTGGCGTTATTTCCACATCCCTCGTACCATTTTCCCCATTCCCAGGCAGGGCTGTAAGTGCTGGGCCTGATAGGAGTCAGACCAGTGGGCTCTCATTTTCCCAGTGAAGGCAACTGGGAGAGAGGGCCCTGACAGGGTGGACGTTCCACCAGCTGCACTGATGGTGGCAGTGGGAGAATCTGGCTCCAGGAAGCAGACAAAAGCCATGAGTAACTTCCCACTCCAAACTCACAGACCCAAACCCAGCTGGCTTTATGCTAGGAAAAAAAAAATTCCAAGGCAAAAAGGAATTTTAAGAGAAAATGTGAAAAACTCAACCCCAAAACCTCCATTCTGGTTCCAGGAAAAATCATGGGTTTATTTTTTTTATGGGATCTGTACTGTAGCAGGAAAATCAAAGGGTAATTAGTGGCCTGTGGGGTTAAAACTACAGAAATAAAATAGCATTTGATGCCATCTGGGATCTGCACAGCCTGGCCAGGCCTCGATGCTGGCACAGGCACCACTCAGACAGCGACAGCAATGGAGATGGGCATGGGGTCCCCTCCCCGAGAAAGGAGAGCCAGGGGGGCTGAGCCTGGGGGGCAGAGACGTGGAGGGGAGCTGGAGAGGTGGGTGGTGGGATGATGGTCATGGCTGGCGGTGGGGACACAGTGTTGGGAGTGGCGGTGGCGGTGGGTGGTGGCCAGTGGTGGTGATAAGGGTGATGGTGATGATTGTGGTGGTGATGGGGCCAAGGGTGGTGGAGGGATGGTGATGAGGATGGTGATGGGGATGGTGATGGGGATGGTGATGGGGATGGTGATGGGGATGGTGATGAGGATGGTGATGAGCATGATGGTGGTGATGATGTTGAGGGTGGCGAGCTCGATGGTGATGAGGGTGATGGTGATGATGATGATGTTGAGGGTGGCGAGCCCGATGGTGATGAGGGTGATGGTGGTGGTGATGGAGGGTGATGGTGGTGATGATGGAGGGTGATGGTGCTGGCGATGGCGCTGGGGCCGACGCGGGTGATGGACGGCGGCGATGGTGATGGGCGATGATGGGGAGGGCGCTGGCGGTGACAGGGACGGGGGGGTGACAGGGATGGGGGCGATGGGTGGCGGGGACGCGCCCGTGCGCGCGGCCCGCGGCCCCTCCCCAGCCCATTGATGAAGCGATGGGCGCTGCAGAGGGGTGGGAGCCGGGGCGGGTGACGTCAGGCGGGGCCGAGCCAATCAGAGGCGGCGGCGAGGGCCGGGAGTGTGAAAGCATGAATGAAAAGTGCCGCGCGCCGCTCCCCCCGGCGCAGACGCTGCGGGAGCGGCTGCGGGAGCGGCTGCGGGAGCGGCTGCGGGCAGCAGGTACGAGCCGAGCCCAGCCCAGCCCAGCCGGGCCGAGCCGAGCCCAGCCAGGCCGAGCCGAGCCGCCGGGAGGGCCCCTGAGCTGCCGAGAGGGCCCCGCGCTGCCGGCGCTCCGCTTCTCGACAGAGGCGCGGGCGGGGGCGGAGGAGCCGCGGCATCTCCGGCGGAGCGAGGGCTCCGCGTCTCCCCGCAGCGCGGAGGCTGCAGGTGAAGGAGGGGATGGAGCGGAGCAGGTCGCTCGGCGAGGGGAGGGATATGCGGGTGGAGGGAGGCGGGAGCGATGCAGGGTGCCACGGGGAAGGAGAGGGATGCGGGTTCCTCCCCTGAAGAATGGAGAGATGGGGGCTGCCCTGGAGAGATGGAAGGGTGCGGGGATGCGCGTTCCTCCCCAGAAGGGTGGAGGGACTCAGGTCACTCCGGAGAAGGGTAAGGGCTCTCCCCCACCTCCGGAGAAAGGAAGGATGGAGGGATGCAGAGCCCACGAAGGAAGGACGGAGGGATGCGTGTTCCCCGCGAAGGAAGAAAGGACGGAGGGATACGGGGCGAGGAAGGCGAGGGATGCGGTTCCCCACCAGGGGAAAGCTCCGGTCCCCGCCTGAACGAACGGAGGGATGTCGGTCCCGGTCCCTGCGCAGAGCCAGGGTCCTGAGCCGCGAGCAGAAGTCGCTCCTCTCCTTCTTTCCTCCCTCTCATCATTTCCTCTGTGTTTTCTGTGTTTATTCATCGCTTCTGTTCCCCCAGATCTTGGCTGAATCCAAAGCATCACAAGTTATTACTTACATTAACCGGCAGGTTTTTCTCGCAGTCATTTTGTTTAGAGAGCGTTAAACGCATTTCTGGGTGGGGAAATGTCCTTTTGGTCTTTTATGCATATTTTAAGTTACGGGAGCAAATTATATTTGCTTTGATTATTACCAGTTTGAACGCATTAATTTGATAGTTATTAAAAATAATGTGGGCTTAATTCTTGGCACCTGCAGAATATCATTTGGTTTGCAAATGAAACAAATTGAAACTCGGCAGAAAATAGGCAGCTCCTTCGTGGCGATCCTGTAATTCTGCTCCAAATTGTATTTCCGAGGGGCCTGATCCTGCCTGTCCCAGCGATGCTCAGGTCTGTGTGCCCTGGGCTGGCTGAGCTGCGGGAACAGGGCCAGGGCTGTAGCTGCGTGAGGATATTATAGATCTGCCTGCTAATATTTGCATCTCTTTTTATTCGTTTTCCTCCCTCCTTCCGTCCCTAAAAGCCACGTGCCCCCGAAGCCCCGGAGAAGAGGAGATTGGCTTTTTCCTGCTGATGCTGTAGACTCCAGGGGTTGGTTGTTATCTTTGGTTATCTAGCTGTATGAGTGGTGTCGATTCTTCATAAAGCTAGATAACCGAAAGTAAAAATAACCCCATTACACGCCTGAGGAGGATGTGGAGAAGAAAGGAAATTCATCAAAAGGAAGAAAAAGGACAAGAAAAAATGAAAAGGAAAAAAAAAAAAAGGAAGAGAAAGGAAATGAGAGGCGGAAAAAAATGGGGGAAAAGACAACTTTCAGAGTCTGGAATTAAAACCCGAGGTAGGATTTTTTTTTTTTTTTTTAAGAACCTGTTTTCCTCCTGTGATTTTAAGAGTTTACTAATTCTGGGCATGGGAAGAAACCGTCTGTGTTGAGAAAGACAAGGATGTTGCCGCTCTCTCCTCAGCCGTTAACTGTAATTGAATTAACAAAGTAAAACTTCCAATCAGATTATGAATTAGTTAAGCCCAGGACCCAGACTACAGATCAAGGATGAACTTTCATTGCATAACCAGTTGTAGAGCACCAGGGAATCCATAAATCAATACAGATTACTGCGCTGGATTATCTGTTTAATAAAGCAGCAACAGAGCAATGTTTATTAATGGTTGTTTTGCAAATATGAGTGCTGGATTCTTTTCCCTTTTTTCCCCCTTTTTTCTCTTCTCTTCCCTATGTTATACATTTAATTTTCTTACCTGACAGCTGCAACTTGATATCAGGATTAGAAAGAAGGATATGGTGATTTGGAAAATGGTTTCTTGCAGCTTTCTTTGTTTTTCTTCCCTGGTATCTTTGTCCAAACACTTTCTTTCTTCTTTTAACCCTTCGCCTATGAACATTTCTTTGAATAGACTCAAGATTCCAAGATCAGGGATTTACAAAAGATAGAGATATTACCATGTGAGACTAATTGGGGAACTTTATTTTGCTTAATTTATTTATTTGCCACATTCGTGCTGGTCCTCACCCCTCTTTACTGGATTATGTCTCAACCTCTTCCTTGTGGAAATTCAGATTTTTTTTTACCTGCTCTACTGTAGAGAGGAATTTGGGGTCAAAGTGGTGAACTGGATGCTTCCCACTTGCTTTAATAGTCATACTGGTTGCCTTAGATGCCACCTGCAAAATACAGCAAACTATTTGGAAAGGTGTCTTGATGTTGCTTAGAAGAACACAAAGATCTTTGGATGGATTAAGATAAAATAATCTCAGAACGGTGATTCCAAGGAGAGGGGAAAAAAAAAAAAGGAGCTTCATAATAATAAAGAGCGAATGTGGGTGATGGCACCTGAACTAATTTTGGAAAGGAGCAATTATAGCTTTGTGAGTTTATAAAAACCTTCTTGTGAGGGATGTAGAAATGAGCTGACTTTTGCCCCGTGCTGGACCCGCTCGTTTTGCTCATGTGCTCATCAGGATCTTTAAAAAAGCCAGAAGGGCAGAAGAAACTGTCCCTGGCACCTCATCCAGGGAAGAGCTGTAGTGCTGCCTGTGACATGAAAGATTTATCCTGCTCATATGATTGCTTGAAATTAATAAACAAGATATTCTCCCCCCTCACCTATGGCCCTGTAATTCAGAATATTTTAGTGCCTGTGTTAGGTGGGAGCTCATGTAATGATCTGCTTGGGGAAAGCTTAGGGAAAACCTCCTCTCCACCTTCCCACCGAGGTTCACCTGGGTGCTGTTATTGTTCCTGGTGCTGTTCCTGCAGCCCACGCTGACGGGGGCAGGGGCACAGGGAAGTTTTTACAAGCTCTTATATGATTCCCTCTTCTCATCTGCTTTCCTACTGCTCCTCCCTGGGGGGAGAGAAGTACCAGGGAGCTCATCCCCAGTCAGAGTGGGACATTACAGAGGACAGGCAATAGGGAGCCAGCTCCAGAAATCATTTGAGCTTTGGCTCTCCATGGAAGGACAGAGAGCATCCTCCATGGACATTCACACCTGAGCATCTCATAGGATGAAGCTGGACACCAGGGTGGCTTTGGTGACAGTGGGATGTCACTGTACTCCTTCTCCTCCTCCATCCTTCCCAGGCAGACCAAGCCTGGTTGCTGGTCCAGCTGGGTGGTTCCTGCTCCAGCCACGCTGATGGACAGGGATGTGTCTGTGGGCAGACACTGGCGCTGGGCAGTGGCCCAAAGTCCTCATGCAAAGGGGCACAGCGGCTCCCCAGGGGGACAAGGGACTCTTATTCTGGGTGAGCACTGGGGACCTGCCATGTGCCATCCACCATTGGCCAGTGTCTTCACTCAAGGAGGGGGAAAGGCTCCTTTTCGCCAATCAGGGACTGGGGACGATGCTCTGTGAGCATCTTTTGGTGTTCCTGGGTGACCAATCCTGGTGTGTGTGGCACTGCCATAGGCTGCTTGTGATGGTGTCACTTCCTTGGCTATAACAAAGGCTTGAGCAGGAATAGGAGGATGTAAACTGGGATGAGGATGAAACTCAGCCAGGAATTTAGCAAACCGTGTGTGGTGGGCCTGGACCCAGGGGCAGGATATGCCCGAGCTGGTCCATGATGGAGAGGGTGGGTTTAAAACCCACCAGGCCTGACTTGGCTCTCTGGAGCTCACACACCTCATTTCCAGCTGCAAAAATCTCCCTTTAAAATGTCCATGACCCTCCCAATTCAGGGAGATGGTGACACCATGGGGAGAAGGCACCTCCTGGCCATCACCCACCCCTTTGTGCTCCCAGCCTGGCAGGGTGGATGGGAACCAATTCCACTGCACTCATTGCACCTTGACCATTGGGTGGGTCCTTTGGGGCTCCTGCTGCCACGAGCTTTGCCGCAGCCCATGGGGTTTGTGGGGGCTGTCAGAGCACGTTGCTCTTCATTGGGGTGGACATTCATTTTAAATTTGGATTTTTGTTGTGGGGGATGACCATTCCTGATGGCAGGACTGGCTGCGTGGCTGTGAGCTTGGCTCTCTCAAAGGCTTTTGGAATAGTCTTGCAAACAGTTGATTTTTTTTTCCCCTTTTCTCCTGGAGTGTACCAGCAGAAAGCCCAGTGTGTTGGCATGACATTGATCCAAATTGCAGTTTACATGTGGCCATTTAAGCTTGCTTGGACACTGTGATTTGACTGGTTAACACTCAGCACTGTCTACTCTGTTCTCTCTTCTGACCACATAACTGCTGGAGACATTAATAGGAGACACATTCGCATTTAGAGAGTGAGGGATCCGCTCTCCACATCGTTCTCTTGCTTAGCAGGGAAAAAAAAAAAGGGAAGCAAATGCAGGACTAATTTTTCCATGATGTGGTGAGTCATTGAGGAGAAGGAGCCTGTACAAATATAATTATTGAAAATTATTAATTTCATTCAGTAGATCCCCTTTAGCTCCTGTCTTTAATGTCAGGGATGCAGGAAAGCAGCAGGGCAGTTTGTTGCTGAGGCCAAAGTCCTTTCACACTACTCTCATCATATGAACCTTGAGCTGTGGGTCAAGGGACTGGCAAAAGGGCAGAATTTCTCTTGCTAGTCAATGCTGCCATTGGCTATGTACTTTTACTTTGTGATGGATAAAATATTTATATTTTTTAATATTTAATATTAGAAAATTCTCACCCCCAAATGCTGAAAAATAGTTTAAAAATGTTTTTACAAAATCAGGATTTTTTTTTTCTTCTGTGTTTGAGGAAAACAGACTTTTCCCCACTGAAGGAATGTTCTGCTGGTGTTTTTTGGTTTTAAACCAAAAACAATGGGAGGCCCTGATGGCTCAAGCCCTCCAGGTCTCCCTAGGGCATGAAGTGCCCCTTTTTCTTCCCAGCATCTCCCTCCCAGCACGGTGCTGTGCGCTGTGGGTTGGGCAGGTATGGAGTGGCACTGCGGTGTCACTACAAAGAAATCACACCAAGACCATAGAAATATGTGTGTATCTATATAGTTTTGAAATATATAAATATAATTCCTTCCTCCGAGCAATTGCAGCCGGATTTGGTAGGAGAGGTGGTGGATTTTAAAGGTGCTGTCATGGCAGGGCTGTCAGCCAGCAGTGACTCCCTCCCAGCGCTGGTCCTCAACTGGTTTTGGGGTGTCGAGCTGTGGTCCAGCCGTCCAGGTTGGGTTTGGGGGGATCTCTGTGCCAAAGGAAAGCGGGAGCCTTCCTGCCACATCGGTACACAGGGAGGTCAAAAATGCTGATTGAAACCTCCAGCCGCCGGACTGGGGCTGAGAGGGGAGCGCGTCTTTGTGCCGAGAACAGAGTCTTTCCTCTTCAAACAATCAGGGCTTCAAACCCCTGAGCGTTTTCAAGGGAACGATTTTTATGTCGGGATTACGATAAACCGGCTGAGTGGGCGCGCTAAGCCGCCATAGGAATCAGATCAGGCCCTGCTTTAATTTCAGCAAGTGGCGGCTGGGTGGGAACGGAGGCCGCGGCGATGCTCGGCTTTAACCGCCTGGGCTCCGGGCTCCGGTGCCCCCGTTGAGGGGCACAGACCCGGGCAGGGCTGCGGGCACGTCGTGCTGCCCCTGTCCCCACCGCGGCTTTGCCGATGGGGTCTGGCTATGGACGCACAACACTTTACAAGGTGTTTTGCACCACCCTGTGATGGTTTTGGAGTGGCCGATGCCGATCTCTGTATGGCAGGAGGAGGAGAAGGGAGAGAGGATTTCTTGCTATCCCAGAGTGCGAACGCGGTGCTGGCTGTCCGGCAGATGAGACCGGATGGCTCTCCCTGCACCCTGCCCGGGATAAGCGGGTGGCAGTGCCCGGAGGGGAAGGAAAATGATGAGCTTTGTGGTCTTCAGGCTTCAAGAGGAGCCTGGCGCCAGCGGGCAGGTCGCTCAGATGCGGCCGGAGTGATTGGATGTGAAAGCGGAGCCGCCGCGCTCGCCGCCCGCAGCTTCGCCTCTCGCCGTCGCCCGTGGCCGCTCCGGGAGGTTTCGCTGGCCCAGGCTGGTGTGACAGCGTTGCCAGCGTGACGGGGAGCCCCTAAAAATAGTCCTGGGGCCACATTCCGGCTTGCCCTGGGGGATTTTCAGGGACAGATATAGAAAGGGACGTGTGCGTGAGTGCCGACACCTCGCTCGTCGCTGCCTCTCTCGGTGTAAGAGCAGGGAAGGGGTGGCAGCCGCCGAGAGCGGGCGGGCTCTGCTGTCGGCAAAGCTGGGATGGCCCGGGGTAGTTTTGCAGCGAAAGAATTGAGAAATTTTGGTTCAAAAACCCCGTGCCAGCTGTGGCGAGGGACCCCCCGAATCGTGGGGTTGGGATTCAAGGTGGGAATGGGAATGGGGAGGTGTCTGTGTGCTGATGTCTGCAAGGCTAACGGCGAGGTCTTGGATCGGTGCTCCTGGCTGAGTCCATCTCTGCTTATCGGTGGATCAGTCTCTTACTTGCCGAATAACTCCAGGATTTATCCTGCTATGGCTGAGACCAGACTTGGACCTGGCATCTGTAACTGTACAGCTTAGCTCTGTAATCCTCACCCTCACGGCCTGAGCTCTGGCTTTGACAGCCCAGGCAAGGTGTAAAAATCATTGTAATTCCACTTCGAGGGGGTTTAGTCCTGCCAGAGCAGGGACAAAGGGGGTAATGCCAGGATGCTGGGAGCATCTGGGTTGGGTGCATCTGCTGGGTCTCGTGGGATGAATTTTTACAGGCTGTTGGAGGACATGAGGTGGAGCTTGCTCTGGGACAAGGAGAAAATGCAAGCTCTCAGAGGAAAATAGAAAAAACACTGATTAATAAGTGTTGGGAATTAAAAAGTCTGGGTGGTTGGGTGGGATGGTCTGGCCTCGAGCCCTGTGTGTGGCTCAAGGAGGCTGTTTGGTTCATCCTGTGGCCTTGCAGGGTTTAGGTCAAGGCAGGTAAACTGGGTTTAATTTGACCTTCAGCAGGTTCCTGCCTGCTGGAAGCTCAAAACTCATCCTTTATTGAAAAAAAAACCCCACAAAAGCTCTGCTAGATCAGTGTGTGAGCTCTGGGAAGGGAAAAGGGGTCCTCTAGATCCTCATCACCCGCATGGAGGCACTGGGTGCTCTTTGGGAAAGAGGAAGAGTTCTCCCTGGTGAGTCTGCTTTGTTTCACCTGTCCCTCCTTCTCTGGCTTTTAGTAAATATCTACTATTATAGAGGAAATATTCTGCTTTTACAGGAGCAGATTGTTTTAGGGATTCCCAGGCTGAACCAGGCAGGAATGTGTCAGAGCCAAATAACCTTCCTCTGGCATCAGCAGGCACCAGCTGCTTGGGAGGAAAGTGCTTGAAACCCTACAATTATGGGATAATAGATTCTGAGAGAGTTTCTTGGCTTTCCGTTACTGGGCTGGAGAGTTTGTCATCTCCCCTCACCAATCCCTGTAAAATGATGCTGAGCTTGGATGTTCTTGTCACGTGGCCCTTGGTGGTGCCAGGAGTGGGGGCAATTCCGTGGGGGCAATTCCGTGGGGGGGATTGGCAGGGGCCTGGGGCTGAGCAGGAGGAAAAAAAACCCACCCAGTTTTCTGGCATTTGCTTTGAATTTTCCTCTGGGCCCCGATTTTGGGAGAGGAATCACACCTTTGAAAAGAGGCAGAGGGGCACTGGCCCCTGCAGCCACATACAGAGCCAATGGGAAAGTGATGGGGAGTTAATAACATCACTTGGATTGTTCAAGGGAATTAGGCACATAATTCACTCAGGGACTCTGATTAATCCTACAGGGCACTGTCAGTATCCAGAGGACTTTTCTCCCTGCGAGGGCCTGGCTGGGAGGTGCAGGATTGACCCTTCTGGCTGGTGGGAAGTTTGATGGTTCAGGATTCTGGGCTGGGCTGGACAGGGACCAAAGAGGATGGATGGCCCTGGGCCATTGCCCCACCTCACAATTTTGCAGACAAATGGTAAATTTTCTCTCTTCTTCCTCTTTGTTTTGGCTTTGAACCAAACCCCACTAACACACACTCAAACACATTTGGGGTTTTGGGGTTTTTTTGGTTTTTTTTTTAAGGAAAAGAAGTTCTTTTCAACCTTTAAGCCCATCCACCTATAGCAGCACCAGCAGGATGAGGTGGGATTTTGGAGGGAGATCTTTCTTACCAAGCTGTGCATCTCCTTTGGTGCTCTTTGCTCTAGAAAACCACTGATTTTTGGAGAGGTGAGCAGCAGCAGGAAGCCTGGCTGTGCTGCCTGGCCACTCTGCCCAGCTCAGCCAAGGCTCTGCCAGCACCAGAACAAACCAGCAGAGAGGCTGGAATGAAGGCAAGCTGCTTCCCTCCTCCAGTGCCAGGCATGGCCACGGAGCAGGTTGCCATGGAGAACTGGGATTATTCTGCCTGTGTGTGTGTATGGGGTGGGGGGAATATAATAATTTTTTTAACATTTTTGATGGAGTGCGATGCCATCAGCGCCCGTGCTCACCCAACCTTGGGAGCTGCAACCTCCAACCCCATCCCCATCCCCTCCTCCTCTTCTTCTGCAACCCCAGCCCCTCCATCGGGCTCTTATCTCCAATAATCCCCCCGTAAGAGGGCTTTCTGCTTGTTATGACACCCAGTGAAAGCGTGGGAGAAAGATCCTTTCTTCGCCCTTGTCCTCCACAGCCAGCCACTGGCCTGAATGGGAGGCTTTTTTGTGTCTCTGTGTGCCTGACTAATTGAGCTGAAGGACTTGCGTCTGGACAGACTTGAAAGGGACTTTTGTTGCCACTGCAGAGTTTGTGGAAGGGGAATGAGCCCTGCTTTCTTAGGGAACGCGGGTCCTGGGCAAATTTGACTCTCGAGTGCTCACGCCTCTGGGTTCTTTGGGAAAATTAGAAAAAAAAGGGTGGTGGGATTGAATTTTTTTTTTTTTTTTTTTTTTTTTTTTTGGAGCACTATCAGCAGCCCCAGGGGCTGGAGAATTGAGTGTGGCAAAAAAAAAAAAATGTAGTCCTGAAAGGTTGGGGAACTGGCTTTAAAAAAGGGGCTTGGCAAGATGAGTTGAAATCAGCAAAAAAATAAAAGTATCAGGAGTGGCTGCCTCCCAAAATAACAGTATCGAGAGCCCGTGTTTCCAAAAATAACAGTATCGACAGCCTCTGCCTCCAAAAATAACAGCAGTGACAGGCTCTGCCTGCTGCTTTTTTAAAGGCTGATAATCAAACTCCAAATTTCCCCAGAGGAAATTGTTTTGTGGTCCACGAGTGCTTCCACATCCCGTTGCATCCCGAGAGGGGATGAGCATCAGTTATCAGAGAGTGCTTTGAGTGGCTGCCTCAAAATTCCTTTTTTTCCTCTTGCCTGTAACAGGAGCAATGAAAAATTTGGATTCTCCCTAAAAGTGCTTTAATTGTTGCTTGGTGTGGGGTTGTCCCCTGGTGACTCCTGGAAGGACTGGAGATGATGTGGGTGAGCAGGAGGGAAACCTTCTCGTGCCTTTAATAGCTCAAACCCCAGATCTTCCTTCAAACACCCACAGTGGTCCTGCTTAGTAGGAAAACCAAGAGGTTTTTCTGCAGCAGTTTGGGGCTCTAAAGGCTCTTCTCCATTGGGAAGGCTGGTTTGGGGCACCTGGGACTGTCATCCCCAGTGGTGTCTCCTCCCATTCCAAGGATTTGGTGTTTCCATGTGTTGCTCAACAGGATATTTTCTTTCTGCCTTTGCTGGTTTTTCATGATCTGATGCTGGATTGATTCAAAGAGCAGCAGCACCTTCTCCCAGTGTGTCTTTTCCACGTGGCTTGGCCATGCAAAGCCCAGTGCTGAGCATCCCACCTGAAAAACACCCCTCTGGTGAGGAGGGAGCACAGGATTTGGGGGAAAAAAAGGACTTCTGAGGCAGAAAACTCCTTGGCGTGTTGGAAAGCCTGGATAGCGGCTTTTTAAGTGGTTGGTGGGAGAAATGAGGAAGAAAGTGGCTGTAATGGGTCCTTTGCTTCTGTTGTTTGTGTCCCATGGGATGTGCAACCCCTGCCCTTTGTTGAGAAGCTGCTTGAAATTATTGTCAAGAAATGTTTCCTTTGTAAATTTTGCCCCCCTCTTATTTTTCCTTCATTCCAATGGTCTGGCAGGTCCTTGCACACAAGGAATCCCTGTGGAACCTGCCAGGCTCCATTCCACCCTCTGTGTGGACCAACACTCCCACTGTTATTTGACAGTTAATTTCTAATGCCGAGGGATTTAAACATTTCAAAGGTTTAATTTTTTGGTGGGCAATTGTAGAGTCTGCAAATACCCACAGCAGATCTTTTCCCACCCTGTGCCCAAAGGTTGTGACTGAGTGCCTTCAGTTTTCCAGGTCCAAAGAGATGCATCAAAGGATGGGGGAAAGCAGAACAGTTGAGTGGATACGAGTAGAGAAATGTGACACAGAAGGGAGGTGAAGGCAAAGAGAGGTGAATGAGGAGGAGTTTTAAATAAAAAAAATCTATTAAAATTTTAAAATCCCATTCAGAGATGGTGCTGAACCCCTTTTCACACGAGTGAAACCTGGGAGTTTTTAAATCCAGCTATTTCTGCACCACTCCTTGCCAACACAGCCTTGGGTTTCTGTCCTGCAGACCCAGGTCCGTTCTGCGGCAGCTCCGGAGACCCTCCTGACATCAGGTATTTGTTTAGTGCATCCTCACTTGTTACTGTCCTGGCAAATCACAACTTTTGTGCTCTTTGGGTGCTCCTGAGGCAGAATTTGTCCCCTTCTCCCCCACATCAGGATAATGCAGTGGCATATTAGTTATTAGTGACGAGCAGCTGCCGGTGCCAGCTCTGCCCCTGGGCATGGCTGTGCCCACCAGCACCCCCAGCCCTTCTGCTGCCCAGGTCTGCACTTTCCCTGCCTCCTGTTTTTTTTAAGCAACATAATTCCCAATAATTATATATAAAAAAATCACCCAATTCCAGTTTTGTAATGATGTGTGAACTTGGAAATTTGGGCTTGGAGTCAAAATGAGATGAATGGAACATTCATCATTCTGCTCCTGAAGAACAGAAGACAAAGAAAACCAAGTTGCAGGTATTTTATTGTAATTTTTTTAAAATTATTAATTATTTATTATTTATTTTCCCTCCCTTTTTTTTTTTTTTTTTTTTTTTGGTAGGAAAAGAGCTGACTCTTTTTTAAAATTGTTTTTGACATTCAAGATTTGCCAAAGTGCAAACCTCAAGTAAGTTTTACACTCTGCATAGACCTTACCAGCCTGGCACCAGCTTAATAAAATAAAAGGGTTTATTTTTTTATGACTGACCAGTTGTTCTGGGCTTGGGCATTTCAGAGCACACCAACCTGACCCTAAACCAATCATTTTTAGGGTGTCTTTAACCAAACCTCTAAAATCTGGGCAATTCTCACCCTCACACAGATGATTTCTCTTGCTTCAAACTCAATTTGAATAACAAGAATTTTTAATTAAATGGGGGAAAAAAAAGATCAAATGTAAAAGGAGGTTTAGAAAACAACAGAAAAAAATCAGGAGATTTTAGAGCTAATGAGGAGTGAGTTTTAGACAAAATAAGCAACAATCCTAAAATGCTTTATTATTGCTAATCAATACAGTGTTGCTATAAAATATTTAGAATTCTGCAATGCATTTATTTCTCCACTTTATTCACAATTCCTACAATCCCAACATTTGGTGAGCACAAGGCCACGCACCCAGAATT
The DNA here is from genome assembly GCA_035041345.1 of Poliocrania exsul. Taxonomy (NCBI): domain Eukaryota; kingdom Metazoa; phylum Chordata; class Aves; order Passeriformes; family Thamnophilidae; genus Poliocrania; species Poliocrania exsul. The sequence goes on from JAWWLZ010000074.1 coordinate 2,473,226, forward strand.
TCCCTGTTTCGATTCCCAGCTCTGGGGCCTTTGAGTTTTTGGGGCTGGGAGCAGGAATTGGGATTTTCCCAAAGGTTTGGAGGAGCAGGGCAGTGACCCCCACACCAATCCTGTGGATGTTCCCAACACGCTCTGAGCATCCCGGGGTGCCAGGCGGGTCCTGGGGCAGCAGATGGGGGTTCTGTGCCACCACTGCCATCCCTGTGCTGCTTTCCCTCCCCGGAGGACAACGGGCTCACCCAGCACTGGGCAAAATCAGAATTTAATTTTTTTCCTCAATGAAAAAAGCTGGAAAAAATGAAGAACAAAATCCTGGTGTGCTTTTTGAATGTTTTGAGCGGACGAAGCGCCGGAGGCTCCGCGCCCATCCCGGTGAGCGGGTTGGGTGTGAACTGCAGAGCCCTCGTGGCTGCACCATGGAGGGTTTCACCTTCTGCCAAGAGTGGCCTTTCCCCTTTCCCTTCCTTTCCTTTTCATTTTTTTATTAATATTTTTCTTATTTTTTTCTTAATTATCTACTTCATTTTTCCTTTCTTTTTAAATTTTCCTTTCCAATTTTTTATTTTCCTTTCCAATTTTTTATTTTCCTTTCCAATTTTTTATCTTCCTTTCCAATCTTTTATTTTCCTTTCCAATCTTTTATTTTCCTTTCCAATTTTTTATCTTCCTTTCCCTTTTTTGGATCTTCCATTTTATTTTTCTTTCATTTTATTTTTCTTTCATTTTATTTTTTCTTCATTTTATTTTTCTTTCATTTTATTTTTCCTTCATTTTTCCTTCATTTTTTCCTTCATTTTATTTTTCTTTCATTTTATTTTTCCTTCATTTAATTTTTCTTCATTTTATTTTTCCTTCATTTTTTCCTTCATTTTATTTTTTCTTCATTTTATTTTTCTTTCATTTTATTTTTCTTTCATTTTATTTTTCCTTCATTTTTTTCCTTAATTTTATTTTTCTTTCATTTTATTTTTCCTTCCTTTTATTTTCCCTTCATTTTATTTTTCCTTTTGTTGTTGTTGTTGTTTTCTTTTTTTGTTGTCATTTCCATTTCCATTTTTTTTTCTCAGTTCTGCATTTAATGCTGCTTTGTATTGTCTCCTGCCAGAACGTTTATTGAAGGGCAGCCGCTCCCACACCAATGGGGTTTTTTTTTTGTTTTTGTTGGTATTTTCCTGGCGCTTTGTTCCACCCAGTGCCCTCCCCAGGGCACACGGTGCCCACCGAGGGCTGCGGCTCTCGGTGCCAGGGATGGATCGGGAAACACAAAGCCCCAAGGAAGACACGGGGTTCTTGTTATCCTTCCTGCGCCCGAAAGAGTTAACCCATTAGAAATTCCGAGCCCTTCTTCCGATAGTTAAACCTGATTTGCATGCATTTGCATAATGAATGTCATTTGCATTCTTGGAGGTTGGCTACTTCTGTGGGAAAAGTCAAAGCGGGATTGCGGGGAGGGCGAAGGGGGGTCGGGGAAGAAAGAAGGGAAGATTTTTTTTTTTTCCCCGCACCCCACGCGCATCCCTGCCCCTCGCCAGCCTCGCCCAGACGCTCTTTCCCCCCTTCTTTCCCCCCATTTTCCCCCCCTCGATGCCTTCCTGCCTCTCTTTCCGCAGGACGCACAAAGCCACCCAACCAAGGGCTGGGCCGTGTCGAGGCGAGGCGCATCCTCTCCCGCTGCCCCCCTTCCCCTCCTTTAATTTCTCCCTTTAATTCCATCTTGGCTCCCATTCCGATGCCCTCGCGTGCGGGGGCCGCGGCCCCTCTCCCTCCCCTCCCTGCGGCTGATCCTGCCGCAAACGGTGGCAGAAAGGGGAAGAAAAAGGTGGGAGCCACCATTTTAGGCAGCTGACGTGTAAAATGGCTGATTCCCTCCCCCTGGTCCTCGCCACGCGGTCGCTGCATCCCGACAGATCCCAGGGCCGGGGATTGATGCTGCCCACGATGCCCCGGGTACCACATCCCCACCTCGGGCTGTTCAGCTCCGTGGGGCCCATCCCGGCCTCGCCTGTGGGATGTCCCTTCCCTTCTCCCACCGCCCGTGGGCGTCGCAGCCACGAAATCCCCCCCGACCACACCCGAGGCTCTGACCCACACCCCAAAATCACCCTCCTTTTGTCTCATCTTCTGCAGTGGGGACGGCACCAAAAGCAAGTGTAGCATCTTTTTTTCCCAGATTTTTTTATAATTATGGTTTGAAATGCCCTCCAAGCCTCCTGGGGACATTGTGGGGCTTGAGGGTTGGCTGCAGGATTTTTAACTCGATGCAATGGACGACTCTTCATTCTTTGTGTACTATGATACCATTAACAGCTGTTTAATTATTTTTTTTTTACCCCACTCACTTCTTTTGGATGAGAAAAATCCAACAGGGTCATTTTTGCTGTTGCTGAAATCATTTCATGGCTGTTTAGGATAGAGGAAAAAAATCAAGGTGAGACATGACTGACTCTGTCCCCTCCTTGGGCATGATGAGATGAGGCCTGAGAGTCTTCACCTGGTCCAGATGATCTGTGGGCACAAAATGTTGTGCTCAGGTTGATGAGAGAGAGGGAAAATCTCCTCATAGAACCTGGTGGGGTGTGAATTGATGAATTTTACTACAGCACTTGAAATATTTGGGGGTATTTTATCTGAAGATGTTGTGAGAGGCTTGAGGTTTAGGTGCAAATCTTGGTGTTTGAGGCCGTGTTTGTTGTTCTTTTTAATTTCTCCCCATCCCTTTGTTGCCATGAGAGCTGGAAACTTAAAAGCCTAAATATGCTGAGTGAGTTTAACCCTGGTGTGACGGGAATTTTGAAAGCAGATTAAAACCAACTCCAAATTTATCCTCAGAAGAAAAATAAATCACATTTTTTGCCAACAAGCTGATGCTGGAGCCCCAAACACGCCTGGCTGGGGGTGGCCCCGTGGGGAACTGTGGCTGAACTTGTCTCAATCCTGGTCCCTGGAGGGGTCTGTGAGGTGGGAAGGGACCAGGAAAGGGGTGACTGTCACCGTTGTACCCCTTTAGCTGGAGCTGTGAAGGGTGTGTGGCCGCGTGCTCTGCTCCTCCTGCTTAGTCAGGAATGGGAAATACTTCCCTAAAACTTGCAAAAATGCACTAAGGCTCTTAGCTCTTGGGCTAAGCTGCAGCTACTTAGCCCATTTCTCACTGCTGTTATTTATAAACTTCAGTTCGTGCTGAGGGATTTATTTTTTTTTTCTTCCTTTTTTCTCCTTCTTTCCCTGGGATGGGGCACATTAATGGGTTGGAAGTGGGGCTGGGAAGAGGGGATGGGCCTGGGCATCCCTGCTCTGCTCCCACTTGTGCCATTTGGGCTCCCCATCACTGAATTTCCACAGGATCAGACTGATTTCTGTAGCATTATAAATGTTTCATGGGACTAATGATTGGGGGAACAGGCAAACAAACCACATCAGTTTTGCACTGGGTGTCTAAATTGATGTGATCCTCTAAGTAGCCACAGCTGAAAGCAGAGTTTATACAGAAAAATATACAAAGAGAATGTGAATATATTATTGAAACATAAAACAATTCTGGGGGGATGCTCCAAAGCAGCCTGAGCAGGAGGGTTAGGGCTGCTCAGATTTGTTATTTTCAGTGCAGTGTTGGGGCTTTCCCACTTGGTTCCTACTGCATCAGCAAGGGGGGAACCTGCAGAGCTCAGGGTACATCCCATCAGGCCCCTCATTTAATCCAAGCCTCTTCCCTTGATGTGGCTCCCACTGGTGATGGATCTCCCCAGGCTTGGGGATGAAGTGCTGGGGACAGTCAGGATAAATCCCCCAGAGTGAGGGCACAGAGTGCTCTGGGTTTGGCTTTTGGCCCTGCTGGTGCAGCCACTGCCCTGGGCAGAGAGGGAAGCCTGGAGAGCTCAGCTTCCCACAAGGCAAAGAATAAATAAAGGGGGGTTTTGGACTTAGATTTACAAGATTTGGTCCTGCCTTGTAATTCCTGAATGCCTGGGGTTGGCTTTGCCACCGTGACCACAGCAAGGTGCTGGCTGGCTCCAAGCTTGGTGGGGACAGAGAATGGTTCCACAAGAGCTTTCCCCTATTTCAAATCCCCCCAGAGCAGACCCTGGCTCTTCTCACTCCCTACAGGGCTGAAGCTGCATTGGGCTGTTTGAGGTTTGGAAACCAGGCCTGTTGCAAGGATGCTGAGAGTTTTCCAACTGACTTCTCTTGTTCTTATTCCCCTTTCCTGCCAGAAAAGTGGCTGGAATCTCCCTGTCCTGATGTAATCCAGACAGGGAACATGGGGCTGACATTTAAAGTATTCCCATCCTCTTTTCTTTCTCTTTCTTTCAGGAAGGATGTGGATTCATCCTTTGAGAAGCTCGTTTTCTGGCTGCCAAATCACAGGTCTCTGGCTCCCCTGAAAGTTCCCAGGGAATATCCTGGTAAGTGAATTTTTTAAAAAATTTATTTTTTTATAGGCTTTCCCTAAGCTCTCCCGGCTCTGGCACTGTCACACTGCCAAGATGAGCCAAGTGTCACTATGGCAAATGTCTGGGGACTGGTATGAGCCCAGGGTGGCCACATGGTGGGGAAAAAGAGGGGCCAAAACCTCCATGGTCACCATCACCTTCCTTGCTGACTTGGCCCAAAGTCCCAACCATCCATGGGTTTTGTTCTGTGTTTAACGTCTGTTCTTTTGGGATTGTTTGTTATTCCCAAACCCTGGGAGTTGTGTCTGTTCCACACACAGGAACAAAGGGCTCCTTTGGGGTCTCTGGAGAGGGTTTTTTTTGCCTTTTAAATGGAAAGGGGGTAATAAAGGTGTTTCTGTTGTGTTTGATTTTAGCTCAGGTTGGCTCGTTATCACATGAACCCAGGAGTGGGGGCCATGTGGAAAACCCCACCCTCCTCAAGCCATGAGCCCCCAGCTATGGGGATGTGCCAGCAGGACCTCTCTTGTGGGACCCTCAGCAGAAGCCCCTCACCTTGGCTGATCCCATCTGCACCCTCCTCTTCTTCCTCCTCCTGCCAGCACTTCCTGGCCTGGAGCACAACATAGACCGTGATTTGCACCAGTGTCTATCCAGGCTGACCAGAGCTGCTGACCAGCCTTGGTGTGGGGACACAGAACCAGCCCAGGGATGGACAGGGTGGAGAGGACATCGGGACATTCCCACCCCACTGCTGCACATCACCCCGTGGGCCGTTTGCTGGTGAGACTGGGGTGGGATATGGGCACCTCTGGTGGGTCGTACTGGGGCACGGGGAAGCTGCATCCATTGAGGGATGGTGGCCACAGGTAGAGCCCACTCTGGTGGGCAGCTGGCCTGAGGTGCTGGGCATGGGGAGAGGTGCTGGGAAGGGACAGTGCATTTATTATTGAGGCACAGCTGAAGCGGGTCCTTTGCCAGTGGTCAAGTCTGAATCACAAACTCTGCATTGTTTCTGAGTGGGTTCAGCACATTTCCCTTCTCCCCCTCCCTTCCCCTTTCCTCTCCTCTCGCCCTCGCACAAAGCTGTCATTGTGCTGGGGACTTGGTGATGGCAGCGTTGTTATTTGGTTAAAAAAAAAAAAAAAAGAAAAGAAAGAAGTGGGGAGGGGGGGACCCAACAAGGTGAAGAGGTTTAAATCAGCTTAGCCCAAATGCCAATTAAAAACCAAAGAGGATTAGGCTTGTGATCAGCAGAATAGACAGTCATTGTACCCGGACGAGGAGGTTTTCCCCCTCCCCAGGCCCAACACAGTCTCCCTGTGATCGTCACTGCTCTGCTCCTGGACTGGGATGGAACAGGGCAGGGGCTGCCCCTGACCCCTGGGCCAGGCTACCCACCCACTGGAGCACCTGTCTGGGGCAGCAAAAGCCCCACAGATTCCTGGTGCACCAAAAACCCCACAAGTTCCTGGTGCAAAGACCTTTTTTTTGCATTTTTAAAGTGTATGCAAGGACTCTTGTCTTGCCTTGGGTTCAGCCAAGAAAGGAGAGTTCTTGATCTCTCTGCCAAAGGAAAGGCCTTCCCTGAAACAGGCCCTTGGGCTGAGCATGTCCCTTGGTCAGGAGCTGATGGAGGGTCCCTGGGGTGAGGTTCTGTCTGGGGGGTCTGTGTAGACACTGTCTCCACTTCTGTAGAAACCCAGGTGCTTGTGTTGGCTGAGGGCTCTCTCCAACAGCAGGATGGGGCTGAAGGAACCAACACATCACCTTTGGTCCCAAGACTGCAGTGACAAAGGGCCAGGAGCATTGTATGGATTCTCCTCCAGCCAGTGGAGGTCCAGAGAGGACTCGGTGCTTCTCTGCTCCATGGCCTGGAGATGACACCTCAATGCTCTCTGTGTGGTTTAATCCTCTCTGCCACCTGGCAGCTTCCTGCTCCTGTGGCTTGAAATCTGTGGTCCTTGTAGCCTCCTCACCTGCAGAGAGGAACCTGGGTTGGGTGAGGTGTGTCTGGACATCTGCCCACATTCATGGAGCTCACCCAGCTCCAAACATCTCCCCCAGTACAACAGGAAACCAGCAAACCCCCAGGAATGGACGTGGCTGCTGTTAACGGGGATCAGAGTCTGCAGCTGCAGGAGTTTCATTCCTGACTCTCCTGACAGAGCAGGGGAGGCAAATCCCCTGCAGCCAAGATGGCTACACTGACGTGAAAAGGGTGTTGCCAGAGCAAGAGTGTCCTGATGCCACACCAGCAACTTTAAACTTAGGTAGAAATGGTAATCCTGGGCCCGCTTTGAAGGTGTTTGGGAAAGGAAAGGTGCCAAGCATAGGTGGGAGCTGGGCCAAGCAGGGAGAGGTTTAAGGAATATCAGCAATAAATTCAGGTGGAGTTGGAGCATCTCCATGTCTGAGTGGGTTCAGCCTGAACCCCCTCTCTCTTTTAGCCTGATGTTGCCTGGCAGTTGGGGGTGCTAAGGGACCCCCTGCACATCTGTCCTGCCTCTTCTTGGCGTCTCCAAAAGGCGAATCCTTTCTGCTAAGGGGGACCATGATCCAGTTGAGGAGACCCTGGAGCTTGGTGGGTCCCACTGTCCTGCTTTGCACAGGAATCCAGGGATGGCTGTGATGGAGTCTGGTCCAGCCCCAACCATCTCCTGGAAGACACTGAGCTGTCAGTTCTAGATGCAAAATGCTCCTGGCTTTGAGCCAGGGAGAGGAAAAAGAAGTGAAAGGGCTCTTCCCTGGAGGGCAGAAGAAGGAGAAACCATCCCACCTGTGGACCAGGAGCCACTCCCCTCCGATCTGGCACATGGTCAACACTGGCTGAAGAGCCACAGTCATGGTGCAACAGCTGGCTCTGATGTTGAGGCAGTGGATGCTGAAGGGAGCATTTTGGGGCAGAAAGCAGGAATGCTGCAGAGCAAAGGAAATGCACTTTGAGGGGACAGGGAAAGGGTGAAGGAGATGATGTGGGCTGGGAGGCGCAACACCTCCACCTCCCTCCTTCAGAAACCCCTCGTGCCTCCACTGTCCCCTTGCCCAAGGATGCCCACGGCACCCAGCGAGCCCTCGGGCTGTGGGAGCGGGGAAGGGGGCAGGATCCGTCGCCTTTTGTTGCTGCCGTGTAATTTATGATATGAGAGAGGGCCATTGTCTGGACCCATCCTGTATTTTTCCGAGGGCTTTGCCTCTCTTCCCAGCCCCCCGCTGTGCTCCTGCTACTGTACGGTTGCCATGGGACGTGCTCCCCGCGCCGCGGCAATGCGGGGCAGTGCCGGGGAGGGCTGCCCAACGCTCCCGGACCCATCTGGAGCCCCGAGCCCGCTGCCGGCAGCCCCGGCCCTCGGCGGCCCCGCTGACGTGCCGAGGGCCTGGGAATGGGGCTTTGGGCGCAGCCAAGTTCACGGCCACCGGAGGCATTCAGCTGCCGGAGGGGCAGGGGGGGCAGCGCGATCTGGGGCGCTTGGCTCCATTCTCCCTTCCCTTTCAGCGCCCGCGGTGTCCTCGGCGCATACAGATCCCCCGTCCCTTTCTCCTCCTGACAAGTGCGCACATAAATAAATTACCCCACCGGGCGAGTGTGGAACAATCTGTCCCCTAAATTCTATTCATCGCCAGACAGGACTCATTATTCCCCCGATTAAAGCCGCTGGAGTAGCTTGCAAGGGTTACAGTTACTCTGTCAAACTGTAAATAAGACACTAAAAATAAAGGGCGCTGGCGAGAGAAGGGGGAAAGGGAAGCCAGACTAATGCCTGCTGCTAGGGAAACCGAATGAATCCCTAATGACGCTGTGTACAAACTGCAAATAATGAAGGAAAAGTGACAAACAGACCTCGGCCAGGCTGTGGCGAGGTCCTCGCTCCACGGTGGTGGTGCTGGGGACCTGCTCGGCTCTTCCTCCAGGGAGAGCCAGCAGGGAGTGGGACTCCCCTCCACACCCTCTGAGTTGAACCTTTAAACCCTTGAACTTCACTTAGGGGAAGGTTTAGATCTTGTGGATGTGTTTGTTTTCCAGGCACAGAACTCACCTTTGCCTGAGCCCACATTTTGGGGTTGCACAGGGAAAAGGTCCCTCAGAACAGCGTCCAAAGCAGCAGCAGCCAAGCTTTAGTTTGTGCTCCACCCTCAGGAGCTGTGACCTAGGACAGGGCTAGAACCAGGGGGTTCAGTCCATCCATCCTCCCAGAGCAGATGCAGCCAGGGCTCCTTCCCACCTGCAGCAGGTCCTCACCCTCCTGGCTGAGATGATGCCCCAGAGCTCAGTTCTGGCTGCCTATGCCATGATAGATGGCAGGGAAGGACATGTCCAGCCCTAGAAAGCCTCTTTGGATAAAATAAAATGACTTCCTTGCTGATCTCTTGCCAGCCAACAGAGAGAGGGACATTCACCTCTCAACAGATCCTTCCTTTCCTCCTTTGATGCCTTAGGGCTGCAGAATTGAGGCAAAAAATTCAGCTACAGGCTCATCGTGGGTGTTTCTCAGTTCCAGAGGGACTGAGATGTGAGAGTTTTATTTCAGGTCCTCCTTGAACTATTCCCACCACCTTGCAATGGGGAAAATGCTGGAATTCTCTCTGTTGCTCAGGGAAATATTTTGATTCTCATCCCCTAAACACGTAAAAGCAGCAAAGAGAACTCCAAGTTGTGCTTCTCCAGGTGGATTCTTGCTCTCCAAAGGAGAAACCCAAGCAGGAACAGCCCCAGTGGGGCCATGCAGTGCTGAGGACCCAGAGCAAATGCATCAGCTGAGCTCTCATCCCACAGATCCGTGTGGATTTCTCACTGCACACCCATCCTCCTGCAGAGCCCAGCAGTGCTGGGGCCTTTTGGGGCAAAAAGCACCAAGGAAGGGCATGGCCAGGAGGAGCAGCAAGATGCCAATCCCTGCCCTGCAGATGCTGCTCTGCACAGCACCCACCAGCTCTTTGCTCTCCCACTGGCAGCAGAATTACAAGGAGCCTCTTGCAGGTAGAGATTTTTTAGAGATGTGTTCTGGCTCAGCTTTCACAAAGCTCAGGCATCTTAAAAGGGATTTGTTGGGCCAGCTGAGATTGTCTGGAGCCCAGTTGCATTTCCCAGTCAGGTCAAACCTGAGTTTAGCAGATTTCTTCCCTTTCCATCTTAGGGAAAAAGCCACTTTTCATCCCCAGTTCCTGGCTGTGAAGCCTCATGACTCCACAGCAGCATTCCTGGGACATTTCTGATGCCAGTGGTATGTGCAGAATTTCAAACAGGGGCTCATGGCCTCACATTTCTGTGCTCCCCCAGCTGGACTCAGTTATTTGAGAGAAACTCCAGGATAGAGCAGATTTATTATTGTCACCAGTAGTGGTGATGTCTGTGCAGCTCCTGCAGCCCCAGGTGGGTGTGTGTAGGTGGTGATGAAGGAAGAACTGAAATCCTGTCCCTCCCCTGCAAAATGTACCAGTTTAGCTGGAAAAAGAGCATTTTGAAAGAAGCCTCAGAACCAGCCAGACCTGAGCAAGAGAAACCCACGCCTGGGTTGATCTGGTGCTCCCCAGCCATGGGAACAGGCAGCTCTTCACCAAATCTGCTCCCTGGATATTGCCTTTAGATGAGTGATGGGCTTAGAGAGCCTCATTGCACCCTGGGAGAAGGTTTTGATCCCATGGGCTTTGCTTCCATGCAAGGAATGGCTTTGCTTGAGGACTCAGGTCCTGGGAGCAGCATCAGTGCCAGGGATGCACTCAGGAATACTCAACATCCCTTGAGATCTCATGAAGATTGGCAAAAAAAACTTGCCTTTCCCTGCCTGAATCTCTTGGGTCACATATTCCAAGGTTTCTCTCAACCTCTAAAAATATGATTATTACTATTTTTTAATGGAGGCTGTGATTCCTCCTCCATGTTAATCACCCAGTGTCAGAAACTTGAGCTTTACTCTGATGCTCAATGAGGCTGAGGGTTGTCAGCCCTTGAGCAAAGCACATCCTGACCAGGTTTGCCCTATGGCCACCTGGAGAGATGAGGAAAACCTGAGAGTTCTCAATTTTAAACATCTTTATTCCAGTTCTGAGAAGATCCTGTGCCTTCCTTTATTTCTTCAAGACACCTGAATGTGTTTTTCCCCCTATCTGTGAATCTCCTCTAGATGTGTCCATGAACCAGAAGCTGGCATGGGCCTTCAAAGGTTTCTTGCCAAGGTCTGAGTGGTTTGTGGAGGTTGTGTTGCAGTTACACCACTGCCTGTGCCCTTCCCTTTTCAAGGATTAGGATGAGTTTGGTTTAATCCTCAGTACCTGCCTCTGAAGGAGTTTTTGCTGCCACACACACAGTGCACACACATGTGCAGGAACACCCAGGTAACTCACCAATTTTTTTTTTTTCCATTATAACCTCCTTTTAAAGCAGGTTTAAATGCTTCCCTGCAGGCTCATGGGAGGGTTCTTAAGGCCTTCATTTGAATCAATAAGTGCACAGGTACAGGAGGAACATCAGCACAGCCCCTGGAAACCCAGAGCCAGCAATGGTGGCAGAAGGGCTGGCAAGTAGGGAAGGGCCTCCCTCCATGTTATATATTCCATAAAGTAGAGTAATTAAGTATTACTAGTTTTGATGACTTCAAACAGAGTGACTCCAGGAAATAAGCCCCTTCTTTATAATTAGTGGGATTTCCTCTGCATCAAACGGAGAGATTGATTCTTTAATCTGCTCACATGCTTTTGATTTGGTCTTTCAGCTGCTTGTACCAACTGCTTCTACTCCCTGCTCTTGCTGATAAAACCTTGCAAAGGAGATTTTAGGAAGGCATGACCTGAGTTGAGGTCCAGGATTTTCTTTGTGTGTGGCTGTTTTGTGTATTCCTAATTTGCCAGAGGTGATGATCACTATGATAGCAATAACCAAAAATAACAGACATGGAGTTTAACATCCATGTCCATTTAGGGTTGGGGGTTTGGGTTATTATTTTCTCTTCCCAACACACTTCTTAGCTCTGGCTCATGCTCTTGAACACCTGAAATGCTGATTTTGGTTCCTTGTTTGCAGCAATCTTGAGCTGTCCCAGGTGTGGCTTAATGGAAAATGTTGCTCTTGTAAAAGAGCACAGCCCTCACCTCGGGGTCTGGGTGGGCTGTGGGCATTCAAGGGCTCCACTGAAGTAAGGACTTGGGGTGTGAAGTCTTTTTAGAATGTTTCAAGTGTTGGTCCTGATTTAGGACTAAACTCAGGAACTTTGGAAGCCTTGTCTGAAGTAAAATGGACAGTGGCTGCCTGAGGCACACTTTGGGATTATCCCATCCCCTTCTCAGGGGTCACCATACCCTCATTGGGGTTACCATCCCCACACTGGGGTTACTGGCCCCACACTGGGGTCTCCATCCCCTTCTCAGGGGTCTCTATCCCCTTCTCAGGGGTCTCCATCCCCACACTGGGGTCACTATCCCCTTCTCAGAGGTCTCTATCCCCTTCTCAGGGGTCTCTATCCCTTTCTCAGGGGTCTCCATCCCCTCTCAGGGGTCACTATCCCCTTCTCAGGG
>JAWWLZ010000074.1:2511079-2530038 GCA_035041345.1 Poliocrania exsul
GGGCCAGGTGACTTTGGAGGGGCCAGGTGACTTTGGAGGGGCCAGGTGCCCAAGACAGGGCAGGGTGGTGGGCAGGGAGGCTGCACCCCCTCCAGAGCAGAGCTCGGCTGCCCTCTGATCCAGGGGCATTTTAACCACATTTCAGGCCACTCTCCTGGTGTTTCACAGCCTGTTGGATTTTACCCTTGTGAAGGGTTATAAAAACTTCAGCAGGTTTTGCCTTCCAGTTGTCTCTGGATGCACAACTCACCTGGCACAGAGGGTTCCCGTGCCAGCTGGTGGCACCGAGGCGTTATTGGCACCACCGAGGATGAGGATGTTGTTCTGAGTCCCTGGATAGGTGAAAGCACCCCTTGTTCTGCACAACAGCGAGGCTGAAGGGTCATTAATGTATTTTTTTTTTAATATGGAAGGTGGAGGTGTCCTTAAGAGCAACTCTGGTCCCCTGTGCCCACCCTGGTCCCCCATGCCCACCCTGGTCCCCCGTGCCCACCCCAGTCCCCCACCCTTGCGCGTGGTCGCGGCGCCCACCATTGTACCCGGCTCTCCAACCCCGCTCGGCCTTTTGTCAGCCCCTTTTCTGTGTCAATCACACTCCTTTTGTCAGGTCCCAGACATGTTGTGTCCACACGCACACAAATATCCCCGTGCAGAGCGTGGGCAACGCGGGGCACCTTCAGATCCTGCTCCGCACCCTCCTGTGCCCGGCATGGGGGGCACACGGGTGGGAAACAGCCCCTGGGTGCCCCCCTGGAGGGGCTGGGATTGGGATTTGGGGGTGGCTGGAGCAGGAATGGTGAGGGTGCCCTTCTCCAGTGTGTTTGGGCACTGCCCATCCTGCAGGATGGAGCCAGAGCTGCTGCCACTTCTCTCCCTCGCTCTGAGTTTTCTCCCCTCTTCCTTTTCTCCATCCCTTGCTTTGAGCTGGTTTTTTTTCCAATTTTCCACCCTTGTTTCTCAACCATATCATGACTTTTGGTCGATTCCTCAGATCACCCCGAGAAAATGTCTGGTTTACAGTTTTATGTGGTGGGTTTTTGTGAGATCTGGTGCAATTATCAGCACTGGGTGACAGAGAAAGCACAGGTGAGGCTCAGGGTGGGAGGACACCTTGAACAGCCACGTTGAGTCCCTTCCCCATGTCCTGAGCTCCTCTCCATCCTCAGCTGCCCCATCCCAGAGGGGCTGTTGGGACACCCTCTTGCTGCAGCTCAGCGGGCAATTTTGGGCTAAAAGCCAGCACTTTGGGGACTCTGACAGGGCGGTGCTGGGCACCTGCATGAAGGGGTGGCAGGGATGGAGCTGCTCTCAGTGTGACCCCTCATTGCCCACCCCAGCACAGAGGAGGTTCCTGCACATCCCACGGCGCTGCCACGACCCCAGGCCAGACCCATCCCGGCTGGGCCGCTCGCTGTCCCCAACACTCAGGCCTTGGTGGCACCCACAGCCCCCTCCGGCCCCTCCGGCCTGGCAGGGGCACCGAGGGATGGAGGGGAGGCAGGAGCACCCCCCTGGCTCGGGCTGTGCCCACGGAGGAGCCGCCGCAGCCGCCGCCTTCCCTGGGCATCAACAAAATGGCGTCGGGGGCTCCCAAATGGCGGCGCCGGGGCTGGCGGGGAAGGAGCCGGCTCAGTGCCAGGGCTGTGCCGAGGGCACAATGACTGGCACATAACGGCCCCTCGCCGCGGCCGCCCCTCGCCGTGGCGGTGCCAGCTGTAGCCCCCCTCCCTCTGCCTTGGCACGGGCAGGCGGCCCCGCCATGGCCGCCTCTGAGGAGGATTAAGGCCGCAGTTGTGTCTCCCTCTTTCTTTCCCCCTCAGTGGCTGAGAACAGGAAACGTGAACCTATCTGAGACTAATTGACTTGCAAATTAATCGTTTGTCCCTGTGCCTGATAATTAGTGCAAACGATTTTTACACACTGCCCCCCCCCAACCCCCCCCCAACCCTTTTGCTCTCTCCTCCTCCTCTTTATTTTAAAGGGGGTTGTTTTCCCTTTCTTCTCTTTTTCCCCCCTCTCTTCTTTTCATCCACCCTCGCCCTGGTTCTTCTCTGAGCATCCCCAGCTGTGGGGTGGGGATGGCCCAGGGTTTGGGGTGCAGGGGCTGCTCGGGCACCCAGAGCTGCTGGTTCGCTTCCCACGCCTCGGTGCCAACGTCCAGGGACAATGGATGGGGTGGGACAAGGGGGTCAGGACTTTGGGGGGCACTGAGGGGTTGGGAAATGGGCAGGGAGTGCCCTGGGACATGGCATGGCTGGGGCGGGGGGGTGGCTACAGCAGAACCTGCATTTTGAATTTCCCACTTACCTGGGAAAATGGGATAACTAAATAAAAAAAAATTAAAAATCACTCAAAAGGAAGCAAAGGTTGGGGGGTTGTTTTCTCCAGCCTTCCTTCTTCCTCTGGCTTTATTCCAGGGATATATCTCATTTTTATGAGTCAGAAGAGGAGCTCTACGTGGATATTGGAGGCTGAGGGTTGAAATCACCGACACTGTGGCTTTGTCCTGAAGCCTCACCTGGAGCTGGGCTGCTCTGGGGCATGGCCAGTGCTGCAGCTGGAGATGGAAGTTGATGTGGGAGAAGAGGGAAAAGCAGGTTTGGGTCATTTCTGTGGTCTGAGGCCTCTGGGTGCAGCTTGTCCCTGCCAGAGCCTGGGAGCAGCTCAGGGCTGGGAGAAGGGGACACATCCAGTTCAGTGGTGATAAATCAACAGCAAAACGCAGTTTTGTTGGAATTGTTGTGTTTTACAGGAGTATTTTCCTGTCAGCAGCAGAACAACCCCATTAATACGTTGTTCCAATGTGTTTATTGAGAGCTGGTACCATAAAGTACCTCGGTTGTTTCATTTCAGCAAACTTCTGTTGCATGTTGTAACTCCAGCGAGACTGAGCTGTGAAAATAATTGAAAATTCTGCACAGAATTGTCGTGTTTTGATGTAATTCAAACCAGAACACTTCGACCCTCCTACACTGGAATTCCTGAGAAATTCCACATGGCAAATTTAATTTGGTTTTAATTCCCTGTTTATTAGGAGGAAAAGATGCCATTTGAGGGGGATGTGTTAGGATGGAGTGGGACCCTTTGTGGTGTTCAGCTTCCCTTTTTTCCCTGGCTGGATGTGATTTGCATCCTCTCAGTGCCAGGCGAGGCGGGAGCTAAAACAGCCCCTCTGTGCCCATGCTCAGGACCCCAACCAGCCCCTGAGGGCCCATGGCAGAGCCAGGGTTTGCCCACCCTTCCTATTCCTGATCCTAAATCAGGCTGCTGGTGGGACTCTCTGCCCAGCCAACCCCCTGCTCCCCTCCAGCCATGAGAGGCTTCTTCCTCTGATGCCCAACCGTTGATAATTAAAGGGATCCTTTTCTTCGCAGCTTTCCTCCCCAAACGCTCCTGGTGCCTGACACCATTTGTCAGCCACACCCCTGCTGTAATCCTATTTTTGCCCCCCTCCCTGCCCTGCTTTGTGTCCAGGGCTCTCTTCGCCTCTCGTTTCTCCTCTCCCGCTGTTCAGGCGCTGCTGGTCCCGCTTCCCTCGGAGCAGGGAGTCTATAAAGCACTCCCAGCCTCCTTGCTCATGAACTCAGTCTGTTTGGTTTGACCAGAGTTAATTGCACACAAACTCGGGGCTGTCGGCACACAGGGGCTCTTTGTTCCCGCAAGAATCGCTTGCCCTCCGAGGTCGCTGTGGTCGCGACCCGCTGTCCCCGAGGGTCGCCCCACCGACATGCACTGTCAGGCTGATCCCTGCACCGTGCCCAGGCTGGGGTGGTGCAGGTTGCTGTGTGGAAAAAGCCAGAACAGGGAGCCGAGGCGTTGATGGAGCCTTTTGGATCAGGCTCATTGGAGTAATGTGATGATTAGCAAGGATTGCTGAGCTTTATGGCTGGGGAGGGGGAGAGAGGGTGAAAGAGACGTTTAGGGGTGGATTAACCCCCGTCAGACCTGGACAAGAGGTTTCCCAGATTAAACACAAGTTCAGTGATCTCTAAATGCTGCCCTTTGGCCAGAGCAGCTCTGGAGTTACGGTTCTACAGCGTGTGTTTGGGTCAGGACTTCCACAGCATCTGAATTCCTGCTCTTGCTCCGCGACCCACACCCTTTAACTCTTCTGAACGTGTCCTGAGACACAGCCTTGTGTCCTTAGAGACCTGAGCCCCCCAGGGGCCAGGGTAACCCGGGTGCTTGGTTCCCATTAACGTCCCAAAGTGCTCAGAAGCATCCAGCAAACTTTTATCGGGTTTATGGTCCCTCCAAGAGGTTTTGGGTGCTGTTCCCACCTGGGGGGTGCTGTTCCCACCTGGGGGGTGCTGTTCCCACCTGGGTGGTGCTGCCCGTACAGCGCTGGCTGAGGGGAGAAGCTGCACCAGATGTGGCTGTTTTGTGCCCAGCACTCCAGGGCAGCAGAGACTCCTGGGTGGAACTGGGTGCTGTTCAGAGCCAAGTTCATCATCCAGGGACAGGACACTGCTCATTTGCTCTGCTCTGCAAGGGGACAGGGGTGGGTGCTGGCAGGTACCAGCACCAGGAGTGCTGATCCTGGTGAGGGCTGAGGTGGCACTGAGGGCTCAGTGGTCCCTGGGCAAGACTGACTTTCCTGAAAACCCTTTCTGACCTGATTCCCCATCCAAACACAGCCTTCACTGCTGCTGCTGGGGAAGCAGTCCCTTCCCTTCTCAGCATCCTTCAGGCTCCATCTGAGTCCAAGAGATGAGCTATTACTGGTTTCAGAGAGTGAGGGGGCTGATAACTGACAGCAGCAGTGGGAACGATGCCCTTCAAAGCCCATCAGAGTGGCAGAGTGCCCTGGGTGCTCACCAGTGCTGGAGGGGATGTTCCCACTGCCCACCTCATCCCTGGGCAGGTGGGAACTGTCCCAGAGGTGGCAGCCCCGAGCAGTGCCCTCCGTGCTGGGCTGGGCAGACGCTGCCTCGAGGCGGTTTCCCAACCCTGCGCACCTGGTACTGCCTCAATGCAGCCACTTGGCTAAATGTGGGTCATTGTAGGAGGGTGCAGCCACTCAAGCAAACAAGCCTCAATTGCCCACTGATTGGGGTGGCTGAGAGCACCATCACTGAAATTTCTGAGGGGGGAGGCATTAATAATCCCTATTCTGTCTCCGCAGCCCTTGGCCCCTTGTTATTTCCTTCTTTGTGTCTTAATTTGGCCCATTATTATTATTTGATAAAAGGGCCTTTTCTCCACCCCCTCCCTCTTGAAGACACTCCTTAGACCGATGGGAAAATGGCAAGGAATAATTATGAAAAACATCAGTGGAGAGAGGGCCATCTGAGAGGGATTAAAGGATTACAATTAAAACTCATTTTAGGGAGGTGATGTGACATTGGCGTTTTCATTCTTCCCCCCCCCACCACCCCCCCTTCCCCAAACACCCCTCCAGGATATCTGGGTCTAAGTTGATTAAATGACAAACTCCAGCTCAGAGGGAAACAACAACAAATTAAAAACGGAGTAAAATGAAAAACAACAACCCCAAAAATGATTTACAAAATTAAGTGAAAAATGAGGTCACTGAGAATTACTGAAAGTCTGGCGGCAGCTGGAGATGGGGTGGACAAAGCACCTGCCACTAATAGCAGGTTTCTGGTGGTGGGAACATCTCCCTGTTCCAGCAGCAGGTGAAGATGTCTGAGGTCCCTCCTCCAGGATATGAGTTGAGTGTTGGCTGAGCTGTGGCAGTGGTTGCTGGTGCTCCCTGCTGGGATTGCCTGCCCTGTGCTCCATGAGGTGTTGCAATCCTTTGCTTTGGGAGCCAGGTGTGGACAGAGCAATCCCTGAGCTCTCCCTCCATCAGCCTTGCAGAGAATCTGCAGCCTGAGAGTCCAGCCTGGGAGGTGCCCCAATGCCAAGGTGGTGCCCGGGCAGCACAACCCTTGTGCCAGCCTCAGCGTGGCCATTCCTCGTGTGGCTCTGTGGCTCTTTCTCATCTCTTTTTGCAGCTCCAACTCGTGGCTGGAGCGGGTCAGCCCCTGCCTGAGCAGCTTTGAGGGATTCCCAGCTCTGGGGTGTGCTCAGAGTCTCCCTGAGCAAAGGTAAACAGGGCATGATGCCTCTGGCACTGACACCTTCCCTCTCTTACCCTCACTCATCAAGATGCCCATTCTGACTCTGCCACAGAGAATCCAGACAGGGTGGGAGCTGCTTATAGAGGTGTTGAAATTCGTGCTGTTGGAAAGGAGGAGTGTTGGGAAAGGCAACTCCTCGGAGCAGGAGCTGTGGGGAGCTGGCACTTATGATTGGAGACACACAGCAACCTGGAACTGTATTTTGTTGAGGAAAGCAAATTCAAAGATGGTTACTGGATATTTCAGCGAGCTGTTATGAAGCTTAGAATGGGGGATTTCCCTTTATAAAACAAAAATATCTGTAATTCAAATGATTCAGATGATGTGTGCACCTAAACCAATGCAGCCAGCCTTGTTTGAAGAGGGGATGACATGAAGATGTGGAGGCAGATGTGTGGCTCAGGCTCTGCAGGTCACTGTGCTTAGGAAGTTTTGGCTGCCAGCAACTGATCTGTAGGGACCTGAGAGCCACAGTGGGGCTGAGCCCACAAATCTCACAGCATAAACTCAGCCACCAAAACCTGCAGGGACGTGGCCTGGGAATGCTTTCCCTGCAACGTGAGCGTTGTGACTGTGCCTGCAGATTTGGGGGTGCAGGTTGGGAGCAGAGAGGAGTTTCTCTCTTCTGTATCCTCCTCTTTCTGCTGCCAAGGGGGTCAGGCTCAAACCCAGCCTTTCTCCTCCATCCTGCAGCCTGGCATAGCTGGGCATCCCATCACGTGGCTGCGCACGTGGGTGCTCGTCATGTGAGGTGCCATTTCGTGTCTCATATTGGGAGGCAGGGAAGAGCTGGAAAAGCTTCAACGGAAGGGAAACTCCCCCCCTCCTCCCCGCCCAGATCCAGCCTATTTTCTTTCCTCTCCTTTTGTTTCTGATTTCCGGAACTATGCGGCGAAGCAAAGCGTGGGGAGAAGAAAGAGGCTGAAGAGAGCTGGCATCTGGCAGGGAAAAGAACAAAATAGCAGAGCAGGGCTTTGCTAGGCAGGAGCAGTGAAGGCAGGCAGGTCCCAGGATCCTCTGCCTCGTTGGCAGTGCCTGCAGAGGAGCTCAGCAAGCCCCAGGAAAATTCGGGGTCCAAACTGGCACAGACCTTGCTGGTAACAGCAGCCAAGGGGTCAGCCCAGAGGCTTTAATTATAGTCTGTTCTTGGACATCTTTCTGTTCCTTGAACTCACTCCTGCCCCAAGCTCCATCCCCATGAGCATCCCCAGGTTCCTCTCCCAGCAGTGAGTTCTCCAAGGCAGCTCCTGCACAGAATCAAGAGCCTGATGTGTGTGACATGGCCCCAAAAGAGAGGAGACCAAGGCAAAGGTCGTTGTCCTGTCCATTGTCCCGTGGCCTTTTCTCTGAGGCTGAAATGATCAGCGTGGTGCAGTTCATCCTGTGATGTCCCTTTTACAGTCAGGGCTGGGACATGCCTGAATATATTTTATTCCTGTTTTTTCCTCTGTCCCAGCCCGTTCAGAAAGAGGTCTTTGCATACAGACCCAATGTTAATTAGGTAAATTAATTAGGACCAAGATGCAGTGTTTTCCCCCTGAGGAGGAAATACAGTAAACTCCATTTTTGTGAGTTGTTTATTCAGCCAGGGGGGTCGAAGGAGAATGGCTGTGTCAAAGAAGCTGCCATTTTCAAGGTCCTTGTGTCCCTTCTGCACTGCCCTAGAAAGGGAACAAAACTCTGTTGACAGCAAAATCTCAGCAGGAGCCCCTGGGCTGAGGGGCACAGGGAAGCGAAATGGAAAGGGTGCCAGGTTTCCGAGCGCCTGGAGGGAACAGGCTTTGGTCTCCAGCGTTTCAATGGGCCAGGGAAAGCAAATCAGCCCTTTCAAGGCCAATCATGCTGTTCCTGAAGGCACACACTGGAGACAATGTGCTGTTGGCAGCGGGGCAGCAGGAAGGGGACTGGGTGGCCATGGCAAGGGCGAGGGCAGGAGATCTATCGGGGGCCAAGAGCTACCGGGGGCCAAGTGCTGGCAACTGCGCTGCTGCTCTGTCCATCCCACCTCCCCAGAGCCCTGTGAGGTGCTGGGATGCACTGGCACACCAGGAACAGCTCAAGGAGGCTGTTGGAGAGGGGAGATGGAACACTCATGGGTGTTTCTCTTTGTTTTGTGTTGTCTCTTCTCTCTCCACCAGCTCAGTCATGGATTGTGTGGCAAAGGAGCGTGGAAGCACCGTGTAGATCCCTGACCCTCCTCCCACCCCGGCCTTTGGTTTCACAGCTTTTATTTCAATCCATCCTGAAAGCCCAGGAGAGCCTGATCCCAGCCCATGTGCTTGCTCCAGTGGCTTTCCTGGACACAGCGTGGTTATGAGTGGATCAAGGCACTCCCTGAGATGTGCCGTGGGATGGGCGGGTTTGTGGCTGCCGTTGGGGTGTTTTCACGCCGGGTGCTGCTGTGTCTCCTGGAGAGGAGCAGAGCTGGGTTTGTCAGCTCCTTGGCAGCCTCTCACAGCCCAGCACTCTGCCCACAGCACCATCTCCCGTCAGCATCGCTCTGGTTTGCAGGAGAAATGCATCCTGGGAATTTCCTTCCCCAGTGCCAGGATACCTTCACCCCAAGTCCGATGGCGCAGATGATCTTCCATCATCATATTTAACCCCCCTCCTTCCCCATTCCTGGCCAAAGCCAGGATGAAAGCATTGGGGTTTTTTTTTTTCCTCTTTCTTTCTTTTATTTTTTTAATGGCGTTTCATTAGCCTCCAAATCAGACAGGCGAAACAATGGGGTTCTGTCAGCGATGGGTTTTCGTGCTGATTTCATCTCCTCTCTCATCCGTATGCAAACCAGCCTCCAGCAGGCTTTGGTCATGCCATGGAAACCGAGGTGCAGGCCCGGAATGGGGGTTCTCAGAGTGAGAAATCTCCTGTTCGCTTTTTCCCATTTGCATAATGCAACTTTTCTTCCCCCAGACACTGAGGCGCTTTGTTTATAGAGAGCCGAGAGAAAGGGGGATGCTGGGGACAGAGGAGGGACCACGGGGAGGGGGGGAAGCGCCCGGTGGGAGTGGGGAAGAAGGAGGGCAGCGCTTGCAAAAGAAGAACATGCAGAGAAAAGCATGGGGCGACTGGAAGGGAATATATATGAGGATGGGGACTGGGAAATGGGGCTGGGCCGGTTCCCCGTGATCCCGGGACCTGTGAGCTCCTTTGGCCTCTCTGTGCCAGCCGAAGGGTGTCGGGGGGACTTGGCGTGGCTGAGGATCCAGCTGGGAGCCTGGATCGGCGCTGAATTAAAGCCGGTTGTCATGATAATGCCCCCCAGAGGAAGCAGGAGCCTTTTCAAGCCCTGCGTGAAATACCTCAAAGGGTTTTGTGCAAGAAGCCTCTCTAAGATCCTCAACCGATGGAAAGCCAAGGTTGTTTGGGGGAATAGTGACCCACAGAGCACACGGGAAGGAGGTGGCCAAGTGACAGCCAGCAGAGCATGAGGACCTGGGTGTCCCAGGAGGTGGGGAGAGAAACCGGAGGGGGAGATAAAACCATCCCAGATTTATTCACAGGGGCGTGTGGGGCTGGCAGGGAAGAAGGTTAAGAACAAAAAAATTGCAGGCCATTTCTCTGCCTTGAAATGTGGCAAACTCCAAGGTGGCACAGGGAGGTAGGAGGGTGAAGGGGTCAGACAGTCCAGTCCCCACCAGTGCCTCCAGTTTTTTGGAGTCATTGAAGGCAAGTTATTCCCCACCTTGTACCTCTGTTTCTGCAATTGAAATCCTCTGCTCTTTGCAAACCAGTTTGAGACCTACTAATGGCAAGGGCAAGGGGCTACTTTTACCAGTCTCTTCATCTCTGGTGGCTACACCTCCTAAAAACAAACTTGGTTCTTGCTGGCTCCATCCTGGGCAGCAGGATTTGATTTTGGAATTGGATGGATGGAAGATTAATAGCAATAATAACAATAATAGCAATGAAATGTATTAATCAGTGATGGATGACAGACATGAAACCTGCAATTAGAAGTATTTTAGGATATGTAAAAATCCCTGCAAATGATTTGCAAATGAGGTGCAGAGAGTAAAGCAGGCGGCAATGGGGATATTTGGGGGGTTTGCTCTGGTTTTAAGGTGGATGTGCAGACATGGAAAGGTCTCCTGTTGGTATTACAGAACTTGTGATTGATGTTCCAAAGCGTGGGATGCTCCTCCAGGCCCAGTGAAGTCCCACAGGGCAGGGCCAGCAGAGCCTCAGTGATTCAGGGGCTCCTGCATGTGGAAATCGCTCAGATTTAGGTGGGAATTGTTCAAGCCTCACTTGTTCTATTTGCACTTTGGGGCTCTGGTTTCACGTGTGACCAAACATTTCCACATCCCTGTCAAAGAGCAGCTGGGATTCATCTTGGATGCTCTACAGAATGGGAAATATTCAGTCTCTACCTGCGGGCAGGAAGACTCTGCAGTCCCATCCCAGCATTTTGTATTCTGGGACAGGAGGAAAAGTGAAGGGAAAGTGAAGTATTTGTGCTTTGGAGGGTTCTGCTGTAACTCCACAGAGCCCCTTTAGCCAGCAGGAATATCCACCTGGGCATCCCTCTCAGGTGCACTGGTACCTCCTTGTGGCACAGCTCTGGGTTGCCAACGTGCCACACTGAGCAGCTGGGGTGCTGCTCATGCTCTAGAAAAGGGATGGGGATTTTGAGGCAGCTGATTTGGGGCTTTTTCTTATTGGTTTTAGTCTAATTTCTGCAGAAAATGAGATTTCTGCCATCACAGGGTGTGTCTGTTGTTTCTCACCTCTCTCCCAGGAACTTCTGAAATAGGACAACTTCACCCTCACTTGGCCCAGTGTGAGATTTTGATCCCCAGTTGGCAGGAACTGCTTCGGGCCTTCAATTATGTGTATTTTTCAGAAGATTATTTCTATTATTGGCTCCAAAAAGCAGTTTTTACTTCAAGACAAGACTGGAGAAGGGCTGTGACCCTTCCCTTTGGACAGGGGTCTGTGTGGTAGGGGCTTGCCAGGCTGCAAACTGCAAATGCCTCGGCATAACGAGCTCTGTGGTTAATGAAGCATCAATGAAGCATCAGAGCATTCCAGTCCAAGGAGACTTCAGCTCAGAGTTTCTGAAGGAGCCTCACACATCTCTGCTCCTGCCCTTGTTGAGGCAGAGCAGTTTGAGGAGTCAAACAGTTGCCTGTCCAAACCCCATCGTGGTGGCCTTTGGGCAGTGACAGGGGAGCAGAGGAAGGAGCAGGGTGTGATTCAAACTTGACTTGGTTATAAACTTCTTTGAAGGTGGCCCATGCCAGGACAGGAAGGGGCAGCGGGTGGGTCACTGCTGGAGCAGAGAGAGGACTTCCCATCATCACTTCCATGCTCACCCTCCCACCCTCTGGCCTGCTGGTCATGCCAATTTGTCACCAAGCTGGGATTTCAATTAAAGCCCGAAAGAAAGGGTCAGGGGTTATGCAAACACGTTGGTAAAGGCCCTCGCCTGGAGGGCTCTCCCGGGGCTGCTGGTGCTGGCCCCTCTCTTTACACAGCCCTGATTGACCCGGGCTGAGCCTGGCTTTGTTCCCTGCGCTCCATTCAAGAGGCAGTTTGTCAATAAAATTGACCTCTTGGCTCCTGGGGGTGCTGCCACCTCCTCTTCCTCCCTTTCCCAAGGGTTTGGCTGGGGCAGACCTGATGGTCCCTCTGTGGTTTTCATGCCCTTGGACATGCCAAGGGTGAGGGCAGGGGTGGGAGCAGAAAGGCCATGAGCTGCAGGCCCAACAGCAATCACAGCAGCTCCTTCTCCCCAGGGGGGCTTTTATTACTCATCTCTGCCCTTTGGGCTTTTGCACCTGGGGGCAGTGTCCAGCTGGACCCTTTGGAAACGTGGGATTGTGTCCATCCTCTCCAGACCTCGTTGTCCCTTCAGGGCCATCTCTGTCACAGCTGCCTCCACAAGCACCCCATGATGGTTCTCTGCTCCTCACCATCCAGGCTGGGTTGATTCAGAGACCTGGAGGTCTCCTCCTGAAGAACCAAGCTCTGTTCTCCCTCCCTGTTAAACAACCAACACTGATGCCCCACTCAGGGCAACACCTTTCCCTACCCATTGTGGGCATGATGCCACTTTTGAGGGAGGTGTGAGGCTTCCTGATGGGTTTGGGTGGTGGGACTGCAACTAATTGCACTGGGCAGCATTGCAAAGAAGCAGTGCTTGAACCCACAAGCCTGAGGAGGCCATTTCAGCTGCAGGATAAATGAATATCACAGAGCAAGTGGCAATTAGCGTGGGTAAAGAGCCCCTTAGTGACTGTCCCTTACATAACACCTTTGTTCTGGGCCCTTCACTTCATATCCAGTTTGTAAATAAACTTGACTCCCAGTTTTACTGGGGCCTTTATTCCCTCTTTATTTTATTTTATCATTCTTTGAACCCAGTGAAGAACGAGTCGATTGTTCACCCCCAGGGAGATGTGCAGCTCTCCGAGGCACTGCCTGCCCTGGCAGTGCCCACTCACCCCAAAACGGGCACTGGCAGCAGCCCACACCAGAGCCACCCACGCAGCCACCACGCCAGCAATTTTAATTGCTTTGCCCTCACTGATGGTGCCTGGAGGCTCATTATGCCCCTGGCAATAAATGGGGGCCTCAGAACGTGGCTCTGTAACTGCAGTGGGCTGAAGGCACTGAGGGCAGTGGGGGCTTTCCTTGGGGGGTGGCTTGGCAGAGGGACAGAGCACTGCCCCCAAAAGTTTGGGTCAGGAACTGAGTCTGGGAGGGGTTCTAGGTCAGTCCCAATGCATGGACCTGTCTCCAATTCATGCTGTGCCCTCCCTGTCACCATCTAAAATGTGGGTCCCAGGAGGCTTTGTCTTCACCCACGGTGCCCCTGCCAGGCTGGCAGGGAGAGGGGGTTCCAAGGCACAGGGGGGTGCCCACTCACCCCAAAACGGGCACTGGCAGCAGCCCACACCAGAGCCACCCACGCAGCCACCACGCCAGCAATTTTAATTGCTTTGCCCTCACTGATGGTGCCTGGAGGCTCATTATGCCCCTGGCAATAAATGGGGGCCTCAGAATGTGGCTCTGTAACTGCAGTGGGCTGAAGGCACTGAGGGCTTTCCTTGGGGGGTGGTTTGGCAGAGGGACAGAGCACTGCCCCCAAAGTTTTGGGTCAGGGACTGAGTCTGGGAGGGGTTCTAGGTCAGTCCCAATGCATGGACCTGTCTCCAATTCATGCTGTGTCCTCTCTGTCACCATCTAAAATGTGGGTCCCAGGAGGCTTTGTCTTCACCCAGGCTGGCAGGGAGAGGGGGCTCCAAGGCACAGGGGGATGTGCCTCAGTGGATTTGGAGTGTCTGGTCTCACTCAGCCTTTGGGCACTCTGTGGTGAGCAGGGCCCAGTGGCCCTCCTGCCTTTAACCTGAACGTTCCAGCCTTTGCCAGCTCCTTTCCCAAATGCCAAGATGGGCTTGGAGAGTCACTGATGTGTTTAATACCTCGAGCAGTGGCTCTTCCTCCACCACCACTGCTGCCCAGGCTCTCCCCTTGCTGCTGGTGTCTCAGACCGGTACTGGTGATACTGGGAAGCCACCAGACATCACTCTTTGTTCAGTGCAGGGATGGTCTGGCCCCTGCTCCTCTCCCGAGCCTTCCCTCTCCCATATGGTGCCCATTACCAGTCCCGTCTGACAAGGAGCTTTACAGGTGTCGCTGGGATAACGATTCACACTCCAAGGAAGGTGGGAAAGATGATTAGCTGGCTTTCTATCAAACAGCACCCGGCATCAGCTGCTCTGGGGGTGGGGAGACGCCGAGGGGGGGGGCTGTGGATGTGTAAGGACATGGAGGGTGGGAGCTCAGAGAGCCCAGGCTTTGTCCTGCTTCTAATTCCAATGGACTCCCGGGCACCTCTTTGTGTGCCTTGGTTTCCCCAGCTGTAACAGAGGGATGTTGTTGTTGCTTTGACTTGTAAAACACCCTTCAAGCAGCTGATTGAGCTCCTGCTTTAGCAAGAGGTGAATTAGGCAGGTCTCTTGGCAGCTGGGCTGCCACTGACAGGGCAGGGGAGCTGTCAGAGCCGAGGCTCTCAGGGGACAGGGCTGGAGGTGGGGAAACATGAATTAAATGAACCCCCTGGATACAGGCATGTGGTGCAGTGTGCCTGGAGCGTGTCCTGAAGGCTGGGAGAGCCCCATCGTGTGGGGAAGGGTCCCTGGTGCCAGGTGGGCAAGGCCTGCTCCACACAGATGTGTCCATGCCCTGCCTGCATCGTGTCTGGGGGGGTCTTAGGCTTTTCCTGCTGATGTATTTTAAAGAATGACTTGTTTAGCAGGCGGGTCCTTGCATCTGAAACAGGCACACCACACACCCAGACCCTGTGAGCTGGTGGAATTCCTTCAGCTCTTTCTGCATCTTGAATGCTATTGAAGAGAGAGACAAAACAGGAAAATAAGAATAAAATGAGCTTTCCTCTGCTCTCCTTTGCTCTGGGGCAGGGAAAGCTGTGCTCTCTAACATTACATTCCCCACGTCAGGCTGAGGGTGAGCCCTGCCTTGAGAAGTGACAGAGCAGAGACCTCCCCGCAGGGCGGGGGAAACTGAGGCACGAGCGGCGTCTGACACCCAAACCACCCCCGAAACAGGAGAGTTGGGAAGGTGGGGTGCTCGCCCAAACTCCTCGAGCCCCGTTGGGGTGCGATCATCACCCAGACACCGCTGTGACCCTCCTGTCCCGGGACGAGCCCCCGGCGCTGTGGGCAGAGCCGCTCCCGGAGCTCTCGGTGCCGGCGGGATTATCTGCTTAGCCGCACCATCTGTTCCTCAAACTGCCATCATTATGTTCAACTTGGGAAGAAAACGGCCCCTACAGAGAAGCAATTTGTTCTCTGACTAAACCTTTCAGGCTCTCGCCGTCCCGGCTCCCCTCGCCGCTGCTCGGCGAGTCCTGAGCTCGCTTAACCAACCTGCGGGGCCGGCGGCGGCCGCGCTGGTAAAACGGGCGTGGGGAGGGCGCGGGGCTCCCTAATCCGATTACAGAACATAACAAGGCGTTCAGAGGGGCCGGGGCCGGGCGAGAAGGGGAGGAGGGAGGGAGGGAGGTCCATTTCACACCCGACCCCGACGTCTGGGGGTCTCGCAATGATCTCACTGGAGGGGCTTTTCTTCCCGTCGCAGTGGGTTGCTTTAGAAACGGGACTGCGAGGAGATCAGAAAGGAGAAAGGGGCTGCCTGGGAAAGGGGAGGAGAGGGTGAGGAAGGAGGTGAGGTGGGAAGGGGGTGGCGCGGGGCTGGAGAGGGATCTGCACCCCAGGCTGCGGGCGAGGACAGAAGCCCCGCACCCCCTTGCTGAGCACCAGCCCTTGGGCCGCTTCTCCTCTCCCACCGCACCCCTGCCACGTGGCACAGGGGGTGGCACAGGGGGTGGCACAGGGCCGTGGGCACGGGGACGTGTCCTCCCCTGCAACCTGAGCGTGGAGTGGGGCTGTGGCCCCTGCAGAAACCCTCAACGCCTGCAGTGGCAGCAGAAACCGAGCCGGGTGACCCATTTCGCTGTGTTTTGTCACGGAATTTCAGTGGCACCCAAGCATTTAATGTGCTGATTTCACCAGTTTTCTGTAACGAGCCACGAAAGTGGAAAAAAGTGGAAGTGATGGTTGGACTTAAATCAAAGCTTTGACTTTCTGCTGTGTTTTAAAGTGGTGCTTTATTATCACTGGCTAATAAATGTGTTTCATTATTTCTTTTGCAGCTTTGGTGCAGTCAGTTAAAGAAATCCCGTGGGCTTCAACAGCAGCAGATGTGAAAACAAGACAGACCAACCTGTGGCCACTTTAGTTGGGGAGTAAAGTGCTCAGCCCAAACTTCATTGTGCTGGCCCTGCCCCCCTGCCCCTGTGTGTGGGGTGGGGCTGTGCCCCCCTCCCCAGGGACGGTGCTGGCAGCTGACACCTGAGGGAACCCCGCATGGCAAGTGCTGGAGTCTGGCACGGGAGGTGTGAGAGTGTCTGGCAGCTGCCCCAGGCTTGTGGGAGGTGGGACATCAAGGTCTCCCCCCAGCAGGAACCTCTCTGAGAATCCTTTGGGGCTGTGACCATTCTCAGGTGCTGTGGCTTTCCTTGGATTGCCACAATCCCAGAGAGCTCCAACATGTTCCCAGGCAGGTTTGGGGGCTGTTGCCCACCCCCAGGGCAGGCAGGTGAGGTGAAAGCCTCTCTGTGGGGGCATGTGGGGATGGTGTGCTGGGGGACCAATGGCCGGTGGAGCTTCCCTGTCCCACTGGGGCTGAGCACTGGGGGGGTATTTTCTCCCTTTGAGGAGGGGGCTCTTCTTTGTCCCCAGCCCCTGAGTGAGCTGGTGAGTGACCAGGAGAAGGCAGAGTTCACCCCTGTGTTGGTGACCCTGCTGTGACCCAGCTCTTGTCCCTGGGTACTGTCTGGTCTGACTGTCCCACCCTCCAGCAGTCAAGGCACCCCCTCGGGTGGGTGGGACAAGCCATGAAACCCATCACATGGGCATCAGTGTTTAGGGTGCAGAGAGGGCTGGGCGTCTTTTCTTTCCTCCCTGGAATAACACCTGAAGGAAACAGCCAGCAAAAGTGCCAGGGAATTCACTGTAAAACCCCAAAGCTACAAAAGATCTGAGATTTTTTTAATTGTTGTGTGCAAAAGTGTCCATAGAAAGTCTTTGCTGCTCTCTGTGCAGCCTCCTGTGCCCCTTCCCCAGCACAACCTTCCTCCTCATGCCCCCATGGCCTTCATCCTTTCAGAGAGCAGCAGGTGGGGAAACTGAGGCACAGAGAGCAGAGGGGAAGCTGCAAAACTAAGGCTGGACACCCTGAGGTGTCCCTGGAGGAATCTGGATCACTCCCACCTGGGTCACTGCAGCATCTCTTCACCCTGCAAAGGCCTGTGGGCACCCAGCTTCTCCCAAAAGGTTCAGGACCAGGAGGGATCCCACATGGGGATAAAGTGGCTGCTCCCAGAGCAGGCTGCTGGGAAATTCAGGCTGCCAGAGGTCACCTGACCCTGGGTTGAGCCTGGTGGTGCAGGATCTCACCAGGATTTGGGGTCATTACACCAAGGTGCTGATGCCCTGCTCCTTTCTGCTTGCCATGGGCTCACCTCCTTCCTTGGGCACCTGCACCGAGACAGAGACATGGAGAGGGGCAGAAATGGGCCCTGCTCAGGGCACATCGGGGTTGGATGGGGATGGGAGGAAATGGCCTTGAGTTGCAGGGAAGGTTTAGACTGGATATTGGCTGGAATTCTTCATGGAAAAGCTGTCCAGCCCTGGCTCAGACTGCCCAGGGTAGTGGTGGGGCCACCATCCCTGGAAGGATTTAACAGATGTGTGGATATGGCACCTGGGGACATGGTTTGGTGGTGGCCTTGGCAGTGCTGAGGTAATAGATAGACTTGATGGTTTTAGAGGGCCTTTCTGACCTAAAGTCAGCCAATGATTCTGTGATTCCATGACCAGGGGCGTTTACTGCAGCTCTCCTGCCCAAAAAGCTGCTGCAAGAGGGAGGGGATCGGCTGTCTGAGCCCTGTAAGCCCCTTTTTTAGCAGAAAACCCCCAGCTTTACCTCCAACAGGACGGTGTTTTCCAGGTTTCCCATGTCCGGAGGAGTCCTCAGCGCTTTGATTTTCAGGACGCATCCTGAGGATTCCGAAAGCCGGGCGAGGGCGTCTGAGAGCGAGGCGGCTCTGCCCGGGCTTCCCCTGACATCTAGCGGCGGTGCCAGGCTGGGCACGGGGACCCCCGAGCTGGGGGGAGCCTCGGACACACAGGGGGAGCCCCGGACCCCCAGGGGGAACCCTGAACCCCCAGGGAGCCCCGGACATACAGGGGGAGCCCCGAGCTGGGGGGAGCCCTGGACACACAGAGGGACCCCCGGACACACAGGGGGAGCCCCGGACCCGGGGGGAGCCCCAGACCGAGGGGACCCCCGAGCTGGGGGGAGCATTGGACACACAGGGGGAGCCCCGGACACACAGAGGGAGCCCCGGACACAGAGGGACCCCCGGACACACAGGGGCAGCCCTGAACACACGGGGGAAGCTCCAGACCCAGTGGGAGCGCCGGACCCGGGGGGAACCCCGAGATGGGGGGAGCCCCGAGCTGGGGGAGTCCCGGACCCCCAGGGGGAGCCTCGGACCCCCAGGGGGAGCCCTGAACACACAGGGGGAGCCCCGGACAGCCAGGGGGAGCCCCGGACACACAGAGGGACCCCCGGACACACACGGGGAGCCTCAGACACACAAGGGGAGCCCCGGACCTGGGGGGAGCCCTGAGCTGGGGGGAGCATTGGACACACAGGGGGAGCTCCGGACACAGAGGGTCCCCCAGACACCCAGGGGGAGCCTCGGACACACAGAGAGAGCCCCAGACACAGAGGGACCCCCGGACACACAGGGGCAGCCCTGAACACACGGGGGAAGCTCCAGACCCAGTGGGAGCCCCGGACATGCAAGGGGAGCGCCGGACCCGGGGGGAGCCCCGGACACACAGAGGGACCCCCGGACACCCAGGGGAATCCCCGGACACACAGGGGGAGCCCCGGACCTGGGAAGAGCCCCGAGCTGGGGGGAGCCCCGGACACCCAAAGGGAGCACGGCCCCGAGGGGAGCAAGTCCCCATGGATAGCCCCGGCCCCGTGGAAAGCCCCGACTCCAGGGTGGAAACTCGGCCCCGGGGGGACCACGGCCCCGGGGGGAACCCCAGCCCCGAGGGGAGAACGACACCGAGGAAAGCCTCGAGGGGAGAACGACACCGAGGAAAGCCTCGAGGGGAGAACGACACCGAGGAAAGCCCTGAGGGGAGAACGACACCGAGGAAAGCCCCGACACCACCACGGCCTCGGGGGGAACCCCAGCCCCGAGGGGAGAACGACACCGAGGAAAGCCCCGACACCGCGGACTGCCCCGATGCCAGGGGG
>JAWWLZ010000074.1:2541724-2553177 GCA_035041345.1 Poliocrania exsul
CCCCTGCTGGTCCCCCATCTGCCCCTGCTGTCCCCACCTGCCCCTGCCAATCCCCACCTTGCTCTGCTGGGCTCCACCTGTCCCTGCCAGTCCCCCACCTACCCCTACCTGTCCCCCACCTGCCCCTGCCAGTCCCTGCCCTGTCCCCACATGTCCCTGCCAGTCCCCACCTGGCTCTACCTGTCACTACTTGTCCCTGCAGCTCTCTACCTGTCCCAGCCTGTCCCAGCCTGTCCCTACCGGGCCCCACCTGATTCTGTCGGTCCCTTTTCTGGTCTGGCCGGTCCCTGCCTGGTCCTGCAGGTCCCCACCTGTCCTTACCTGTCCCTGCCTGGTCCTGCAGGTCCCTGCCTGTCCTTACCTGTTCCCACCTGTCCTTACCTGTCCCTGCCTGGTCCTGCAGGTCCCCGCCTGTCCTTGCCTGGTCCTGCAGGTCCCTGCCTGTCCTTACCTGTCCCTGCCTGTCCTTACCTGTCCCCACCTGTCCCTGTGAGGTTTCTCCCTGCCCCTTCCTCTTTCATTCTCAAGTCCCTCTTTGCTCTCTGTCCCATCCCCACTGCTCATGTCCCTGCTCTGCCTCCCCTGCTGTCCCTCCACAGCTCCTTTCAGACAGGTTATTGCTTTGCCTTCAGATTGACTCTCACGTGTCCAACCCTCTGCCAGTTTGTCCATTCATCATTGGATTGTGGAATTGTTTAGGTTGGAAAAGCTCTCCAAGGCCACTCCCCCAGCACTGCCAAGGCCACCACTAAGCCATGTCCCCAAGTGCAACATCCACATATCTCCTAAATCCCTCCAGGGATGGGGACTCCACTGCCCTGGGGCAGCCTGTGCTGGTGCCCAACACCCTTCCCATGGAGGAGTTTTCCCAACATCCCATCTAAACCTCTCCTGGTGCAATTTGAGGCTGTTTCCTCTGGTCCTCTCACTTGTTACCTGGAAGTAGAGCCCAAGCCCCATCTGGCTCCACTCTCATATCAGGGATTTGGGGGAGCAAGAAGGTCCCCTCTGAACCTCCTTTTCTCCAGGTTCAGCCCACCCAGCTCCCTCAGCTGCTCCTGGTGCTCCAGAACCTTCCCCAACTCTGTTCCCTTCTCTGGTCACACTCCAGCCCCTCAATGTCTTTCCTGTCATGAGAGGCCCATGTTCCTCCATGTATCTCTCCATCTTCTCCCACATCTCTCCATGTGTCTCTCTGCCTGTCCCTCCATCAGCTCTGCAGGGCCAGGCTCTGCCTCAGCTCTTGCCTACTTTCTTGGATTAAGGTTTAGAACTCGCAGCCCAACATTGAGGGTCACTGGGCAGAGGTCCAGGGGGATGCAGCAGGATCTGGGGTGGCATCACATACCATTGATGAAGTCCTGCTCTTCAGGGGTCAGGATGGTGGCCAGGTGTCCCCCATAATGTCTGCACTGGCTCTCTGCATCCTCCCAGCTCCTCCGGGTGGAGAAGTGCTTGTAACAGGCTCCCTGGAAGCTGTCCCAGCCCGGGCTGCACCTCCTCAGAGCTGAGCCAAGGCAGAGAGCAAGGAGGGAGAGAGGAGAGGGTCAGGGTGATGGAGCCCAACTCACCCCAAACTCTTGATTTCCTCACATTTCTGCCTCCTGAGCTGCTGATTCAGGAGCTGAGGTGGCAGCAGGACCTGGGCAGGAGCAATCCAGTGTGGCCAGAGTGGGACCTGGGGAACTCACGTCTTTCACAGCTGCTGCCTCCATAGCCAGGCAGGCACAGGCAGGTGAGGTTGGTGCCGTCCTCTGTGCAGGTCCCTCCGTTCAGGCAGGGGTTGGGGACACAGCCACCTGTAAGGCACATGAGCCGTCCTCACCGTGGGAGCTCGGGGACCTTGTCAGTGCCCAGCATTGTCACAGCCTCCTCCCTGCAGCATCCCACAGCAACCAGGTCTGTGAGCTGACCCCTGGGGCCACCATGTCTGGAGCAGGTGAAGGACTCAGGTGCATTGTGATGTGCCCAGAGCCATCTCACGCTGCCCTCTGTCCATGGGATGCACCCGGCTCAGCCTCCTCAGCCCAGAGCTGGCTGAGCCTGGGGCTTTGGCCCCCCCTCAGGGGGCACAGGGACATGAGCTGGATGTTCTCATCCTCCATATCAGTGGATTGGCTGCCGTGCCAGCCCCTGGCCCGCTCCTGCTGCCCGGGCACAGCTCCTGCTTTCCCCTGGAGTGATGCAGCAATTGTGTTTTGGGAGGGGAACACACAAAGGAAAAACCCTTCAGCACCTCCCAGCCACATGTCCTCAGCCTGGCAGCAAGGTCAGCCACATGCCTGTCCCTCTGGTGTCACCTTCAGCCTGGCCAGGGTTGATAACTCAGCCGGCACCATCCCCAGCCCACACGGCCCCAGCAGCTCGTTCCGGTCATTAATGCACCCAGAGCACATTTTGTGCTTCCAGCCCAGCTCAGGAGTGTGATGAAGGGCTGCTGCCAGCACTGGAGGAGCAGGGACTAAAAGTCCTTGACCCCCTCCATCCTAATGATGCCCCATTTCATGGTGGCTGCCTCGGTGGAGACATGACAAGGGTGATGCTGCCACACTCAGCCACCCCCAGGCACCATCACCTCCCCACAAGGTGCCAGCAGCTCACTCAGGATGTCCAGCTCATCTCCAGCAGACCGAGGAAGGGAGAGGGATGGGTGATTTAGGGCCCTAATGTCACATGGCCAGCTCTTTCTGAGCATCTCTCCTTGCCAGGGTGAGGGCAGCCACCCCACAAGGTCTGGCCACTCTCCACGGAGCCTCCTCCGTGCCACAGGACTGGGCACAGCCCAGTCAGACCAGGGGGGCAGGGACCTCACATGGCCCCCCCTGCTGCAGCTGCCCTTGCAGGGAGCAGAGGGGTAGAGAGGGCAGGGCCTTGGTTGTTGTGTGCAGCATCTGAGCTGGAAGCACCCTGGGGGTGGGCCAGAGGGTGAGTCTGGGTGGGTGACACCCACCTGCAGCAGTTCATGCACCCACCACCCACCCATCTCAGCCCTCCTGTGGGGGAACCAGAGCTGGGGTGGGGGGGAAACTGTGCTCCCTGGGAGGGACTGCAGCGGTTTTGGGGAGCTTGGCCACTGAAGGCTGCACCAGACAGGGCTCTCTCAGCAGGGCTCTGCACCCCATGACCCATCTGTTCCCTGCCGTGTCCCCCCCTGCTCATCCCATGCAGGGTCCAGCCCTCGCCTCTCCTCCTGGGGCAGTGTGGGGTGACCCAGCCCCAGGGGGGCACATGGAGCCTGCAGAGCAGCTGTACCCACCCCAGACCTCACAGGGGGTCACATCCACCCCACTCCCAGGGACTCCTACGGGGCCAGAGGATAGGGGATTAGTTCGTCAGTGCGAGAGGCGCGTGGGCAGCAGGCGCAAGGATGAAGGGAAGAGCTCGCCGAGATGCTTGTTCTAGAAAGCTTTTAATTCCCTTTATTAGTACCACGGTTAGTCAGAGCAGGGGCTGGGGCCACCTTTTGCTTATTGGGCTTTTTCATGGAAACAGTCATTAAAACACTTCACAGAAGTAGAAGAGATTTAAGGGCATGCAGAGCTCAGACCAATTTGTTTGACAAATATTGTGCTCCTCCGGACCTGTGACCTTCCCTTACCCAGCTGAAGAGGAGAGAGAGGAAAGACAGACGGACAGACAGACAGAGGGAAGCACAGCGTGAAGGAAAGGTGTTAAGCTTTCTCTATTGCCAAAGAGCAGCCAAGAGGGCTGCCCCGAGGGCGAGGGTGGCACGGCGCGGCCCCCCGGCCGAGCTGGCGCCTGCCCCGACGCTGGCCCGTTCCGTGGGCAGGGCAGGCAGGGGCACAGCCGTGCTGGGGGCCGGGTCCCCCAGTGGTGTCCCCGCCGGGGTCACCCCAGAGCTGCCAGGACGGGGAGAGGTGAGGCCATCCCTGCGGGTCCCACCTGGTTCTCCAGGAACGGCTGCAAGGAAACCCTCCACGGTTGCAACGGAGGGAGCAGGTTGCTCTTCCTCCTCCTCCTCCTCCTCCTCCTCCTCCTCCTCCTGGGAAGCCGCAGCAGGCACCGCCGTTGCCTCCGCTACGGGGACGGTGCTCCCGTCCGCCGGTGCGGCAGGAGAGGGGAACCACGGGGCCCCTGACTGCTCCTCTCCCTCCTCCTGGGGCTGCGAGGGCGCCGGGGGCAGCGGGGAAGCCGCGGGGCTTTCGACCACGTCTCCCGAGAGTTCGGCGTCTTCAGCGGCGGGGCCGGGACTGCTCGCCCCGTCGGGTTTGTGACCGCGCCGGGGAGTCCCACCAGGCTCTCGGCGCTCTGTCGAGGTGGCAGAAGCGGCACCGGTTGGCGATGTCACACAGTGCCCTGGTGCCCCAGGGCTGGTAGTGTGAGCCGGCCGTCCCATGGACTCCCGCGGGCGGCCGGAGCGGTGTTTGGGGTCGGCAGGGCTGGGTGGCCGGGGAAAGCCCTCAGGAGGTTCCGTGTCACCTGCTGGGGCAGCGCTGGGTCCCTCTGCGCCCAGCCGCGGGGCCACGGACAGTGTCTGTGTGCCGGTGGCTCCATCCGGCTCCATGGGCTGGCCGAGGTCTCGCCCTCCTCCCGGGCTCTCCACCGATGCGCTGCCAGGGCCCCTGCCCGGCGCTGCTCCCTGTTCGTCCTCTGCAAAGGGCAAGGCAGAAAGGCAATGAGATGCCGGCGCCTGGAGCCACCCAGACCACGGGGCCGCGGGCACCGGCATCGCCCGCCAGAGCTGCCGATCCTGCCCGCGGTGGGCAGAGCCGGGGGGCGATGCCAGCACAAAGTTACACGGCCCCGAGCCCCTGTGACACTGTCCCCTCTGAACCAGCACAGCTGACTGAGCTCTGCTTTGGCCACTGCCAAGCCCAGCTCTGGCTTCCCTGTGGCAGTGCCATGCTCAGCTGTGCCTGCTCTCCTTTCCCTCCAGCTGCCAGCGCCCTTCTCCAGCCTTGCACTGCTAAACTCCAGCCTGGCACAGACCCTGCACGCTGGACCCTGGCTGAGGGAGGGACACACGAATGTCCCCATGCCAGTGCAGAGCCCTACACGAAGACACCGGTGCACCAGCCATGAGGGCTTCCCCCACGGGAGAGATGGGGACAGCAGGGTTGACCTGGTCACCCACAGGTGCCTCCAACCTCTCCTTGCAATCCTGGTGCACCAGCCATGGGGGCTTCCCCCACGGGAGAGACGGGGACAGCAGGGTTGACCTGGGCACCCACAGGTGCCTCCAACCTCTCCTTGCAATCCTTGTGGTTCATCTCTGTGTCCCAGCCCTGGCACTGGTGCATCATCTGCTCGATCTACCAGTGCAGGACAGCCCATGCCTGGCCACGGTGGCTGCCCCACTGTCCCTGTCCCCCCATCCTGCCCCACAGGGAACAGGCTCCCCAGCTTTGCCCCATGGCTAAGTGGAACGCCTGCCTCGAGGACAGCTGGGGCCGTGGGGGAAGGAGAGGCAGGGATGGGGTGACCTGAGGACACGGAGGTATCTAGTGGGGGGTGCCAGGCCCCTGGCCCTGGTGTGTCTTCGGGGGACGGGCTCGGCTTTTCCAGCTCAGCGTCCTCAAAGAAAGGGACGGCGTAAATAGCCCCTCGCGACTCAAGCTCCACTGGTGCTCTGGGCAGCTGCAGCTCCTCCAGCTTTTCTGCCACTGTGACAATCTCCTGGAGGAGATTCTCCTCGGGCTCTTGGGCTTGGTATTTTCCTGCAGCCTCAGGGAAAGAGTTTGTCCCTTCTGTGGGCAAAAAGAAAGTGGGATATTACTCCCCTGTCCTGGCTCCAGGGCAGGCAGAGATGCCCTTGCCCCAGAGTGGGGCTGGAGCCCTGACACCCCAAGAGGGACCCAGCTCTCCTCGACCTCCCCTTCCCCACCTAAAGAGGGTCAACATGGGGCAGGATCAGGCCCTCCCAGCTGCTGTTGGAGCCCCAGTGGGAGCTGTGGGGCTTGGCAGAACACGGTGGGGCCAGAGCCTGATTCCTGCCTCTCCCTCCTGGGGAGGGTCCTTCTCCACACCCCCATCCCCACCCCGGGGAGAGCAGGCATGCACGGGGAGTTAGTGGGTTACAGGGAGCGTGGATTGATGGGATGAGCCCATCCTGCCTAACCCTGCTGAGAGGTGGGGAAACAGGCACAGAGATGCACAGCATCCCCTCGATCCCAGGGCCGTGTCCCTGTTCTGTGAGCGCTCGTGGCCCTGAGGGAATTAATTCACAGAGATGTGGGATGGGGCAGGGGGAGTGGAGGGACAGCTCTTCCTCCCTCCATGCCCATTGTTATGCCTGGCAGCCTCTGTCCTGGCTCATCACCTACAGGCTGACCCAGCAGAGCAGGCAGTGCCACACCGCTGCCCAAGGGTCTCCTCCCGCCCACCGAGGGGGGTGTCACCCCAAACCAGCCTGGCAGGCTGTGCCACAGCCCTGGGGACCTGGCAGTGCCCCCCAGGCCAGCAGCCCCAGGGGATGATCCCTGCAGAGCTGTGCTCAAGGAGCTCACACAGACCGACGGTGCCACGCAGAACATCCCTGTTCTATCACGATACTGAGGGCATGCAAGGCATCCCTACTCTGTCGCAATATATCGGCATGCACTATCGAGACCATGCAGAGCATCCCTTCTCTATCGAGAGGTGTCATCAGCATGCAGTATCATAACCAGGCAGGTTATCCCTCCCCTGTCACGACATGCAGTATGGAGACCATGCAAGGCATCCCTATCCTACCACGGTAAGTTAAGACTGCACAAAACACCCCTGCTCTATCGCGATAGCACAGACAACATGCAGGCATCCTAACGCGATCCCAGCCCTGCGGGACATCCCGGCTCTGCTGCACGCAGTGCCCTCGGCGGGGCCGGGAGTGGCACCTCGCACCCACCGGGCACCCGCACCCCTTCCAGAGGCTTCCCAAGAGCTCCCGCCGGTCCCTGCCCAGGATCACCCTCGGGTCAGGGAGGGTGTCCCTCTTTACCTCGGAAACAATACGCATCGTATCTGCTCTGGGCATCGGGGAATCCCGTCTGGTTGCGGAAGAGGAAGATGGTTTTGACGCCGGGCAGGGCTCCCCCGCAGCGCTCGCGGGGGGTGACGATGGGGTAGCGGACGCTGCCGTCGGCCAACCAGCCGGGGTTGCAGGCGTCCAACCCCGCGTTCCAGGCTGCGAACAACTGCCCCGGGCTCGCCAGCTCCGCGCCCAGCGCCCGGCAGCGCTCCGCTGCCTCCTCCAGCGTGAACCTGGCTGGGGCCGTCTCCAAAAAGATCTCCCCTGCGAAGAGAGGAAGGAGACGGGCGTCAGAGCTTGGGAGGAGGGTGTGGGCTGCGGGAGCCCCCTCGCCTCCTCTGCTCTTTGCACAACCCCAGGAGCTCGCGTGGAGATGGGCATTGCAGCGTGTGGAGGGCACACCAGGGCTGGAGGAGCCTGCCTGTATCCCTGCCTTCCTCCTTGCCTTCCTCCTTGCCTTCCTCCTTGCCTGCATCCCTGCCTGCATCCCTGCCTTCCTCCTTGCCTTCCTCCCTACCTTCCTCCTTGCCTTCCTCCCTGCCTTGCTCCCTGCCTTCCTCCCTGCCTGCATCCCTGCCTGCATCCCTGCCTTCCTCCCTGCCTTCCTTCTTGCCTTCCTCCCTACCTGCATCCCTGCCTTCCTCCCTGCCTGCATCCCTGCCTTCCTCCCTGCCTTCCTCCCTGCCTGTTTCCATGTCCTCCTCCCTCCCTGCTCCCCGTCTCCTGTTTCCCTGCACACACACACAGCAAGCACAGCTCAGGACTGGACAAAGCTCTCATGCCACGTGGCTTTCCTGCCTTTGCAAGCAGAGCTGAGACTTTGAAGCATCCATGAACCATGAATAGGACCACAGAGGAGCAGGTCCACACCCTGCACAGCACAATCCACGTACAGGACATTTCTGAGGGAACCTTCAAGCCCAGTGGATGTTGTGGTGGGGCTTCACATTGAGAAGTTCTGGGCACTGTTGCCCTGAGGAACGTCAATGGCAGCCCCCTCAACTCCACTGATCCCCCTGTCCCAGCACATCATGCCCTGCACACAAACAACCTGTCCCTTGTCCCTGCCACCTGCCTGGCATCACCCCAGCTGACCCCATAGCAGCAGTTGCCACCAATGGGAGCCCCATCAGGGCCCAAAGGAAGGACCAGCCACCACCACACGTGTGCAGCCAGGTGGGATCTGCAGTCCTGCAGCACATGCAAAGCACGGTATGAACACAACCAAGTCCCCCCAAACCACCTCACAGCATTACCCACGGTCTGCTGCCAAACCAGAGCAGACCACCATGGGCACACTCCAACCTGGGCAGTGCCAGCTGTGAGGGAGAGAGCTCCCCATCCTGCCAAACTGAACGAGAATGCTTTAGGAAGCAGCACAGCAAGTTCCCACACCTCAGAGCCAGAGCCTGCAGTTCCTTGAGTTTACAACTGGTTATGGGGGCGAGTTAGTGTGGGAGCAAAAGCAGGGGAGGGCAGGGGAGGGCAGGGAAGGGCTGGGGAGGGCAGGAGAGGGCAGGGGAGGGCAGGGGAGGGCAGGGGAGGGCAGGGGAAGGCAGGGGAGGGCAGGGGAGGGCTGGCAGCACGACAGGCACCTGGGAGATCCTCAGCGTAGCAGTACACGTCGTACATGTCCTCAGGGTCCACCACCCCGTAGTTCCTGACCCCAGGAAAGCCATTCATGTCTCCATAACAGGCCTCACGAGGTGTCTGGATGGGGTACCTGGGGCAGGAGAAGCACAGGGAGGTTGGTGACTCACAGAGGGGTGACAGGGTGGCACGATGGGCACAATGCCCAGCAGCTGTGGTGCCCACCTGACGGTCTGGTCGGCGATCCAGCCCGCGTCACACTGCTCGTAGCCGCCCAGGTAGGCAGCGTACAGCTGCTCAGGGGTGGCAATGCTGGCACCAATCCTGGCACAAGCTTCCTGTGCCTCAGCAAAGGTGTAGGCGTAGCGCGTGGAGCCCTCCCGGTAGTGAAACACCACCCCTGGGGGAGGACACAGGCGTGGGCAAGGGGGCTTCACACCAGCCCC
Organism: Poliocrania exsul; assembly: GCA_035041345.1. NCBI lineage: Eukaryota > Metazoa > Chordata > Aves > Passeriformes > Thamnophilidae > Poliocrania > Poliocrania exsul. The sequence continues at coordinate 2,550,731 of JAWWLZ010000074.1, forward strand.
AGGGAGGTGTTTGCTAAGCCAGGAGAGGGTCCCAACCCACCCCAAACCCCACCATCACTCCCCACCTTGAAGTACCTTTGACTTTGAGATGGAGGATGTCGTGGCCATCCTCGATGCCGTGCTGCACATCGCAGCGATAGATGCCCGAGTCGTTGGGCCGCAGCTCGGTGAGCAGGAGGGAGGCGTTGGTGTAGCGCTGGTGGAAGATGGGCAAGGAGGCACGCAGGCGATAGTCCTCGCTCACCTTCACCCTGTCCCCCCGAGCTACCAAGATCTCCACCTCCCTGCCCTCAGAGATGAAGGTCCACTTGACCCGGGGGGATCCCAGGACCGCCCGGCGGCCGCCCGTGCCTGCGGTGGGCTGGGGGCCGAGGTAGGTGATGAGGCAGGGGATGGTGATGTCTCCTGCCAGCACAGCATCCAGGGCTGGGTGACGTGGGATGGAGACCTGCAGAGCCTTGAGGTCCTCTGGGTGGGAGAAGAGAGGAGCTGTGAATAGGATCAGGTGGCTCCCCACTAAAGCCCCCACTACGGGGCACCAACAGGGCAGGGAGTGGCACAGATGTGGCCAATGATGTCGAGTTTACCTGTGCCATCTCCAGGGCCAAACACCTCTGGGACCACGGTGGGGGTGAACACCCAGAGCAGCAGCAGCGGGAGGGCTGGGGCCATGCTCTGCCCTGCAAGGGGGGAGCAAAAACCACCAGCTGTACTCAGAATCCAAAACAGCACCAAAAATACCCCATCCCTGCATGAGCAGGAGAGGTCAGGGAGAGCCCCCAGCCCATCTGGGCAGGGAAGGGGGGATGCATTTGGTGTTGGGGCACAGAGGGAGAGGCCACCCCTGGCACAGCTGCAGGGTACGTGGAGCCTTAGACAGTGGGGAGGAGAGGGAAGAGAAGGAAATGTGCCCTGGTTAACAGGAGGAAGCAGACAACATGAGGTACCAGGACCATTGGCTGGCAGCCACTGGGTGCCATCCAGCCTCAGCAGCCTTCCCTGGGAGCCGGGTCCCTTGGGGACAGCAGAGTCCAGCCTGGCACCGGTGCCACAGAAGGTCTGAGCTCAAGCATTGGCCACAGGGGGCAGGGAGGCGATGCCAGCGCTGGGGCCATGTGCCCACTGCTCTGCCATGAGAAACCTCAGGAAGTGTTTTAACAGGGGGAATTCAGCAGGGGAAAGGTGGTGAGGGAGGAGAGTGAGCAAGCAGGGCACACACGTGTGCCTGTGCTGCCCCACGCGTGTTGTGGCGTGCACACCTGCAGCTGTGCACATGTGTGTGCGTGCGCTCCTGCACGGGTGTGCTGGGGGGGTGTTTGTGGAGGGGGTTGAGGTCAGCGAGCTGCCAGGGCACACAAAGCACAGGGCAGAGGGGGAGGGAAGGAGCAGCACGGCTTCTTTGCCATTCAGCTCACGCCGGAGGTTCCCCGAGAGCGGGCTGGGAAAACCGGCACTGACCAAAGCAACCATTATATCCCAGACCTCTCTCAGGCACAAAGGGCTCTCACCAGAGGGCTGGGGACCAGTGCTGAAAGCAGAGCCCAGTGGCCAGCACGGCTGTCACCAGTTCCCAGCAGTTCAAGGGGTGCCAGGCGTGTCATGGGGGCTCTGAGTGCCCACAGCTTCGTGCAGCTCTCTGGAGAGGAGGCTGAAGCTGGAGATGTGGGGAGATGCCTCTGCACAGCCCTGACACTCCCTCACCCCTCTGCAGAGGATCCTCAGGGGGTTGGGGGCTCCTCAGTCCCCCATACCAGGCTTGCATCTCACAATTCCCTGGGAATGGAGCACTCAGAGCAGCTTTTTAAGAGCTCTTTGTCCTGCATTGATTTTTGACAGCCACAGTTGTGGCTTAGGCAGCTCCGTGGCAGATTGGTGGGAGCCAGGGCCGGCCTGATGGGAGGCTGTGCTGGTCACCTGCATCCCCCTGCCAACTGTGCCCCTGAGTGTGCCCAGGGGAACTCTGCTCCAGAGAGAGGGTGTGATACAGCCCCCAGCACTGAGCACTGTGCACACACAGCCCAACATCGTGCGACCAAGGATGTCCAGCCCCTGGTGCCACCCACCGTGGATGTACAGCCCCTGGCATCACATAGCAATGAATGTACAGCCCCTGGCACCACACACCAAAGGTGTCCAGTCCCTGGCACCACCCATGGTGGATGTCCAGCCCCTGGCACCACATAGCAATGAATGTACATCCCCTGGCACCACACACCAAAGATGTCCAGCCCCTGGCACTGCCCTCTGTGGATGTACAGCCCCTGGCATCACACACCAAAGATGTCCAGTCCCTGGCACTGCCCTCTGTGGATGCACAGCCCCTGGCATCACACACCAAAGGTGTCCAGTCCCTGGCACTGCCCACTGTGGATGTACAGCCCCTGGCATCACACACCAAAGATGTCCAGTCCCTGGCACTGCCCACTGTGGATGTCCAGCCCCTGGCA
>JAWWLZ010000074.1:2642123-2664302 GCA_035041345.1 Poliocrania exsul
CTCTTTCTTTCTCCCCATCCCTCTTTCTTTCTCCCCATCCCTCTTTCTTTCTCCCCATCCCTCTTTCTTTCTCCCCACTTTTATTTCTCCCCATCCATGTTTTTCCCCATCTTCATTTCACCATCCCTGAGTTTTCCCCCTCCCCATTTCCCCCTCCCCATTTTTTCCTGCCCCATTTCCCCATCCCCAATCCCCCCATCCCCCTTTCCCAGGCAGGCAGAGCATGGAGGGTTCCCCAGAGCCCAGCTGGAGTTTTGGGGATTCCTGGGAATGGGGTCCTGGAGAGGTGTGAGGGTCCCAAAAGTCTTGGGAGGGGCTGGGGGGGGGATCCCAGGAATCCTGGGGGGGTCCAGGATGTCCCAAGAGTACAGGGAGGGCTCCCAAGAGTCCTGGGGGTGGGAGGTGCCCCAGGAATCCTTGGGGGAGTCCAGGTTATCCCAGGAATTCTGGGGGGTCCAGGAGTGTCCCAGGAATCCCAGGGGGTGACTGGGGGGGAGTCAGGACTGGGGGGTCCCGGCAGAGCCACAGGGGGGGCTCAGGATTGGGGTGGTGTGGGGGTCTCAGGGGGTGACCCCTCAGATCCCCCCCAGGTGTGTCCCTGTTCAGCCTGGCCGCGCTCGTGCTCCCGGAGCAGTTCCCACATTACCTGGACCAGGTGAGGGCCCTGAGCCTGGGCCCTGCCCTGCTCTGCTCTGCCAAGTTCCTGCTGGCATTTCCCTTATCCTACCACACCTGGAATGGCATCCGGCACCTGGTGAGTGTGCAGGGCTGGCAGTGGGGCACCTAGGGTGGGAGTGGGGCACCTGGGGTGGGAGTGGGGCACCTGGGGTGGGAATGGGGCACCTGGGGTGGGAGTGGGGCACCTGGGGTGGCACCTGGGCTGGGAGTGGGGCACCTGGGCTGGGAGTGGGGCACCTGGGGTGGGAATGGGGCACCTGGGCTGGGAGTGGGGCACTTGGGATGGCACTGGGGCACCTGGTGAGTGTCCAGGAACTGGGATGGGGCCTTTGGAATGGGGCACCTGGAACACCCAGCAGCTGCTTTTGGGGACATTGGAGTGACGAGTCTGGAGGATCCCTCCCCTCTCCAGATCCATCCCATCAGGAATTGGGAATTTTTCCTGGGAAAGCCGCGCTGGTTTTGGAGGGGATGGGGGCACGCGGGAAGGGAGGAAGGAGAGAGGTTGGAAGGGGGAAATGGGGAAAGGAGGAGGGAAAGGGGATGGGAAGGGGAAATGGGGAAGGGAAAGGAGGAGAGGGGATGGGAAGGGAGGAGCAGGGACAGAGGGGGACACGACGGGGACATCCCCCCTGTGCCCCCCATGCCAGGGAATGCCCCCGTGTCTCCCACAGGTCTGGGACCTGGGGAAGGGGCTGCGGCTGCCGCAGGTGACCCAGTCGGGGGTCGTGGTGCTGGCCCTGACCCTGCTCTCCTCCGCCGGCCTCGCGTCCCTGTGAGGGCCCCTCCCACCGCTCGGGAATTCCGGGAATTCGGCTCCGTCCCGGCCCCGCCGCGCCCGAGGTTTGGGGAGGGGGTGCTGCTTCCCCCCTGAAATCCCTGGCTGGCCAGAGCTGCTTTTCCTGGCCGAGCCCCCCGCGCCGCGCCGGGGGCTGTGCCGTGTCCCCGCGTGTCTCCAGGCTGGGGACAATGCTGGCTCTGTGTCCCCACGGCCACGAGTGGGATTGGGGCTGGGGGGGCCCTGGGGGGCCGCCTGTGGGGGCAGGACAAGGAGCCCCATTGAGGAGAGCCGGGAGGGGGTGGGGGACAGGTGACACCACCCACCTGGCCCAGAGTCCTCAATCCCCCCTAGCCTGGAAAATCCCTCGGGCTCAGCCCCTTTGGGAGCCCCTGCCAGCAACAACCTCCCAGTTTTTCCCTGGTGGGAGGGAAGGGCTTTTCCCAGCCCTGTGCCCTCTGGAATAAAGCAGCCCTGGCCCTCCCCTGAGTGTGTCCTGTGTGTGCCCCACTCCTGCGGGCAGGGGAGGGTTCTCCTTGGGGATCTGGGGGGTTTGGGAGCACCAGAACCCCCCTCAGCCGAGATGGTGTCGCGACTTCAGTGTCTGCAGGTGAGCTCATGGCTGGATGGGCATCCCTGAGGGGCCTGTTTGGGGGGTCCTGGGGGTAATTGTGGGTCTCTGGGTGTACCTGGGGGTCTTTGAGAGGCTCTGCCTGAGTGTTGGGAGCACCAGCAGAACCTCAGATCTTTCTGAGCAGTTTTCCCTGTGCTCAGCCCTCCAGATCCGTGTCCTGGGCTCATTCCCAAGGCCCCTGTGCAGAGTTTGTCCCTACAGACCGAGGGGTGCAGTGCCCAGGGGGTGGGTGATGTCAGAATTCCCAGTAAATCCTGCTCCAGAAGGAACTGCTCAAAGAGTTTTGCTCTGCTGAACAGCAGATGTTTGTTTTTATTGACACCAGCAGGGAGAGAGGGCTCAGCTCTGCCTGTCCCGCTCCGGCCCTGCTGTGTCAGCTCACACATCTCATACCCTTCTTACTCCACATGCAAAGCAGTGGCTGAGGAATGGGATAATTATGCAAAATAAGGGAGAACTTCATACATAGTGGGTGGGGCTTTTTGTGAGTGGTGGTCTTGCTCTTCTTCAGCCTCATGGGTGGTCGTTTCAGGGGTTCTTCCTCACTTAAACCTGAACCTCTCTGCTCTGTTCTGTCCCTTTTCCCCTGGAAAGTCCCCAGCTTGTTCTATCAGTTCTGGAGCTGCTTTAGCTGAATTCTGATTGGATAACCTTGAATTAAGTTCTGTTTTAGCTTCTGCTGGGCCCTTGTGGTGTCTGGACAAAGACACATTTTCAGCTGGTGGATTCCATGGCTTGTGACTTGTCTGGTGGACAGACAGAAAGCCCCCCCTTAAACCAAAACTGGGCTGGGGAGGGGGAGAAGGGTCTGGGAGGGCTGATCCTCCCTGGTGGAGGGGGTGGCTGTGCCAGGGGGGTTATTGCCACCTCCTCTGGGAGGGTCCTGTCCCTGCCCTGCAGCCCCCCCTGTGCCCCCAGCCCTGCTGTGGGAGCGACCAGGAGGGGCAGAGCAGCCCCCACAGCATCTCCTCAGCCCAGGAGCACTGTCCAGCCCAGTGCTCCCAGTTCTGTGGTGCTGGAGGGTCACTGGGACAGCAGCACCCCCTTCCTGCCCCCCAGGTCTTGCTGCAGTGGGGCTGGTGCTGTCCCAGGGCTGGGACCCCCTCCCTGCTTTGTCCTGGTGAGAAAGACAAACATCACTCCCTCCTCCATCCTCCTCTCCTGAGTCTCCTTCCCCTCAAAGTTGGGTCATCACAACCAGCTGGTGCAGCTTCCTCCTGCCCTCCTCCTCCTCCTCCTCCCTGCGAGGCTGCTGGGCTGGGGGTCCTGCCACCCCAGAGCCACCCTCTGAGGGACAGTGACCCCTGAGTTGTCCCTTCTGTGCCTCCCTGGGGGTTTCTGTGGGTTCTTGCTGCTTTTCATGCCAGAACAACTTGGATCCTCCTGCTCGGGGTGGACAAAGTGAGGCCGGAGCGGCCCTTCCTTCCCGCCCACCCCAGCCCGGGGGGGCACCCTGTTTGCCCCTCTCTATTTCCCAAACAAGCCGTGGCCCAGTCCCGGGCAGTTGTCAGGCTAAATATTTTGTGTGAGGCAGCCGAAAACAGAAGTGAAGGGGCCGCAGTGCCCGGGCAGGGCTCTGGGGGTGCCCTATCCCGGCTGGACGCGGCCAGGGGGACCCACAGGCTGCGGCAGCGCCCGAGGTGGGGCAGGGACGGGACCCCGGGGGTCCCACTCGGGCATGGGGCTGAGGGCACCGGGTGCTCTGCGGCTGGGGGTGATGCTGCTGGTCCTTGGTCCCCTCCCTCTGCCCACCGTGTGGGCCCCCTCTGAAAGTAAGTGCTTGGGAGGGGGTGGTGGGGAGGGGGGCAGGGGTGGGGTGGGGTGGGGGGACAGCTCTGGGGTGGGGGGCACTCGTGGTGGTGCCTCTGCTCGGGGGTCAGACCCTGAGGCAAAGCTCCCTGGGGGCTCCCTGCCTTGGTGTCCTCCCGGGGCAGTGCCCCCTGTGCTGCAGACCCTCAGTTTGGAGCAGGAGGGGCAGGGTGGGACCCCCTAAAGGAGGAGCGTGGTGGGGGCTCAGCTGGAGCCGAGGGCATGGATCGCTCAGCCCCACCGGGAGGGTGGAAAATCCTCACGGGAACTGGGAGTGCTGGTCCCAGCACGGCTGCTGGGGTGGGAGAGGGTGGAGAGGGGTGGCACGGTGGTGAGGGGGCACAGCCACAGCAGGGGATGGGGGGCACCAGGAGGGTCTGTCCATCTGTCCTGCCTTCCCCCCCTCCCTGCCAGCCCTGCCTCGGTTTCCCCAAGACCGAGGGGCTGTGCTGGGGAAGTGGGAGCGATGGAGGAGGGGGATGAACCATCCGAGAGCTTCCCAGAGGACACACCTGGCTGTGCCAGCTCCCACCTGGGACTTGTGTCCCCTCCCTGTCCCCCCAGGGGCACGGGAGACCCAAAGTCCCCTCACACAAGGTCAGGGAGGTGACAGGGGCAGCAGGGGCTGTAACCCCCAGGGTTGGTGCTGTGGGAGGGTGGAGGAGACCCTTCTGTCCTGCCCAGGGTGGGACAGGGCTCCCAGTGAGGGGCTGAGCCCTGGTGTGGTGCTGGGAGGAGCAGCCACAGCAGCTGCCAGAGCCACAGAGCCCACGGGGCCCTGGTTGGTGGGTTACACCAACACGGGAAAAACACCCCTGGGCACGAGGTCATGAGGGTACAGCCACGAGCCACCAGCCTGGCTAGGACAGACAAGGGGTGAACACACACCTGATCCCCTCCAGGACCTGGAGAGGGATTTGGGGCTGGGGATTCTGCCAGTGGGAATCTGTTCACTCATCCTGGCTCCTGCATTCCTGCTGGGTTTGGGAAGCAGGAGATGTTGGGCTCATCATGGTTGTCTCAATGCTCCTGCTCCCTGCCTGGGTGTGGGTGGAGAAGCCCCAGGACAGCCCAGGCTGTGCCACACGGGCACCTGTGGTAGCCCAGTGTGCCCCGTTATGTGCCTGGGCACCACTGGGGGGTTACTGGGAACAATCTTTGGGAAGCTGCCTCTCTCTCTGTGTGCCCACGTGCCCACTGCAGGGGGGAGACGCCGTGAGCCCCCCACGGCTGTCCCATTAACTCAGGGAAGGGGAGAGCTGTCTGCCCCCCCAGCCAGCTTCCCCCAGGGTGGGCAGCAGGGCTGGGACGTGGTGCTGGGGCTGCCATGGGGCCAGGCAGGCGCCCAGGCTGCCAGGCCTCGTTAGCGTCGCGCTGACAGACGCGTCGTGCCCCCGAGAGCCGCAGCGCCTGTCACAGCCACTCGTGTCTCCCTGGCTGCCCAGACCAATTCCAACCACCTCTGACAGGCGGTGCAGGGATATTAAACCCCCCTGAGCACCACCTGGGGGCACAGGGAGGGGGTGGGGGGCAGCTGCCCCGTCCCTGCCGCCCACGGGGTGCCCCTCTCGCCACCGCAGTCTGCGGCAGCATGGACATCCGCAACGACGTGTCCCAGCTGCGGAAACTGGAGAACTGCTCCATCATCGAGGGCAACCTGCAGATCCTGCTGATGTTCACCACGGGTGCCGAGGACTTCCGAGGGCTCAGCTTCCCTCGCCTGCTCATGATCACCGAGTACCTGCTGCTCTTCCGCGTCTACGGGCTGGAGAGCCTGCGGGATCTGTTCCCCAACCTCTCCGTCATCCGCGGCACCAACCTCTTCTTCAGCTACGCCCTGGTCATCTTCGAGATGCCCCACCTGCGGGACGTGGGGCTGCACAGCCTGGGCCACATCCTGCGCGGCTCGGTGCGCATCGAGCGCAATCAGGAGCTCTGCCACCTCTCCACCATCGACTGGGGGCTGCTGCTGCCCGACGCGGGGGACGGCACCTACATCGTCGGCAACAAGCCGGCTGAGGAGTGTGCCGATGTCTGCCCGGGCATCCTGGACGTGGAGAAGCCGTGTGTGCAGACCAGCGTCAATGGGCAGCTGGATTATCGCTGCTGGACCTCCAGCTACTGCCAGAAAGGTGGGTGCTGGCGGCTCGGCTGGGATGGTGGTGGTTTGCACTGTGGGGTGAACTGGGAGGGCACTGGGGAGAGCTGGGGGAGCCACAGGGCAGGCCCTGGTGTGTGGTTGTCGCTGCCCCGCCATGGGGAGCGTGCCGTGCCGTGCCGTGCCAGCAGCGTGGTGGGTAACCAGATCCGGGCTGTAGCATCCTCAGAGGAGAGGCCACCTCCCTCCTGCTGTGTTTTCCCAGCGCCGAGGTAAATACAGGCCCCTCCTGGGCTCGTTTGCTGTAAACAGGAGACTTGGTAATAAAATATGTACTATAAACACAGATCCTTATCGGGGCTGCAGCCTCGGCCGTGGCCTCGGGCCTGGCTGCACTGGGCAGCTGGGGGGCAGCTGGGGGGCAGCTGGGAGGCAGCTGGGGGCAGCTGGGGCACAGCACAGGCTGAGCCTCACCTCGTCCATCTGTCTGTCCTGCTGTCCCTCCATCCAGCCCTTCACCTGCCCATCCCAGCAGGTCACTCAGCCACTCATCAACCCACCTGACTGTCTGCCCAGCGACCCATTGCTTGGTCATCCATCCCTCCATCCATCCATCCATCCCTCCACCTGTGCCTCCATCCCTCCATCCTTTCCTCCATCAATCCATCCCTGTATCCCTCCCTCCATTCATACATCCCCACATCTCAACATTCCTCTTTCTGTCCCTGCATCCCTCCATCCTCACATCCCTCCTTCCCTTCTTCCCACCATCCATCCCTGCATCCCTCCATCTCTGCATGCATCCCACATCCCTCCATCCCTCCTTCATCCCTCCATCAGTGCATTCCTCCTTCCCTCCCTCCATCTCTCCATCCCTCCATCTTGGCATCCCTCCATCCATCTGCACGTGCCTCTTCCCTCCCTTCATCCCTCCATCCATCCCTCCATCCCCACATCACTAAATCTCTCTCTCCATCCCATCCTCCCTCCTGTTGTCCCCCAGACCCAGAGGGTGCCACCAACCCCCCCAACCCTTCCCACTCCTTCCCTCCCTCCCTCCCTCCCTGTGCCACCCCAACCCCATTCCCAGCTGAGGCCGAGTCTGTGCCCAGAGGTCCCCCCTGCCCACGGCGCTGTGTCCCCCCACAGTGTGCCCGTGTGGGGCGGGCTCGGCGTGCACCGTGGCGGGCGAGTGCTGCCACGCCGAGTGCCTGGGGGGCTGTGGACGCCCCCGGGACAGCAGGGCCTGCATCGCCTGCCGCCACTTCCACTTCAATGGGCACTGCCTGCCCTCCTGCCCGCCCCGCACCTACGAGTACGAGGGCTGGCGCTGCGTCACCGCCGAGTACTGTGCCAGCCTCCGCAAGGTCTCCGACAACCCCCGGGACGCCTCCAAGTTCGTCATCCACCAGGGGCAGTGCCTCTCCGAGTGTCCCTCGGGATACACGAGGAATGAGAGCAGGTGAGGGGCGTTCCTGGTGCCCCCCTGCATGGGCACGGTGGTGACACAGTGCCCCGCTCATGTCCCATCCCTGTCGTCCCACCCACAGCATCTTCTGCCACAAATGTGAGGGGCTGTGCCCCAAGGAGTGCAAGGTGGGCACCAAGACCATCGACTCAACACGGGCAGCGCAGGAGCTGGTGGGCTGCACCCTCGTCGAGGGCAACCTCATCCTCAACATCCGCCGGGGCTGTGAGTGCCACCTCTGGTGGGAGAACAGCCAGGGGGTGCAGGGGGAAGGCAGGGGCTCTTTTCCCTTGCAGAGTGAATTAATGGGAAGGTGCTCTGCTCCCTGAGCTGACGCTCTGATTGTCCCCAGATAACCTGGCCTCGGAGCTGCAGAGCAGTCTGGGCCTCATCGAGACCATCACGGGCTTCCTGAAGATCAAGCACTCCTTTGCCCTGGTCTCCTTGTCTTTCTTCAAGAACCTCAAGCTGATCCGTGGTGACTCCATGGTGGATGGGTGAGGACAGTGTGTGTCTGGGGGGCACAGGTGGCTCTGGGGGTGCCCATGCCCACCTGTGTCTCCTCCCCCAGGAATTACACCCTGTATGTCCTGGATAACCAGAACCTGCAGCAGCTCTGGGACTGGAGCCACCACATCCTCTCCATCCCCGTGGGCAAGATGTACTTTGCCTTCAACCCCAAGCTGTGCCTGGCCGAGATTTACCGCATGGAGGAGGTGACGGGCACCAAGGGGCGGCAGAACAAGGCGGAGATCAACCCCCGCACCAACGGGGACCGGGCATCCTGTGAGTACGGGGGGTGGCACAGCTGGCAGCGCCCTGACCCCCTGCCTGAGCTCTGCCTCTGCCCCACAGGTAAGACCCAGACCCTGCGCTTCATCTCCAACGTCACCGAGTCCGAGCGCATCTTCCTCAAGTGGGAGCGGTACCGGCCCCCCGAGTACCGAGACCTCCTCAGCTTCATCGTCTACTACAAGGAGTCGTGAGTGGCCGCTGTCCCCCTCTGGGGGGACACTTCAGTGTCCATGGGGGGCCTGGGAAGGAACCAGCTGTGGGCACCCAGACCAGGACGGGGTGTCCGGGGTGAGGATCCAAGGCAGAAGAGGGGTGACTGGTCAGGGGCATCCCTGATGGCAGGACAGCGACCTGGGACAGGAAAGGGGGTCCTGGGTGGTCCCCAGTGTTCAGGGGGGTCCAAAGGCAGGACAAGAGGGCTCAGGGCAGGTGTTCCAGTGGCTGGGAAGGGCCTGGTGAGGTCCCCAGTGTCTGAGGGGGGACCTGGGGCAGGACCAGGGGACTCTGGGGTGTCCCCAGTGTCTGGTGGGACCCAGTGTCCAGGGGGGTAACACAGGGGAGGAGAGAATTGGGACCCTCATCCATGATGTCCTTGTGCCCTGGCTGGTGGGCTGCTGGAATCCAGAGGGCTGTGTGGCTGGGGAGGGTCTCAGGATCTTCCCTGATGCCCCTTGTGGGACAGACCCTTCCAGAACGTGTCAGAGTACGTGGGGCAGGATGCCTGCGGGGCCCAGAGCTGGAACGTGCTGGACGTGGATCTGCCCCTCAGCAGTGACCAGGAGCCAGGGGTGGCCCTGCTTAACCTGCGCCCCTGGACCCAATATGCCATCTTTGTCCGTGCCATCACCCTCACCACGGCGGAGGAGGGGCGCAACTACGGGGCGCAGAGCGAGGTGGTCTACATCCGCACCATGCCGGCGGGTAAGGGGCTGCCAGGGGGCTGGGGATGCCCATGGAAACCCCCCGAGAGACAGACCAACACTCCGTGCCCACCCAGCCCCGACGGTGCCCCGCGATGTCATCTCCATGTCCAACTCCTCCTCCCACATCGTGGTGCGTTGGAAGCCGCCCACGCAACGCAACGGCAACATCACCTACTACCTGGTGCTGTGGCAGCAGCTGGCAGAGGACATGGAGCTCTACATCAATGACTACTGCCACAAAGGTGAGGGCAGCAGGGCAGGCAGGGCAGGCAGGGCAGGGCAGAGCTGCCAGGCAGGGCAGGCAGGGCTGCCAGGCAGAGCAGGCAGGGCAGGCAGAGCTGCCAGGCAGGGCGGGCAGGGCAGGCAGGCAGGGCAGGTACAGCAGCCAAGGACACCGGTGGAACAGGGATTTCCCCACTGAGCCAGAGTCCAGCAGCCTGCCAGCCCTGCCCATCACTGCCCCCAGGTCTGAAGCTGCCCACCAGCAGTGCAGACACTCGCTTTGGGGACGGGGACGGCCCCGAGGTGGAGCAGGACACGGAGGAGCGGTGCTGCCCCTGCCGCCCCACTGACGGGCAGTTCCACATGGACAGCCAGGCCGAGTCCTTCCAGAAGAAGTTTGAGAACTTCCTACACAACTCCATCACCATCCCCAGGTGCCATCTGGGGGGTGTCCCTGCTTTGGGGGGCTCCCCCAGGCTGTGTGTGTGTGTGTGTGAGTGCCTGGGTGGGGGGTCCAGTGGCTGCTCCTGGCAGAGGCTTTAACTGATTTCCTGCTGTCTCAGGCCACCCTGGAAGGTGACATCCATCAACAAGAACCCACAGAGGTGAGTGGGGACCAAGCCTGGAGGGTCTCGGGGACCAAGCCTGGAGGGTCTTGAGAACAAAGCCTGGAGGGTCTTGGGAACAAAGCCTGGAGGGTCTCGAGGACCAAGCCTGGAGGGTCTCACAGGGACCAAGCCTGGAGGGTCTTGCGGACAAAGCCTGGAGGGTCTCGGGGACCAAGCCTGGATGGTCTTGAGAACAAAACCTGGAGGGTCTTGCGGACCAAGCCTGGAGGGTCTCGGGGACCAAGCCTGGAGGGTCTCGACACCCCCAGCACCCTGGCTGGCCACTGCCTCCTGTCCCCATCCCCTGCAGGAGCCCCAAGCGCCGCAGGGACGTGGTGGCTGTCACATCCCCTGCCAACACCTCCTGGGCAGAGGTGCCCGCCCCGAGCCGCGCCGGGGCCGAGCCCAAACCCCACTTCCCGATCTTCGAGGACAAGGTGGTGCGAGACCGCGCGGTGCTGTCGCGACTGCGCCACTTCACCGAGTACCGCATCGACATCCACGCCTGTAACCACGCGGCGCACACCGTGGGCTGCAGCGCCGCCACCTTCGTCTTCGCCAGGACCATGCCCGAGTGTGCGTGTCCCCTCCCAGCCCCCGCCTGGGCTGGCCTGGGATGTCCCCTAGGTGGCAGCAGGCCAGGTGGTGGCCCCAGGAGGTGACCTGCTCTGTGCCCCTCTCCAGTGCAAGCTGACAACATTCCTGGGAATGTCACGTGGGAGCCGGCGGGCAAGAACAGTGTCCTGCTGCGCTGGGAAGAGCCCAGGAACCCCAACGGGCTCATCCTCAAGTATGAGATTAAATATAGCCGGGAGAGCGAGGTGAGGACCCCCCTGGGACCCCCCTGCCCTGCCCTGCCCTGCCCTGCCTGGGTCTGGTTACAGGGGTACAGCACCCATGCTGTCCCAGTCCCATGCCATGCCATGCCATGCCATGCCATCCTATCCTATCCTATCCCATCCCATCCCATCCTAATCCGTCCCACCCCATCCCGTCCCATCCCCTCCCGTCCCGTCCCGTCCCACCCCATCCCGTCCCGTCCCGTCCCGTCCCACCCCGTCCCGTCCCATCCCATCCCATCCCATCCCATCCCGTCCCATCCCGTCCCATCCCATGCCATCCCATCCCACCCCATCCCATCTCTCCCCTGAGGCTCGTGCATGACTTGGGGGGAGATGAAGCCCCTTTGCCACCCCCACATTGTCCCCCACCAGGAGGTCACCACCGTGGTCTGTGTGTCCCGTCACCGCTACTCCAAGTATGGAGGGGTCCACCTGGCCCTGCTCCAACCAGGGAACTACTCGGCCAAGGTCAGGGCCACCTCCCTGGCCGGGAATGGCTCGTGGACGGGGCTCGTCAAGTTTTACATCCTGGGGCCAGGTACCTGCAGGGTACAAAGTGTGGCATCAGAGGGGACCCCAACTCCTCAACCCAGCAGCATCCTCAGATGAAACATGGGAAGAAGACTGGCCTGGCTGAGGATTTGGGGGGGACACTGGGATGCTGGGGGCTTCTGATTGATTGGGGGATGTGGGAGATTGGGGAGTGCTGCTGGAGTGGGACACTGGGGGCTGCTGATGGATTTGGGGATCTGAGGGATTGGAGATGCTCTGGGGCAGCAACACCCAGAGATCAGTGGGTGCTGCTGGTCTGGGGAGCTCCCCAGACCAGCCCAGTGATGGTGGTAGGACAAATGTGGGTGGGGTGAGTGCCCAGGCCCTGACCCAGGGCCACCTGCCCCCGGCAGCTGAGGAGGAGTCTGGCAGCTTCTACGTCCTGCTCACCGTCACGCCTGTGGTGCTCATGGTGCTCATCTCCTGCCTGGCTGGTCTGGTCTTCTTCTACAACAAGAAGAGGTAACAGCCCCTCTGCACTCCCAGGGCTGGGCCAGGGCAGGATCCAGCTGAGCTGGGGCTGGGGAAGGGCTGGATGGGGAGGCAGCACCTCTGAGCAGTGCCCACCTCCTGCAGGAGCAACGACGGGTACCCCAGTGGGACCCTCTACGCCTCCGTCAACCCCGAGTACTTCAGCGCCTCAGACAGTACGTGGGGATGGGCAGGGGCAGCTCTGAGGGGTCTGCTGAACCCTCTGCCTGCTGGGGTCATACTGGAGGGGAATGGGATGGGATGGGATGGGATGGGATGGGGACTGGAGTAGCAACAGGAATTGGAGATGGGGGCAGAGACAAGGATGGTGATGGGATGGAGATAAGGATGGGAATGGGATGGAGATGAGGGAGGGGATGGAGATGGGGATGTGCATGGGAATGGGATGGGGATAGGGAGAGGGACAAGGATAATGATGAAGTGGAGATAAAGATGGTGATGGGATGGAGATGAGGATGGTGGTGGAGATTGGGATGTGGACAGGGACAAAGATGGTGATGGGATGGAGATGGGGATGAGAATGGGATGGAGATGAGGATGGGGGATGGACATGGAGATGATGATGGGGAGATGGATGGGGATGGGAATGGGATGGAGATGAGGATGGGGAGGGAGGTGGGGACAGTGCCAGTGATGGGGATGGGGTGATTCCCCCCACCCTGCAGTGTACATGCCTGATGAGTGGGAGGTGTCACGGGAGAAGATCACAGTGATCCGGGAGCTGGGCCAGGGCTCCTTTGGGATGGTGTACGAGGGGCTGGCACTGGGGCTGGTCACGGAGGGAGAGGAGACCAAGGTGGCCCTGAAGACAGTCAACGAGCTGGCCACCATGCGAGAGCGCATCGAGTTCCTCAACGAGGCCTCCGTCATGAAAGCCTTTAAGTGCCACCACGTGGTAGGCTGGTAGCTGAGGGGGAGGGTGGGGACAGGGGGGGTCTGGCCACTCACCGCCACCCCTTTTGGTCCCCTCAGGTCCGTCTGCTCGGCGTCGTGTCCCAGGGCCAGCCGGCTTTGGTCATCATGGAGCTGATGACACGCGGAGACCTGAAGAGTTACCTGCGCTCCCTCAGGCCTGAGGCTGAGGTGAGGGGCTGGCCGGGTGCCACACGGCCAAAGGGATGCCCACCCTGCCCCCAGGGTGGCCCCGGTGTGTCTCCCCTCAGCCCTGAGTCTATGCACGGTGCAGAACAACCCCGGGCTGCCGCCGCCGTCGCTCAAGGACATGATCCAGATGGCCGGGGAGATCGCCGACGGCATGGCCTACCTCAGCGCCAACAAGTTCGTGCACCGGGACCTGGCTGCCCGCAACTGCATGGTGTCCGAGGACTTCACTGTCAAGATTGGAGGTGGGTGGGCAGGGCTGGATGGGCTCCTGCCAGGCTCTGTCTCCTGCTGCTCACCCTTCCTCCTCCTCTTCCTCCTCCGCCAGATTTCGGCATGACCCGGGACATCTACGAGACCGATTATTACCGCAAGGGGGGCAAGGGGCTGCTCCCCGTCCGCTGGATGTCCCCCGAGGCGCTCAAGGACGGCATCTTCAACACTCAGTCTGATGTCTGGTGGGTGCTGGGGTGGGCAGAGCCCGGTTTGGGGGGTTTGGGGAGCCCCTGGCTGAGCGGCAGTGCCCTGGCAGGTCCTTCGGGGTGGTGCTGTGGGAGATCGCCACGCTGGCAGAGCAGCCCTACCAGGGCATGTCCAACGAGCAGGTGCTGCGCTTTGTCATGGACAACGGCGTCCTGGAGAGGCCTGAAAACTGTCCTGACAAACTGTGAGTGGGGGGGGACGCCCTCCCAGCCCCTCACCCTGCTTTGGGAGAGGCTGGCGGGGGACATCGTGGTCTCTGCAGCGTTGGAGGTGCCGGAACCTCCCAAACCCAGTGGGTGCCCTCTCTCCCACAGCCACGAGCTGATGTGCCTGTGCTGGCAGCAGAACCCACGCCAGCGCCCCTCCTTCATCCAGCTCCTGGAGCGCATCAAGGACCACATGGCCCCTGCCTTCCGCACCCTCTCCTTCTTCTACAGCCCCGAGAACGGCCATCACAGCTCGGGAGAGCCCTCAGACCCCGAGACAGACCTGTCTGCCGGGGAGGACGAGCCCCCTGCCTCGCCCCTGCCCACACACAAGGACCACAGCCCTGGCCATCTGCCCAATGGGGTGGCCTCACTCTGACCCCCGGGTGTCCTCGGACCCCTGCATTATTTATTGCTTCCAAGGGCCTGGCTGAGGAGCGGGTGCCTTGGGAAGGGGGTGGCAGCAAAGCAGGGATGCTCCATGGGGAGCATTTCCCCTGGAAATTAATTGGGGTTCCTCAGCTCAGGGGCAGGGAGGGTGGGGCTGCTGGTTGGGAGGAGAACATCCCAGTCTTTCCCTATTTTATTTTTAGAGGGGGGAAATGTGGGGATGGGGAGTGGGATTTGGGGTCCCCCCTCCCCAACCTGCCTCTGCTGCCACTCTCCAGCCACCCATCAAACAGGTCAGAACCCCCATGACCCCTCTTTTACAGCTGGGGAGCCTGAGTCACGGGGCAGCCCCGCAGTGGGAGCAGCCTGGGCTTACCCTCATGCTTCTCCCCAGTGCCCTGCACTGGGACCAGTGCTGGCGCCAAGCTGGTCCGTGGAAGGGGCTTCTCTGTCTGCTCTGTGGCCGTGGGATGAGCGCGAATAAAGGGGAATGAAGCTCAGCTGTGGCCGTGTCTGGTTCGGGAGGGTTGTGAAAGGGATGGGGGGGCGGCACACGGGACTTTTCCCTCCTCGCTCCACCAGCCCCATCCCCTTCCCGCCACTTGCCCTGCGGTGCCCAAACCGGGGGCGTTTCTGGGGAAAAACGTCAAAGCAGCGGAATTTGGGAGGAAGTGGCGGGACAGCCACCGGGGCAGCTCTGCCGGGGGCGCTGCTGGGGGGAGCAGCGGGGTCCCAGGGGAGCTCCTCCCAGGGGAATTATGGCCCCAGGGGTGTCACTGAGGACATGCGCCCCCGGCTGAGCCACGGGGCAGGGATGAAGGCTGAGAACGAGCTAAACTCAATGCGCAGATGAGCCATCCCCGACGCCCTTTGGGGCAAGCTCAGGGAGAAGCAGCAGCCAAGATGGGAAGAGGAACCCTGCAGGGAGGGCGGTGGGTGCACACTGGTCCTGTTCTGCCTCTCTGGGGAGGAGGAGGAGGGTCCTGGTCGGAGGTGACAGCTGGGGACAGGCTGTGCCACCAAACATCCCCCCGTCTCCAGCCCCTCTGCATCCCAAAACAACGACACGCTGGGGAAGAGCCGGACCCAGGACAGCCCATCATGCCTGGAGGTTTGGGGGCACCGGCGAGGGGGGGTGACAGGTTGGAGGGCTCTCGGTGGCCTCAGGGGTGCTGGTGTGACATCCCATGTCCCTTATGCACAGAGAGCTCTGAGCCGGGCTGTGTGTGTGTGTGTGTGTGTGTGTGTGTGTGTGTGTGTGTGTGCACATACGGGTGCCCACCTGTGCTCCAGTGTGTTTGGGGGTGCCAGCGGTGGGATGGGTGTTGTTTCCTGGGGCTGGGGGGCAGGTATAGGGTGGCAGCAGGGGCGGACAGCGCACAGGGGTCTGGGCAGGATGAGGGCAGGGCACAGGCAGGGGCAGACAGGGCACAGGGGTCTGGGCAGGATGTGGGCAGGGCACAGGCAGCTCCCTGCTCGGTGCCCGTGTGCGG
This sequence comes from Poliocrania exsul, assembly GCA_035041345.1. Classification (NCBI taxonomy): domain Eukaryota; kingdom Metazoa; phylum Chordata; class Aves; order Passeriformes; family Thamnophilidae; genus Poliocrania; species Poliocrania exsul. Next base: position 2,657,696 of record JAWWLZ010000074.1, read on the forward strand.
AATCTCCTCTCCCGCCTCGGTGGCTTCCCGGGTACCGGTGAGTCACGGCCGGGAGGGTGCCGGGCCGGGGCGGGGGCGGTGCCGGGGCGGGGGGACCCGCCGGCCCCTCCCGGGGGGCAGGACCCTGGGCTGCTTTTAAGCCCCGCACGGCCCCGTGCTCGGGTTGCCGGGCAAGTGCGAGGGAGGGCGGCACCGGTACCGGCAGCGGCGGCACCGGCAGCAGCGGCATCGGCAGCGGTCCAGCCCCGGGACCGGCCCCGCGATGCCGCCGCTGCCCGCCTGGCTCTGCCTGGCCGCGCTGCTCCTGCCCCTGCCCGCCCCGGGCGCTGCCCGCCCCTGCCCCTGGCCCTGCCACTGCCCCCGGGCCGGGACCCTGCTCTGCCGGGAGCCCGGGACCGTGGGCAGCCTGGCCACGCTGCTGCGAACCGGCGGCTTCACCGACGTGTGAGTGGGGCTGGGGGTCGGGGTGAGGGTGCTCGGGCAGCGGGCAGAGGGGCGGTGGGTGACAAGGCTGGCAGGGATGGGGTTGGCGGTGACAGAGCTCGGGGCTGGGGGTGGTGGGGCTGGGGGTGACGGACTTTGGGGATTGGGCAGAGGGGTTGGGCATGGTGGGGATGGGGGATGATGAGGCTGGAGGTGACAGAGCTCGGGGACAGGGCAGAGGGGCTGGGGGGGTGGGAGTGGCGATGATGGGGCCGGGGGATGCCGTGATGGGTCTGGGGCAGCCGGACTGAGGGACAGGGGGTGGTGTGATGGGGATGGAGGTGATGGAGCTCAGGGACAGGGCAGAGGGGCTGGGCTGGAGCAGCGATGGAGCACTGGCTGGGCTGGGATCGCTGTGGGCACCGTGGCTACTTGGGGGGAGGTTTTGGGGGCTGCAAAGGCAGGGTGTGGGGGCTGCTGCAAATTCCCAGGGAGTGAGTGAGGTCCTGGGGGCAGCCCCTTCACCCCCCCCGGAGCGATGCCAGCTACAGTGATGGGCTGAGGATGCAGAAGGGACCCCGAGCAGGGAGCACCCACAGCGTGTTGGGCAGAGCTGGGGGCTGAGGAGCTCCTTGTCCCCATTGTGTCGGGGCTGTCACCCTGCCCTGGGGTTTGTGGGTTGGGGTGCTGGGGGGACACACCCCAGATTTTCTGGGTTGGGGGATTTCCTCTGATCCCACTCATTCCCCTGCTTTGGGATGTGTGGAGGGGAGACGAGGAGAGTTGAGGAGGGTGCTGGGGGGAGTGGGGGCACCATCAAACCAAGGCGTCCCTGGTGCCCCAGCCCCTGGGTGTCCCTCCCACCCCAGCCCGGGCTGTGCCGCATTGCTGGAGGTGGCTCCAGGGTGGCTCCGGGGTGGCTCCAGGGTGGCTCCGTGCCTCAGTTTCCCCTTGTGCCAGGGATGCTGCACCACAGGCGCTGCCAGTCCTTTGTTCACTGACTGACGGGTGGAGTGGGTGGTGATGGGGATGGTGGTCCCTGAGAGACCCCCGACCATCCCGCTGCCCCAGCCCCCCTCACCCCAACCCCACAGCCTCGTCCATGGCAAAAGGGATTTCCCCCCACAGGGATCAGTGGGACCAAACCCTCCTGGGTGTGGATCTGAACCCTCAATTAACTCCTGATTATTCGGGGTTCAGAGGAGCAGCCCCTGGGGTGGGGCAGAGGGAAAACTCTGCTCACTCCCAAAGGGGCTTTTCCTCACTGCCTGCCTGAATGGAAGGGAAGGGGAGAGAGGGATCCAGGGACAGCTTGGGGTGTGAGGAAAGGCAGGGGAGAGTGGGGCTGGGACCACAAAACTCACTCTCCGGGTGAGACCACGGGCTCCAAGCGGCGGCTCAGCCCCAGCCCCGCTCTACCTACACTGGGTGGGACTCAGCACCATCAGGATCACCTCCTGGCATTCCCCCCTTTCCAACTCATCCCTGTCTGCTCAGGGAAAACTGAGGCACAGTGGGGCATCCCTGTCCCTGGCTCCAGCTGGGGGCTGGACTACAGGCGAGGAGAAGAGCTGTGCCTCCCCTCTCCTCTTGCCCCACGCTTTGCCAGCAGCCCCCAGCATGGGGGGTCCTGGGCTGCCCCCCTGACCCCCCTCATTTGCCTTCCAGCATCATTGAGAACCAGCCGATGCTGACGACCTTGACCCGGGCTGACACCAGGATGCTGCGAGAGCTCAGGAGCCTGTGAGCACCCCGGGGTGGGGTCCCTGCGCAGGAAAATGGAGGGGTGGGCTGGTGGATGGGGATCCCCAGAGCTCGATCCCATCTCCGGGAGTGCTCCCAGGATGGGGATTCAGGGTCCCCAGTGCGGGTGCTCAGCCCTTCCCTCCCCCCAGCACCATCTCCAGGTCGGGGCTGCAGCAAATCTCCACCGACGCCTTCCTGGACACCCCCAGGCTGAGCCACGTGTGAGTCTCCCCTCCCTCAATTTCCCCCCTCCCCGTTTTGGGACTTCGCCGCCCATCCCCGCGGGCACCGCGTCCCGGTGCGGGGTGGCTGGTCCCGGTACCCGGGCGGGATCGATGGTGTCCCGCTGCCCGTGGGCACATCAGCCTGGCCGGGGGGTGTTGGGGCTCTGCCGCTGAGTGGCAAACCATCGATCGAGGCAGGAGTGCAGGCAGCTGCCTCCCCTCCCCGGAGCCCCGCGCTGCCCCGGTGCGGGAGGGGACCCCCGAGAGCTGGGGGGACTGTGGGGGCACCCCCTTGCTGGGAGGCACCTGAGCGCTGGTGGCACCCTGGGTGGAGCTGGATTTGCTGGGTCACGGTGCGACAGTGGTGGCCCTGGTGCTGCCCCGTGCCCCGGCCAGACCCTCTGCAGGGCGGGGGGATGTGGGGTGGGGCTTTGGGGTGGCTGATGGGGTTTGTTCCCTGCAGGAATCTCTCCTCCAATGCGCTGCAGAGCCTTTCCTGGAAAACCTTCCACCATCTGCCCCTGCAAGAGCTGTGAGTGGTGGAGGAGAGGGGGGAAGGGGGTGCGGAGCATCTCCCACTGGGGATGTCCCCTCGGAGTGACACAGAGGCAGGGACAGGGCTGGGGACACAGCGTGGTGGTGGCTCCCACAGCCACAGGGGTGGGGATGGGGACGGGGATGGCCCATGCGGCTCAGTGCCTGGCCCTGGCTGTGCTCAGCCGTGCTCAGGGGCTGGGGGTGCCCATGCCCAGCCTTGGCTGATTCTGCTGAGACAAATATAATACAAATGTGTGGGAGCAGGAGCCCTTTTGAGCCTGTGATCTCTTCCTTGCTCCATCTCAGCATCCTGGTGGGAAATCTCTTCAGCTGCTCCTGTGGGCTCCGCTGGCTGCAGCTGTGGCAGAACGGGAGCCGGGCCGAGCTGGGGAACCAGTCCCTGAGCTGCAGGGAGGGCAATGTGCCAGTCTCTCTGGGCAGCCACATCCTCAGCACCTGCGGTATGTGCCGGGCACCCCCCTGGCTCTGGGCTCTGGGCCTGGCCCCCTCCTGAGCCACCTGGGACAGCGTGTGTGGCACACGGGGGCACACGTGGCTCACCCCTTTTCCCTTGGCAGCCCCCCCGAGTGTCCACATTGAGCCCCCCGAGGTGGTGCTGCGCCAGGGGGACAGTGCCAACCTCACCTGCCATGTCTCTGCCAAGCCAGCGGCCACCATGGAGTGGGTGGTCCCCGAGGTGGGAGCTGAGCTGTTCATCGTCACCAAGGCAAGCTCGGTCTCACTGGGGCAGGGATGGGAACCCTCCCAGCAGCTCTGTCCTCCCACAGCGTCCTCTCTCTGGTGGGGTGGGCATGGGGGAATGGAGGCAGGAGCTGACCCAGCTCTGGGGGCTCATTTGCTCAGCCCACCCCGGTGCTCCCTGCAGCTCTCAGACTGGGAGATCCTCCTGGAGATCATCAATGTCTCCTCCAACCTCAACTACAAGGACTTGACGTGCCGGGCAGAGAACGTGGTGGGGCCGGGGGAGGACAGTGTGACACTCAATGTCACCTGTGAGTAGCCCAGAGGGGACAAGCCTGGGGTTTGGGAGAGGGCTGTGACCCACCCAGCTCTGTGTCCTCCAGACCCCCCTGTGATCAGGACCCTGCAGGAAGCCATTTCCCAGCACTCCTGGTGCATCCCCTTCACCGTGGACAGTAACCCAATTCCCACCATCCACTGGCTCTTCAACGGCTCTGCCCTGACCGAGCGTCGCTACATCCACACCGAGATCCTGGAGTACGAGCACAACTCCTCCGTCCTGCACGGCTGCCTGTGGCTCAACCGGCCCACCCACGTCAACAACGGCAACTACACCCTCCTGGTGCGCAACGCCCTGGGCTGGGCTGCCCGCAGCGTCCAGGGGCGCTTCATGGACAACCCCTTCAGCTTCAGGCCCGAGGAGCCCATTCCCGGTAGGTGCCAGGCAGGGGGGCTGCCCGGGGCCCCCCCCGGTCCCACAGAGGAGCTGTGGCACACCTGGTGGGCAGGGTGGGTTGTGCCGGGCTCTGTCTCTGCACGAGCCCCAGGGTGACCCCGTTGCCCCAGGGGTGGGAGTGGAGGGGGGGGACAGGGCACTCCCACCTGAGCAATAACGAGTGTTTGTCCTTTCTCTCCCTCTGGGCTGCACCAGTGTCTCTGTCCCCTCTGGGTGAGTGACCAGGAGCGCTGCTGCCCCTGCCCCACTCCCCCAGACTGTGCATTCCTCCCACCCCTCAGCACCGATCTGAGGGTACCCAGGGGTACCCAGGTCCTTGCCAGGACCACCTCAGGGGATGGGGGGCCCCCCCACTCACTCTGCACCCTTCTCCCTGCCCCAGGCACCAGGAACAGCTCGCTGGAGGGGCCTGTGGAGACAAAGGATGAGCACACGGTTGGGGTGAGGGGATGCTCTGTGATCTGGGGTGGGGGGATCAGGGTGGGACAGATCCCTAGGGGAGAGCCAAACCAATGCCAAGCAGGACTGGGGCATGTGATGGGGATGAAGGGCAGAGTCTCCACGCCTCTGTTTGCCCCGCAGCAGCACCTGGGGCTTGTGGGCAGCTCGACACAGGCTGGGAAAAGGGGCCTGGCAGGACCCCAACCTGAGCCTTGTCCCCAACCTGAGCCCTGTCCCCGCTGTCCCCAGGTCTCAGTGGCCGTGGCTCTGGCTGTGTTCGCCTGCCTTTCACTCTCTGTCATGCTCATCCTGCTCAACAAGTGCGGGCGCCGGTCCAAGTTCGGCATTAACCGTGAGCTCCCCCTGCCCGGTGGGGTTTGGGCTGCGGCACTCGCGGGGACACCCCGGTGCCACCTCCCCAGGGCTGTGCTGGGCACCGGGGCTGGGACGGGGCTGTGGGGAGAGGGCCTGTGGGTGGGGACCGGGGGTGGGGGGACACCCGCAGAGGGTGCCGGCTCCCCGGGGAGCGCGGGCAGCAGCTGCTAATTCACTCCTGGAATGGATTCAGCCTCTAAATGGGTTTGATCGCACTGCCGGGCCCCGGGGGCCGGCCAGGCAGGGGATGCTCGGCAGAGCCTGGCACTGGTGCACAGGCTGGGGGGGGCTGGGGGACCCCCTGATGGCCTTGTCCTTGTCCCCGTAAGGCTCGGCCGTGCTGGCCCAGGAGGACGATCTGGCCATGTCGCTGCACTTCATGAACTTGGGCAGCAGCCCCCTCTCTTCAGCCGAGAGCAAACTGGAGGTGCTGAAGAGCAACTTCATCGAGAACCCCCAGTATTTCTGCAACACCTGTAAGGGCTGAGGGGCACTGTGGTCCCGGAGAACCCTCCCACGCTCATCCCTGACCCGGGGGGCACTGATGGGTGGGGGTCCCCCCAGGCGTGCACCACGTGCAGCGACGGGACATCGTGCTGAAGTGGGAGCTGGGAGAAGGCGCCTTCGGGAAGGTTTTCTTGGCCGAGTGCTACAACCTCCTCCCGGAGCAGGAGAAGATGCTGGTGGCTGTGAAGGTGAGGAGGGGGCACGATGCAGGCGGCGGGGGCACCCGTGGGTGGCTGTCACTGATGCCGTGTGCTGGCAGGCGCTGAAGGAGGTGACGGAAAGCGCCCGCCTGGATTTCCAACGCGAGGCTGAGCTGCTGACGGTGCTGCAGCACGAACACATCGTCAAGTTCTACGGTGTCTGCACCGAGGGCGAGCCCCTCATCATGGTCTTCGAGTACATGAAACACGGAGACCTCAACCGCTTCCTCAGGTGGGCCGGTGGGGGGGCGGGACCCCCCGGGCGGGACCCCCCCATCTGCTGCTCCATCAGCACAGCCAGCCTGCTCCCTGCTAATGCAGCCCTCCTTGCAATATTGATTAGATTAGCTGTCTGAGAGGCTTAAATAGAGAGAGATTGGCCATCAGCTGGAATAAGCAGAGACTTTTCGATTGCCCCCCCAGGTATTGCTGCCAGACGGGGGGGGCTGCCAGAGGCATCGCTTTAGTGGCCGCGCGAGGAGCTCTGAGACGTGGCTTTTATGATTATTGTTATGGGAGTTGGCATTAATGGCTGTGCCGAGCAGAGCTCCCCCAGCCCGCGGCCGCGGCCGCCCCGGCCCCGCTGTCGGCCGCACTCGCCATCAAAGGCACCGAGGGCTGCGGGCGGTGAGGCCGCGCCGGCCCCGGCCCGGCTCGCACGCCCCGATTCACCCGCGCCACACGCGCTTTCACACCCGGCCTGAGCCGCCTGGCAC
>JAWWLZ010000074.1:2677738-2691512 GCA_035041345.1 Poliocrania exsul
CAGAGGTGGGACAAGCGTGGGGGGGTCCGATCTGGGTGTCCTTGGGGATGAGTTGGGGTTATCTCTGAGGGCACTCTCAGGGTCTGGGCATCCCCTAGGAGATCAGAGGCAGCCCTGGGCACAGCTCAGGGTTCCTGTGGAAGGAATGGGATTTTGGGGGTTGTCCACTCCCCCTCCAGAACCAGGATACCAAAAGGAGGGATGAGGAGGTGGTCCCGAGACACCTGGGTCCTTTCCCCAGCCATGGGTGGGGGGTCCCATCTGTCCTCAATCCTTCACACCCCCCCCGCCCAGGATGAGCACTGCTCCTCCCTGTGCCCCCCTGACACCTTTGGGACCAACTGCTCTGGGCACTGCTCGTGCCAGCACGCCCTGGCCTGCTCCCCGCTCGATGGCTCCTGCCTCTGCAAAGAAGGTGGGTGTGCTTCTGGTGGCTGGGGGGTCCCTGTCCCTGTCCCCCTGCCCACCCTGCCGTCCCCTCATCCCTCAGGCTGGCACGGACCTGACTGCTCAACGCCGTGCCCCACCGGTACTTGGGGTCCTGGCTGCAACCACAGCTGTGACTGTGCCCACGGGGCATCCTGCGACCCCCAGAGCGGGACCTGTAGGTGCCCACCAGGCTGGCAGGGTCCCCGCTGCCTGCAGCCCTGCCCGGTGAGTCCTGGTAGCTGTGCTGGTGCTGCTGGCAGCGGGGTTTGGTGCCACCACCTCGGTGGTGACTCCCTGGTGTGTCCCCACGCTCCAGAACGGGACGTTCGGGGTGGGCTGCGGGCAGCGCTGTGACTGTGCCCACGCCGACGGCTGCCACCCGGTGACAGGAGAGTGCCACTGCCTGCCCGGCTGGATGGGTGAGGAGGGTTCCGGGGGTGGTGGGACCCTCTGTGCCCTCAGATCGGCCTTCATCTCTCCTCCTCCTCCTCCTCCTCCTCCTCCTCCCAGGGCCGCAGTGCAAGCAGGGCTGTCCCCACGGCTCCTGGGGCGGGGGATGTCGCATGTCCTGCTCCTGCCGCAACGGCGCCTCCTGCTCCCCGCAGGACGGGTCCTGCACCTGCACCCCTGGGTACCGCGGCCCCTCGTGCCAGCGCCGTGAGTGGGCACCCCCCCTAAAACTGCAGCTTGTCCCCAGCCCGGTCCTCAAGCCCTGAGCTGAGGCTGGGCACGCTCCTCTCACCCCAGCCTGTCCCCCCGGCCGCTACGGCAAGCGCTGCTCCCTCAGCTGCTCCTGTGCCAACGGCTCCTCCTGCCACCCCACCAATGGCTCCTGCCTCTGTGCCCCGGGCTGGCGCGGCCCCCGCTGCTCCCAGCGTGAGTGGGGGGCTGGGGGGCACCAGGGGAGGGGGGGAGTGCAGAGCAAGGCTGACCCCATCCTCTGCCCCCTCCTCCAGCCTGTGCCCCTGACTCCTGGGGCGATGCCTGTGCCCAGCCCTGCCTGTGCCACCACGGGGGGACGTGTCACCCTGCTGAGGGGACCTGCCAGTGCCCAGCTGGTTGGACTGGGACGCTCTGCCAAGAAGGTAGAGCCTGGCACAGACTCCCCTTACTGTGGGTCTGCACCCTCCCATCCAGCCAGGGGAGCCTGGGGGGACAAGAGAGAGGGTCACCACCTGGGTGACCCCTGCCCAGCTGCAGACTGGGCAGTACAGAACTCTCTGTGCCCCTGTGGACCTCCATGATCCTGGGCACTGCGTGGCTGCACAGCCCCGGTATGGACCCAGCATGGTCCCAGTATGGCTCTGGCTCCCTCACCCCCTGTGTCCCCAGCCTGTGCCCCCGGGACCTTTGGGCTCCAGTGTGACCAGCTCTGCCACTGTCCCCACAATGCCACCTGCCACCCCTCCACCGGGGCATGTCCTTGCCCCCCGGGCACAGCCGGGCCCCACTGTGAGGCCGGTGAGTGGGGGCAGAGCGGGGGGCTCCCTGGGGTCCCTGCCCCACCCTGGGCACTGATATCCCTCCCCACCCCACAGGGAGCCCTGAGCAGCCCTACACCATCGTGCCAGCCCCCCCTGCAGCCTACAGCTCGTTGGGGGTGGTGCTGAGCCTGGTGGCCCTGGTGGCACTGCTGGTGGCTGTGGCGGTCGTGGCTCTTTGCTACCGGCACTGGCAGAAGGGGAAGGAGAGTCGGCACCTGAGCGTGGCCTACACGGCAGGACAGACAGACACCTCTGACTACATGGTGCCAGGTGAGCCTGGCAGTGGTGCTGGGGATGTGCCCCCAGCCTCGGTGGCCCTCTGGCACCAGCCTGGCTCCTGTCCCTCCAGATGTGCCACCAACCCACCACGCACACTACTACTCCAACCCCAGCTACCACACGCTCTCCCAGTGCCCTCTGCCAGCCCCTGGCCCCCAGGACAGAGCCAGCTCCCTCAAGGTATGGCACAGAGTGGCACAGGGTGGCACAGGGCACCACAGCACCACTGCCACAGCCCTCAAAGCCAACCCGTCCCCTGTTTGGGCTCCAGGTGCCCAGTCCCCAGCTCTTCCCTGGTGTGGAGAGACCCTACGGCCCCGAAGGCAATGCCACGCTGCCCCCTGACTGGAAGCACCTCGGGGCATCAGTCCTGGGCCCCAGGGGTAAGGGGGATGGGGGGCAGCTCCAAGGCAGCCAGCGGGCACCTTGGCCAGAGTGGGGTGGACCTGGAGCCCCTCCCTGCTCGGGATCCACTGGGAAGGGGTTGGGGAGGGTTGAGAACCTTAATTTGGGGGGAAGGATAAGCAGGGGAGACTCCAAACCTGCCCCCTTAACCCAGGGGGGCAGCTGGACCGGAGCTACAGCGACAGCCAAGGGCTGGGGAACGGTGACAGCAAAGGTACAGGGGGGGATGGAGGGGAATGGGGGGCAGACAAAGGATGTGGATGGGGTGGGGAAACGACAGGGATGGGATGGGGAAGGGACAAGGCTGGGCCTGGGGCTGGTGTGGGAAAAGGATGAGGATGGGGCTGGGATGGAGACCTGACAGGGATGGGCTGGGCTGGGGAAGATTCAGGGCTGGGGTGGGGATGGGTTGGGACAGCGCTGGAATGGGGTGGAGATGGGGAAGAGACAGGGATGGGACAGAGAAGGGAAGGGGCTGGGACTCACCCGGGACACAGCCGGGCACGGCTTCTCCCTCTCCCTGCCAGGGGGAGATGCCCAACTCCTTCTCCCCCAGAGCACCCCCGGGAGGGGCTGGGGGCCAGTGCCAGCTCCCTGGCCAGCGAGAACCCCTATGCCACCATCAAGGAGCTGCCCAGCCCCACCACCAAGGCCCACGAGGGCAGCTACATGGAGATGAAATCCCCTGTCCGGCGGGAGGTGTCCTACGCCGAGATTGGGCTGCCCGAGGAGCTGCCCCAGGATGGTATGGCCTGGGGGGGGCTCTGGTGACCCCAACCAGTGGGCACCTGACCCCGGAAGGGAGGGAAACAGCCTCGGTGACAGGGGCTGCACAGCCCCGAGGGGGGACACAACCCCAGTGACAGGGGCTGTGTGGCCCCAGGGGGGACGTGGCCTTGGCGACATGCACTTCATGACCCTTGGGGGGGACATGTCCCCTTGCAGCCTTCTCTTGTCCCCACAGAGAGTTGCCCGGGGGGGCCCGAGGGCCCCACACGCACAGCCCCCCCCAGCCATTACGACTCCCCCAAGAACAGCCACATCCCCAGTCACTACGACGTGCCCCCCGCCCGCCACTACCCGCCATCCCCTCCCCAGCGCAGGAAGGACCGCTGAGGGACCCTGGGGACACGGGAGGGGACGTGGCACCCCTGCAGGGACTGGGGTGCTCTGGCACTGTCCCTGTCCCTGAGCCCAGGGGTGCAGGTGGTGAATAAAGGGTGGGCTGAGCTGGGGCTCCTGTGGTTGTGTCTCTGCAGAAGGTCCGTGCCAAGGAGCACACGTGGCCTGAGGGCAACGTGGTGGGAGGGAGTGGGGGGCTGGTGTGGTCCTGGGAACGCTGTGGGTCCCCCTGGGTCAGTGCTGGGGGCAGGGTGTGCATGAGGCAGCAGCCTGAAAGCTTTTGGGTCTTACCCAAAGCACATCAAAGCCTGACATGCACCATGAGAGGGAACAGGGCACCTGCAGAGTGGGCAAAGGTTGGTGAAGCCCACGGTGTGATGGGAGTGGGAGTGGGGGCACCTGTGGGCCATGACAAAGCTCAGGGAAGACCACTGTGTGCCCCAGTGGGGAGAAGGGGCCATCCAGCCTGCAGAAAGACTGGCATTGTACCTTTAGAGTGGCTTTAGCCCTCAGGCTTGAAGCGAGTGCTCTCCCTGTGTAATAATTAGACATGAATGGGCTCCAGAAAATGTAACCTGGCAAGGTCACCTGCTCTGAGGAACTGCACAAGATGTGCTTCGGGAGAATTAAACCTGTGGTTCAGCAGGCACTGAGGATGACATTGCAAAATGGATTGGTGTGAGACACGCTGTGATTAAAGGAACAAGGGCCATGTGGGATGTTAAACTTCAGCAACAGGGAATGCCGTGTTCACAACGCTGCCCCTCGAACAAAGGCACTGAGCAAACAGTGGGATTGTTCCAAAAATGCAGCTGATGGACTGGTTGGGTGGATGGAATCCTGACCCGTGGATGGGCTCACTGTAGGATTGCTTGCTTGCCCTCTTTTAGCTCTTCTTTTCCTCCTCCTTCTGTTCACTCCGTGAATCACCACCCTGGAAGAACTCACAGGGCCGGGATTTAACGGGCTGAGCCACAGGGGGGTGGTGTTGTCCCAGAACAGGCCCTTTCACCCCCTGTACGAGAGGCCGATCCGCACACAGGGTCGGGGTGTTTGATCTATTTACGGTCCCGAGCAGGGAGCGGGGCTGGGCAACCTGACTGTGGCACCTGACACGCTGAGTGCACAGCCCGTGGTGGTCCTGATCTCGTGATGCCCCAGCACCATTGCTGCTCCCGGCTCCAGCCCTGCTGTGCCCTCAGCCCCTCCTGTCCCCCTTCCAGCACCTTGGTGTCCCCATCTCCATGCCCAGGGTGTCCCAGCCTCTCCATGTCCCAGTCCAGCCCCGTGGGGTCATCCACCCCTCCATGTCCCTGTCCCCAGACACCCCCCCCTCCATGCCCACGGTGGCCCCAGACCTATCCCTGTCCCCAAAATTCCCACAGCCCCTCAGTGCCCACGTCTCTATTTGGAAGGGAGTTCTGGGTGGGGTGGGGGTGGCTCTGTGTGTGCTGGGAGTGGCTGGTGCAGCTCAGGGTGCTGTGACACAGACCCCAGAGGTGCTCTGGGCAGGACCCCCATCATCCCCATCCTGAGCCCCCCATCATGCCCATCCTGAGCCCCCCATCATCCCCATCCTGAGCCCCCCATCTCCAGCCTCCCATGCAGCAGAGACCCCCCCACCTTCAGCACCACACACACACAGACACCCCCTCTGGCACACGCACCCCACAGCCCCCACTTCACGCCACACAGGGGGTCACAGCCTTTATTTCTGCGACCCCTCAGCCTGCATATCCCGGCTCCTCCTCCTCGCTGCTGTCCTGGACCAGCCCAGCCTCCTCGGGGCTGCACACGAGGCACGTCCCGCCCGCCTCTGTCCAGCACCGATCGCAGTACAAGGCACCGCAGTTGGGAGCGGAGCACACCTGGTGCCAGGGGGTGCCGGGCGTGCCACACAAGGTGCAGCTCCGGCGCTGGCAGCGGCACAGCCAAGGGCAACGCTGGCGGCACCACCGCAGCAGTGACGTCCCCTGTGACGAGGATGGGCCATGTGGGGTTCTGGCTGAGCTGCTGCCCCACACAGCACACCCCGGGGGTCAGGGGACGGTGCCACCCCCCTGCCCAGCACCCCGTGTCCCTGGCACCACTCACCAGCCCGGGGGGCTGCCGTGCCCTCTGGGCAAGGCGTCTCCTCTGCAGCTGGAAGAAATTCCTCCTCTGCCGCAGCAATTTGTTGTAGAGGAACAGCACCCGAGTCTTCTCCCGCTGCAAAGACCGTGAGGGGTGGGTGGGTGGCAGCACCAGCCCACCCCAAAACCCACCCCAAGACACAGTCCCCAGGCTGTGCCAGGCCCTCAGGTGGTGCCAGGGTGCCGCTCACCTTGGGGAAGAAGAAGGAGGCAATGACACGGCGCAGGCGGAACGGGTAGACCTGGGCCAGGCAGAGCAGGGCCAGAGCGCCCAGGGGCAGGAGGGTGGTCAGGTACTGCTCCCTCGTCATGCCACGGGGCTTTGGCAGGCAGGCTGGGGGCACGGCACTGCTGTGAGCCCCCTGCAGCAGGATGGGGCCATACCCGGGGTCCCATCCCCAGCAGGGGCTCACCGAGGTTGGAGGTCTCCACCTGGGTGTCAACGGAGGCGTTGAGGGCCCCGATGGTGCTTCGGAGCAGCCGCGCCATCAGGGACGTGCCCATCACGTTAATGGACAGGTGGTGGCTGGCTGTGGGAGGGGAGGATGGGGAGGATGAGGAAGCAGGAGGAGGGCTGGGAGGCGACCCCTACAGTGCTCTGCAGGGCATGGTGGGGCTGTGGGGCTGCCCTTCAGGGCCGTGGGCTCACTTTGGTAGGAATACTGCACAAAGGAATGGCTCTGGATGATGCTGAGAACGCTAAAGATGAAGTGGTCCAGACCACAGACAAAGATGACGAAGAGCAGGATGGGGATGCACCTGAGCAGTTCCATCACCTGCAGGGAGCAGAGTCTGTCACAGCCTGTTGCCCCTCCAGCCCTGACCCCTCTGACCCTCTCTGGACCCTCACCATGTACTTCAGCTCAGGCCGCTGCACGGCCAGGCTGCACGGGAAGATGAAAGCCTCGATCTCATCCCGGAGCAGGGGCAGCAGTGTCCGCTTGTTCTGGAGGAGGGATGGTGGAGAGGCTCAGCACAGCTCCCCAGAGCCCCTCACCAGATGTGGGAGGCCACCCTCCACCCCCTTCCCCCCGCCCAACCTGCTCTCCACGCCGGGCATCGATTTGTCGGAAGTAGGTGGTGATGTAGCAGTTGTCAAAGCCAATGTTGTGACAGTACTGGTAGGTGTACTGGAAAGCCCTGCAGAGAGAGGACAGGTCTGGGGAGGGGACAGGAGGCACTGGGTGCAACCCCTGAGGACACCCCTCCTTGCTTCCCTGTTCCCCCCAGACCTGCTGCCAAAGGAGGCCCCCAACCCTCTGTGCCCTGCAGCTGGCACAGCGGTGTCACCCTCCACCCCTCGACCAACCCATGGCTCACGAGAAGAAGATGAAGAGGAAGGTGAAGGACAGCAACAGGCGGAAGAAGGAGACGGCCAAGCCCAGGCGGGCGCGTTCCTGCCGCAGTTGTGAGGACACCTCCTCCTGCAGCTGCTGCACTAGGCTGGCACCCTCCAGCATCTCCTGGTACTTCTCCTGCAGTAGAGGGGCCACGGGGCAGGGCAAGGTTTGGCCGCCATCCTGGCCCTGGGCACAGGGGTCGGGCACCCACGGGGTGCTCAGGCACCCACCTTGTAGGCGATGCTGGCGCTGAACTCCTGGCTGAGGCTGTTGACGGAGCCGTTCACCTGGTCATACACGGTCCCAAAGTTGCTGTCCACGGGGACCTTATCCTTGCACCAGTAGTTAATGACTGCAGGGATGGAACAGGGATGGTGGTGGCTGTGCCTGCCATCCTGGGAGCTGTGGGGGCAGAACTGGAGCTGCTTCCCCACAGGAGGACAGGGACAGGGCGTGGGTCCCACACATCACCCACCCTGGACTGCTTGGCACAGGAACGCAAACTGCATGGGCAGGCAGACGATGTGGTTGATGATGGGCACGAACACTTTGGCCATGCAGGAGTTGTACAGGTTTATGAAATGGGCTGTGCAGCGCAGCACACCCATCTTGATCATACCTGGGGGCAGAAGCCCTCAGCTGTCTGTGCAGACCCAGCCCTGCTGGCCCACACCTCGTGCCCGTGGGGCCAGCAAGGGGGTCTGGGGCAGGCCCCTCCCCTGCACTGCCTGCTTCCAGCCCCTGCCCATCCTGCTCACTCTCACAGCGAAGTTTGGTCTTCTCCTCATACATCTGCTGGGTGTTGTGGGTCTTGAGGGTGCCTTTCTCCTCGCTCTCCTTCAGGTCATAGCCCTCCTCGCTGGCCACCTGCTCGTTCAGCGCCATGAAGGCACGTGAGACATTCTGCATCTCTCCGTTCAGCGTCTCCCCACTCCTCTGCCAGGACACACACAGAGACAGATACACACACAGGGGCTCAGGACACACAGATGCACACCCACAGGCTTGGTCCCACTTCCCAGCCTGCTCCTTCCCACTCCCCCACACCCCCTCACCACCAGGTCCTCCATGACTTTGCGCAGGGGGGCCGTTGACACGTGCCAGAGATCGCCCGTGTGGTTGACCTGCAGCTCCACCACACAGTCCATTGAACGTTTTGCCTCCATCAGGTTGTGCCAGAGGTTGGACACAGGCCCTGGTACCAGGAGAAGTGGCTCAGAGCCTGCCAACCCTCAGGATCCCACTGGGGGGCACAGGGACGCGGGGGGACCCTACCGTGGTAGATGGCAGCGAAGACAAAGGAGAGAACGTAGAGCCGCCCCTCCTTGCCCAGGCATTTGGGGACCATGAGCAGGTTGGCACAGCGGAAATGGGGGGATGTGGCCCAGCCCAAGGCAGTCACCCCTGTGTGGAGCAGAGAGCTGACCCCGTGGCTCCACAGAGAACCCCCTGGGTTTCCCCATGGCCCCCAACACCCCATTCCCCTCCCTGCCACATCCTCACCCGTCAGCCCCCAGGTGAGCTTCACCCGGTATGTCTCTGACAGGTCCAGCGGCATGATGAGGAGCTGGCAGAGTCCTGAAACACCCAACAATGTGTCTTGAGCTCCCAGTGCCACGGGCTCCGTGCCGTGCCCGGCCCCGGGCCGCACTCACCGAGGCTGAGGAGCATCCCGAAGCCGGCGCCCAGGAAGACCTTGCTGCAGCGATACTCGCCGGGCCGGCTCCAGAGGAACCGGCTGCACGGGGCGGGCAGGACCGCGACCACCGCTCGCTTCAGGGCTGGGTGGGGAGGGAGGCGTCAGCACTGCCTGCTCCCGCTGCCCACGGCCAGTCCCGGCTGGGAGAGGAACTCACTTGTGTTGGGTCGTTTCTTCCTCGCGCCTGTCTCTGTCCCAGCCCACGGCTCTTGCCCGGGGGCTGCAGGATCCATGGCTCCAATAGCAGGACTGCTTTCCTGGACCTGGGAATGTTGGGGTGCTGCCCTAGAACCGACGCCAGGGTTCTCATGGTGTTTTCCATGTTCTTTCACATTCCTCAATGGAACGGGAACACGGTGGGAAGGGCTGGGTGGCTGCGGGACCACCACCTCCCGCAGCTCACTGTCCCCGCTCTCAGCCTGCTCCTTGTGGTCAAGCGGCTCCTCATCGCTGGAGTCCCTGCAGGAGGAGAGCAGGAGGAGGAGGAGGAGAGCTGCAGTCCCCCCAGACCCACTGCAGCCCACCAGGCTCGGGTGGGCTCCCAGCACCCCTCCCTCTGCTCACATCTCGTCCCCAGAGTCCATGTGGAACAGGGTGGCCATGCAGATGGAGCACGTGTTGTTCAGGGCTCTGGAGCACTCCCTGCAATACAACCCTGAGGGGAACAGAACCATCAGAGGGGACACAGCATTTTCTGGAGAGGGGATCCCCAAGCTGGAGGGGCTCCTACCTTTGCAGTTGGGGGTGATGCAGGCAATGAAACCCGGCTGCTCTGCCATCCCACAGCTCAGGCAGTGTTTGTGCTGGATGCCAAACAAGCGAGAGAGGCGGGCAAGGCCAGGGAATCTGTGGGCACGGGGTGACGCTCCATGGGGCAATGCCATCCTGGGGGTCCTTGCCACAGACCTCCAAGGATGGTGCTGCCCAAGGGAGCTTACCTGGAAATGAGGATGAGGAGGATCTTGCTTTTCCCACCACTGGCCATCCTCCGTGTGCCACCTCGGCGCAGGGCAAGTGCCAGCCATTCCCGCCGTGCCAGGATGAGGTTGTGGAGGAAGGCCATGCGCTCCTGGGGCATGGAGGGGATGGGATGAGAGCAGATGGCTGCTGAGGGGTGTAGAAGGGGACACACATGCACAGAAGGCTCCTCACCTGCTCACGGGACGGGTAGTAGGCGGCACACACTGCCTGGCGCAGCCGTGCCATGTAGGAGCCAAAGATGGCAATGAAAAGCCAGAGACCATACAGGATTCCTGGTGGGAAGAAGATGAGCCACGTGAGGGGGGCTCTCCCTGCACTCTCCCCACCCACCTGGGTCACTGAGGGTGCAGCACCCCCCGGTCTGCACACCGATGGTGATGTAGGTGCTGTGGTCGGGCTCCACGGGCTCGATGAGGCAAACGCGGGACAGCACCGAGACCTTGCCCTCCTGCAGCGCATTGAAGGCAGAGACCAGGTCCTGGAAGATCTCACTGGTGTAGCCTGTCCCATTGACGCTGATAGTCATCGTTGATGGCGCTGTGGGGTGAGAGGCTCAGTCCTGGGTCACCCCACAGCCCCAACCCCCAGGAGCGCTGTCCCAGTGCAGAGGGTGCTGCTCACCCCTGGCAACGATCTCTGCGCTCAGCTGGTGCCGGAACAGGTCAAGCAGCCAGAAGATGCCGTAGTCGGCCAGGATGATGCCGAGCCCCAGCAGCACGTGGCGCAGGAATGCCATCAGCTGGATCCCGTACTGCTGCCGCTCCTTCTTTGACAGCCACAGCGCGGCTGCACGGCCAGAAGGGCACCGTGAGGCTGTGCCGGGAGGCTCCGGCTCCCCACTGTGCCCAGGGCTGGGCTGGGGGCACCCCCGGGGGTGGGGCTGACCTGGGGGGATGTAGCGGCCCCTCTCCAACGCCGTCAGGGGCAGCACTGTGGCCTTGCCCATCTCCGCTCGCCTCAGGTCCATCTCCACAAAGCGCCGCGTGATGTAAACGTTGTCAAAGGTGTCGTCCCGCAGGTAACGGCGCCGGTACCGCACGGCACTGGGACACAGAGGGGAGCTGAGGATGGCACTGGGACACGGAGGGGAGCTGAGGATGGCACTGGGACACAGAGGGGAGCTGAGGATGGCACTGGGACACGGAGGGGAGCTGAGGATGGCACTGGGACACGGAGGGGAGCTGAGGATGGCACTGGGACACGGAGGGGAGCTGAGCAGGGCTCAGTGTGACACAGAGGGGAGCTGAGCACAGCTCAGTGGGACCCCAACCCCAGAGCAGGACCCCAGCCCACTCACTGGAAGCACAGGTAGAGGATGGCCAAGAAGGAGATGTAGGAGAAGACCTCCAGGCCGCGGTGGTAGGGCTCCATGTGCTGCTGCACAGCCTCCATCATGTCCAGGGACACCTGCCCCAGGCTCTTGCTGGCATTGAGGCTGATGTTGAAGTGGTGCACGACCGAGATGTTGAACTCAAACTCCGCACGGACACGGTTCAGAGCGTCCGTGATGGCTGCAGAGGTGACAAGAGGCTGCCAGTGCAAGGGCCAAGAGGGACCCCTGACCCCCCACGACACACGGATACTCACGGGCTGCCACGTTTCTCTGGATGAAGTCCTGGATGAACTGTGGGACGATGCAGAAAATGGGGGCCACTGCCGACAGGGGGGATCTCTGTTATGGTGGGGCCCTCGTGATGGACGTGGGTCCACCCCACCACCCTTCAACCTCCCCGCTGCAGAGGGGCAGACTCACAAACATCTGCCATGTTGCAGATGAACTTGAGGCCGAGGACGATGTAGCAGAGGAAGAAGAGGAGGGGGATGGTGCGCTCGCAGCGGTCCTTGGCATCCTTCAGGTAGCGAATGCAGCTGCCGTAGGGGGAGCCCAGCTCGCTGTTGCAGATGTCGCCGAGCTTCGCCAGCCACAGCCAGATGTTGCGCAGGGCCCGGGCTGTGGGCAGGGAGGGGGTGTTGGAGACGGACATGGACCAAAGCAGGGTGGGGGGGGTGCTGGGGCTGGGGAGGCCCTTGGGGACTCTGCTCACCGACGTGTCTGGTGGAGTCCATGATGGAGCGGGTGAACCTCCGGACACGGTCACCAACCACCTTGGCATTCTGGCCAATCTCCTCGATTTTGTTCTGCAGATCTGCAGAGAGGGGAGACCCCTGAGCATACCCTGAGGGGCGAGGGTAGCCCAGAGCTATCTGGGACTCGCCCAGAAAGGGTCCCTGCAGTCTGCCTGCCTCCCCCCAGCCCCCTGCTCACTCAGCAGTGGCTCCTTGGCGCGTCGCAGCCGCTCAGCCGTCTGGTTTTGGGCCAGTTCGGCGCCGCAGGACAGCGCCTTGGCGAGCTGGGAGACGTTGTGCAGGACGTTGGTGCCGGGGCCCTGCATGGTCATGCACAGCGCCAGCATCACAACCAGCATCTTCCCCTCCCCTGCAGAGACAGGCAAATCCTGGGGCTCAGCTGGGAGCTGACACCCCCGTGGCACCCCCAGGTCCCTGCCCCATGGCTGCTCACTGGTGAAGAAATGGGGCAGTGCCAGCAGCACGATCATCCGCATCTTCAGAGAGAAGGCCATGCCCAGCCCCAGCCCCGCTCCCAGGAGGATGGTTATGCACAGGCAGTACCACACATCGTGGCCCTGCACCAGCAGCACCAGAGCCCCATAAATGCTGGCCAGAGCCAGGCCCAGCACGAGGCCACCAGCACTGCGGGCAAACTCCAGGGCCTTGCTGGGCTCCTCTGGCTGGCGCTTGGCCCCAGAGAGCCCTGCCAGGTTCTTGCCCTGGCCCCGCCGCCGCCGCAAGGCTTTGCACAGCCGTGAGACCAGCCCCATACTGAGGCTCCTGCTGCTGTGTCCAGCTCTCTCTCTGCAGGACAACAGCAAGCAGAATGAGCAGGTTCCAAAGTGTGGCTGCCACGGCACCGCTGTTGGTTGCCATGTCACAATGTCACCATTGGAACACTCCAGGGGTGTCGGTTCCTGCATCTCGAGGATGGTGCTCCAGCACGGTGGGTGCTGCTCACACTGATGTACAGCTTCCAAAGAGAGAAATTCTGTTGAACACATCAGAATTGCAGGACCAACAGTACCTGCTGCTGCAGAGGGAAGAAATTTGTGCTGGTGCATCAACAGGAACCAGAGCCAATGGAAGGCTGAACTGAAACACTGAGGACACCTGGCCACACAACCACGAGATGGCGAGGAGGAAACAAAGACAACCAACAATAGAAAGGGTGAACTGGGTAACTCCAGCAGGAGCACATCATGACCACCAAGTCAAGAAAGCCACTGATCCAAAAGAAAGAGAACACTGAGCATGTGCCCTAATTAGCATGAGAAGCAAGATAATAATTGAATTAATAGAAGATAAAGTACTAACTAATATGGAACCATTTAACTTGCAGCCCATGAACCTTGAATGCCTCTTTGCCATAAATAATGGACAGGTTTGCTGGCTGGGGCTGTGTTGGGGATTGGCCCCCAGTGCCCCTCTGCAGAGAACTGGAAATAAATCCAATCCTCAGCTCTGGGTGGGATTGGCTTCTTGCACATTGTGGGGAGGAAACTGTTTTGGGAGAACATTTTGGTGACCCATATGGGACAGCCATAAAGCCTGGCCCAGATCATCTTCCTGCCCCTGACAACAGAGAATTGGATCGTGCAGAAGTCCTGCAGTGCCTGGGACTGGGAGTGGGTGGTGCGGGAGGGAGGTGGGCAGGGCTGTGGAGGGGGGGCTGTGGGGTGCATCTCCTGGGGACAGGGATCAGGTGAGGAGGGATGAAAGGGGGTGTAGGGGGGTGGAGGCAGGGGGGGTTCTGAGCTGAGGGGGTGGGTGGTGTGAAGGTGATGAGGGTGGGGGTCTCCCATGCAGGAGGTGATGAAGGCAGGGGAGTCT
>JAWWLZ010000074.1:2703669-2717546 GCA_035041345.1 Poliocrania exsul
CCCCGCCGCCCCCCGCCGCCGGCGGAGCCATGCGCCCCGCGCCGCTGCTCGGGCTCCTGCTCTGGGCACCGCTGCTCTGGGCACCGCCGGGGCGCGGCCTCCGCCACGGCGTCCACTGGAACGGCAGCAACCCCAGGTACCGCCGCCGCCCCCGCCGGCCCCGCCGCCTTTGTGCGCCCCGGCCCCCGCCGAGCCCCGGGCCCGCCGAGCCCCGGCCCCGCTCAGCCGCCACGGGACGGGACGGGACGGGATGGGACGGGAGGGGCGGCAGACGGGGGGCTCCGGGGGGGCGGGGCTGCCGAACCACCGGGCAGCCCTGGGAGAGATCGAGACGGGGAGCACCTCCCGGTGGTACCGAGCCCCCGGGCATCCCCGGTGGTACCGAGCCCCGCGGTGGTGCTGAGCAGGTGAGTGACCCCGGTGGTACCGAGCCCGTGGGCATCCCCGCCGGCGCCGAGCCCCGGGTGGTACCTCCCGATGGTGCCCAGCCCCAGTGGTACAGAGCCACTAGGCAGTCCTGGGCGTTGCCAAGCTGGTGAGAACCCCTGGTGGTGCTGAGCCCTGAGTGGCACCGAGCCACTGGGCAGCCCTGGTGGTACCAAACCCCAAGTGGTACTGAGCTGGTGAGGGGTACTGAGCCACCGGGCACCCCAGGGTGCCACTGAGGCAGTGAGCACCCTTGGGTGGTGGGGAGCCCCAGGCACTGCTGGTGGCACTGAGCCCTGGGTGGCATCGAGCAGATGAGTCTGCCCTAGTGACAGTAAGTTCTGGGTATTCCAAGCTGGTGGGAAGCCGTAGTGGCACCAGTTCCCCAGTGGCACCAAGTGGGTGGGCACTCTTGGTGGCACCAAGCCCCTACTGAGCATCTCAGTGGCACCAAGTGGGTGGGCACTCCGGTGTTGCCAGGTCCCTGGTGGTACCCACCTGTTCTAAGCCTGAGTGCCCTTTATGACACTGAGCTTTGGGCATCCTCTGGTGGCATCAAGCTGGTGGGTGGCACTGTCAGGGCTGCGGGTTCCCATGGTGAGTGTCCTCACTGCTGAGGGGCACCCCAGCCCCTGCCCTGCCAGGGGTGCTGCCCACGGACTCTGCCATCACCAGTGGGTCAGGGTCTGGCCCCGTCCCTGCTCCCAACCTCCTCCATTTTAGGTATTTCGCAGCTTGAGGCTGCTCAGGGAGCAGGGGCAGGGTCAGGATGCTGGGCCAGGATCCTGCGGGCTGTACCCTCCATGGAGGTCCCATGCCCTGGGCATGCAGGGCTGGGGGCACAGCTGCTGCCTGGCTCACCCCCTGCGGGTGGGAGAGGTGAGACCCCACCACCCCTGTGTGCCCCAGGAGGAGGGGCTGGCTCTGAGTGCCCCTCAGCAGGGTCAGGCTGCCCTCGGTCCTGCCTGGACCTGTCTTGGCCAGCGTTGCCCGAGGGATGCTCTGAGTCAGCAGAGCCCGTGCCCCATCCTGCCCTCAGGTAGCCCCCAGCCTTGGGGGGGGCTCAGGGGCCCAGATTTCCCCCTCCCCAGTGCTGCTGTTCCAGTGATGAATGTTCTGGTCTCTGCCAGGACCCTGTGCCGTCCATGAGCACCAACAGCACCAGGGCAGGCAAGGGTTGGGGTCTCCCTGCCAGCCCCCCCTGCTCCAGTGCCTGTCCCAGGACCAAGTGTGTGCCCATGTGTGTGGTTGTGTGTGCACATGTGTGCCCATGTGTGTGCCCGCAGAGCCATCTGCTCCACCCTGGCCTGGCCGCACACCCTGCTGGCACAGCCCTGAGCTCAGGCCATCGTGCCGGTACCAGAGCTTGGCCCCCTCCTCTGCCCTCCCCACCACCGGAGCCCCTCCCCGTGCCCCCTGCCCCGGCCACCCCCCCCGCCAGCCCCGTGCCAGTTCGGGAGCGTCGGCCCCCCCCGGGGTGTCATGTCCGATCAGCGGCCAGGCGGGTGCCTGGGGCGAGGGGCTTTGTGCCCGGGCAGCGTGGCTGTCCACCCCCTCCGGCCGCGGTGGCCGAGCCCATTCAGCTCCAGCGGCCTGCGGCTAATCCGAACTGATGCCTGGCTGCCCGGGCTCTGTTTTGGGGAAAAGCCCAACTCCCCCCTCTGCCGGGGCGGGGGGCTGCGGGGCACCCCTCCCGCCGGCCCCGCCGCTGCCCGGCTCGTCCTGCCCAGCAGGTTCCTGCGGGACGACTACTCCATCCAGGTGGCCATCAATGACTACCTGGACATCTACTGCCCGCACTACGAGGGGGCCGTGCCCGCCGGGCGGGCGGAAACCTTCACGCTTTTCATGGTGGACCGGGAGGGATATCGCGGCTGCTACGAGACCCCCGGGGCCTTCAAGCGCTGGGAGTGCAACCGGCCCCGGGCGCCCTTCGGGCCCGTCCGCTTCTCGGAGAAGATCCAGCGCTTCACCCCCTTCTCGCTCGGTTTTGAGTTCCAGCCGGGAGAGACCTATTACTACATCTGTGAGTGCCCCCGCGGGGTGCCACGGGGGGTTGCACCGGGGTCGCGGCACGTGGGGGCACTGGGTGCACATCCCCGGGGCCAGAGCATGGCAGGGGGCTTGGGTGCAGCCCCCCAGGGCTGGGTCTCACCAGGGCACAAGGGAGGGTCAGGGTGCAGCAGGATCTGGGTGTTACTGAGGTTGAGGGGAGCAGAGGGAGGCTGGATGACTCTGGGGCTGAGGTGCAGGGGGGTCAGGGTGCCCCAAAGATGGGGGCATAAGGGATTGGGGTGCAGAGGGATACTGGGTGCTCTGGGTGTGGAGTTCTGGGGGTTGTGGCATTCAGGGAGGTTCTGGATTCCCTGGGGTGAGGGTTTCATGAGAGGTGGGTGCAGGGGGGGGTCTGGATGCTCTGGGTGAGGGCATGAGGGGCTCAGGGTGCAGGAGGTTTCTGGATGCCCCTGGAGTGTGATGTTCATGGGGGGTTAGGGTGCAGGGGATGTCTGGGTGGGAGCATGAGAGGGTTTGGTTGCAGGAGGGTTCTGGATGCCCTGGGGGGAGACAGCAGGGGGTCGGGGTGCCCCCGGGTTCAGGGTGTAGGGTGGGGTCTGGATGTCCTGCAGTGGGGGCACGATGCCAGCAGGGTGCACATGGCAGGGTTGGGGTGGCTCGGGGTGAAGGGGGTTTTGGATGCCCTGGGTTGGGGGCACAAGGAGGTCGGGGTGCCCCCGGGATTCGGGGTGCCTGAAGGGGGGTCTGGATGCGCCAGGGGAGGGTCTCTATGCCCTGTGTTCGGCGTTGGGGGGGTCCTGGATGCCCCCGGGTTCGGGCTGCAGGGTGGGCTCTGCATGCTCGGGGTGGGGACGCGCGGGGGTCGCCGTTCCCCCGTTCGGCCGGGAGGGGGCGCCCCAGGCCCGCTCTGACCCGCCCTCGGGGGTCCCGTCGGGCCGTGGGGGCCGTGTCGGGGGGTCCCCGCTGATGCCCACCCCGTGCCCAGCCGTGCCAAGCCCCGAGAGCGCCGGGCGCTGCCTGAAGCTGCGCGTCACCGTTTGCTGCCGAGGCACCAGTGAGTGGGGCTGGGGGTGCTGTGCCCCAAACTCGGGGCTCCCCTTCCCCCGCCCCCGGGGCAGCCTGGCCCCGCTGGGGGGTACCGGGGCCTCGGGGGCGATGCCAGGGGAGCCACTCCCTGACACGGTGGGCTTTGTTTCAGCACCAGAGCCGGTGACAGAGGTGCCCAATTCACAGCCCCGTGGGCGCGGGGGGCCCGAGGGTGAGTACAGGGGGGGCAGGGGGTGGCAGAGGCCCTGGGGCTGGCTCGCCCTGACCGCTGCTCCTGCCCTGGCAGACGCGGTGCCAGCCCGGGGCACCACGGTGCCCTTGCAGCCCCGCACCCCGTGCCTGGTGCTCGTGCTCCTGGCCCTGCTCTGGATCTGACCCCGGCACTGCCCGTGGTGGGGGGACGGGCTCCTCTGCCCCAGCGCTGCTTCCAGACTCTTCTTCACCGCCCACCCCCCGCGAGCCCGTGGGGCAGCCCCAGGCCACGACCCACCTGCCAGACCTCCACAAAGCCGAGCCGGGGCCGGGAGCTCCGGGCTGGAAGGTGAGGGGGGAGTGGGGCGCTCTGGAGTGGTGGGTGGGCACCCACTTGTGGCTCCGCAGCGTCCCTTGACGGGGATCCCTCCCTCCCAGGGCCATCGGCATCATCACCACGCGTCAGGATTGCCGCCGGTCAGCGCTGCCGAACGCCGGGATGGCCCCGCTGGCACCGCCCTGCCCGCCCCAGCGCTGGGCTCCCCTCAGCGAGCGCCCGCTCTGCCCCACGGCCGCCACCTCATCTCGTGCCTTCCCCCATGGCCCCCCCGCCCCCGGGGGCCCCGGGACCCCCAGGCCCTGGAGCAGGGCGGCAGCTCCGAGGGTGCGTCCGCTGCTGTGCCGTGTCCTCCTGGCCAGGACACGCTGATCTGTCTTCTGGGAAGACGCTTCCTCCGTGCCCTCAGTTTGGTTTTAACCCCTGGTAGTGACTGAGCAATACAGTGTTTGCAAGATCGCTGTGCCCCGGGTGTGCAGCCCCCCTGCCATCCCCCTGCCCGTCCCTGCTGAGGTGCCAGGGTGGCCGCTCTGGGGGGGTCCCTGCCCCTCACTCCCTCCACAGCTTTAGAACCGAGGGTTTAATTGCAGCAGTTTGATATTGAGTCGTCAGCTCCTGTCACTGCAGAGATTTAATGACAGCCGAGCTGCCCGTAATTAGGGGGGGATGAGCACCAGGACAGGGGTTTGGGGGCAGTGGGGCTGGGGGCACTCACCCCAAACCCCCAGCCAGGTGCCCTGGTCCTACTTGCTGCCTTTGGATGGGGTTGAGGTGCCCAAGGGCAGCCCTGCCATGCTCCCTTCATCTCTCTGTCTGCTACACACCCCCTGAGATGCACTCCCCAAACGGGGGGCTCTGGGGGGTCTCCCCGTCCCCAGTGACCACTCAGGCTGCTGCAGGGGCACAACCAGTTTCCTGCCAGGGTGGTGGCTCCAGTGCAGCCACACGCCCCAGGCTCACCCACCAGCAGGAGGGTCCCTTGAGGTTCCTGGTCCCCCATCCCGTGAGTGCAGCCCCTCATTGCCCTCCTGAGGGGCCCAGGTGTGGTCCAGCTGCCCCGGGGCCGCCCGCAGCAGGGCCCCCCAGCCCCTCGCCGCGCAGGCGTTGCCGGCCTCCTGCCGCAGTGGTGCCGGGCACGTCAGACAGGTTTTATGGCTTCTGGGAGAGAAAGAAGCTGCTTGGCAAGAGGCTGAGCGAAAGCATCGACCGCGCCGCTCCCCTCCCCCTCGCCACCGCCGCTGCCTGCCCTTCCCCCGCCACACCCTGCACCCCATCCCGGCCTGGACCGCATCCTGCACCCCAATCCCGCACCCCATCCCGGCCTGGGTCACATCCTGCACCCCAATCCCGCAGGGCAGGGGCATCCTCATCCCCATGGGGGACACAGGCTGCAAAGTGCAGGGGGAGCATGTCCTGTGGGGACCCCCGTCCTACAAGGTGGGGTGAGACCATCTGGGGAGCATCAGACCCAAGGGACCCCCGTGTGGGATGCTGGGTGGGGCATCCCCCCAGAGGACCCCCACGCAAAGATGCTGGGGGGCAGCTGTGCTGTGCAGGACCCCCATGCAGGGAATCTGGGCAGTGGTGCCATGTGGGACCCCCATGCAGGGAATCTGGGCAGTTGTGCCGTGTGGGACCCCCATGCAGGGGTTTCAGGACCCCGAGCAGGAATTCCAGGGGTTGGCCATCCCCTGTGCCACCCCCCTGCAGGGATTCCAGGGGGTGCTGCCCATTGTGCCACCCCTTCCCCAGATCCCCAGGGATTCCCAGGCCGAGGGATCCCTCTGGGAGTGGGTGCTGGGTCCGGGCTCAGCAGGGTCCTGTCCTTGAGCCAGCGTTGTTTGGTATGCGGGAGCCACCGCCGGCTTCAAATCCCATCGACTTCCAATGAGCAATGCCATCAATAACGGCTAATTGATGGCGCGGCCGCTCCAAATCACATTCCCCGTCCCCTGAATCCAATTGATGGCTCCGCACCCCGCGGCCGCCGCGGCACAAATTGAATCTATTCAAGGAATGGGCTCCATTAGCCCGTCCCTTCTGTCTCGCCATCTCCCTGCCTCGGGGCCCCCCCACCCACCCACCCCGATGCCACCCACGCCAGCCGGGACGCTGCGGTGCCATGGGGAGGAGTGGGGGGTGAGGGTGGTGGGTGCCCCCTGGGACAGCCCCACGTGGGTGGGTGTTAAACCCCAGGAAACCGGGAAGGGAAAATTTATCGCCTGGAATAGCAAGTGATGAGAAATGTTAATAGGCAGCACCGAGATGGAGAGCAGGATGAAGAGCCCTGCCATGCCAGGGGCTGGGAGCCATGGTGGGCACTGAGGTGGGGGCACAGGACAGCCATGCCCACCCCATGCCCTGGCTCACCAGCAGGATGAGGACCATGGGTGCACTGTGGCACTGGGACACTGATCTCCCAGCCCAGCCCCGTGGTGGTCCCAGCAGCTCCCACTCCTGGCACCGGCTCCCTCATCCGGCCATGCTGCCAGAGTCCCCCCACCCAGCCATGTCGTGACAGGAGCCCCAGCACATCCCCCAGACCCCTCACCACTCTGGGGTGAAGATGAGGGCGGGCACCACAGCCATCCCAGACCAGCCTCAGGACTCACAGAGGGAGACACAGGGCATGGTGCCCCCCCAGACGGCTGGAAGGGAGGGGCACAACCCCCCAGGGCAGTGGGGCCCATCTCTGCCTGTCTCCCATGGGCGAAGGGCAACGCCTGCAGCGCCCACCCAAGAGCTGCCGAGAGCATCCCGGAGATGGGAAATGGCTCCGTGTCACCATGGAAACGGGGCCACCGGCTCGCCATGCCGGGGGGACACGTGTGCTGAGGGGACACGCGTGCCCAGCTCCGGGGAGCAGGGCACTGGGTGTGCAGGGCACTGGGCACGGTGCACTGGACACCAGGCGCTGGCCACAGGCTCCTCAGGACCCTGAGGTGACACCACGGAGCCCACCACCCACCTCGGAGCAGCTCCCTCATCACCCAGTGGCCGCAGGCACTCAGAGGATGCCATTCCTTCGTGATGCCACCCCGGCGTGATGCCACCCCTGCGTGATGCCACCGTGGCTGGGCAGCTCCACACCACCCCCTCTCCCGGTGCTCAGCGCAGGGCTCGGGGTCTGGGCCGGCTGTTCCCCGAGCAGCCGCCTGATGATGCACATCGTCAAGGTTATAATTCAGCAAAACACTCAGCGGGGGCTCGGAGGGAGGCGGCCCGAGCCGGGTAATTAACGGGAGCCGCACGCTCCGAGCCTGCCCCTGCCATAGCAATGAGGGTGCGGGCACCAGGCTGGCACCAATTCAGCACAGGCGTGCAGGGACCACCACAGCCCACCCACAGCCCACCCACAGCCCACGGGATGGGCCAGTCCTGGCTGCTGGGTGGGAGCAGCGGGCGCTGTGTCCATTCCAGGGCACTGGGTGGCAGTTGGTGTGGGGAGGGTCACAGGAGTGTGGGGCAGCCGGGCACAGCACACAGGGGGGGTGGGCACAGGCGACACTGCCTGCACCATCGCTGTTCTGTGTGTCTGTCTCTGTCTGTGTCCATCTGCCCGTGCCCTTGTGCGTGCCGGAGTGCCCCTCCTCCAGCCCGAGGTAATCCTGATGGACAATAATCCTGCTGTGCTGGAACAGGGATGGGCAGGAGCTGCCCTCGCTGCCAGCACTGCCTGAAACCTGCTGCATTCTGAGGGCATGCAGGGTGCCCGTGCTGGGACCCTCTGTGGGTCCCCAGGGAGGATGACCTGGGCCTCAATGGGTGGGTGGAAATCTCCTGGTGCCACCACCCCACACTCTGTGTCCTCATCCCTGGGGCAGCCGGACAGTGAGACCAGGGGGTACCCACCCTCACCCAGGGCAGCACCTCCCAAGGGTGCCCAAGTGGGTGCTGTGGGGATCAGCCACAGTGCTGGGGGCCAGGGTGTCACTGTGGCCCTGGACAGGGTGGCTCACACCGCCCTCACTGCCATCTGGCCCCTCTGGGTACATCCACTGGGAGGATGCTGGGGAGATGGAGGGGTTGGAGCCCTGGCATGTCTCGGGCCCTGCTGCCCACATCCATTGATCTGCCCCGTGCTCCTTTGATCCTCAGCCTGCTAACAAGCTTCCCTGGCAAAGACCTCATTAGCTGTGCCAGATCCTGGTGCTCCCTGCCCAGTGTCTGGCTCTGCCAGGCACAGGGCTGGCATGCCCTGCTCTGCCACGGGCAGCCCCTTGGATCCCTGCAGTCCCAGCCTGGGCACAGGGACAGGATGGGCAGGTCCCAGCAGCTGGCAGGAGGATGGCATGGCCGGCCCGTGGCCAGAGGCAAACACAGAGCAGGAGGATCAATGCCCTGAATTACTGAGCAAAGGGGCACAAAGTGGCTGTGACAGCAACACCCCATGTGGGGGGCACAGAGCTGGGGTCACACCCGGGCATGGGACCCCCACTCAGCCCACAGGGAGTGACCGGGCACCCACTGCCAGGCTGCAGGGATGCTGCACCCACCCAGGCCCCTCTGCACCCCCTTGGGTGGTGGGTGCCAGCAGCACAGGGCACCCCCCCACCCCCCAGCACCTCCTGGTGCTCTCCTGGATGTCCCCAGCGGTGCCATCAGTGCCACCTGCTTTGTCCCCACTCAGCCCTGGCTCCCAGCACAGCAGCATCACCTGGCCAGGTTTCCCCCGTGGTGCTGCACCCCCAGCCCCTCTGCTGAGCCTTCTCCAAGCGATGCATTACTGACCCCCTGCCCGTGCCAGCGCTCACGCCGCCGTGGAGGCACAGGCGCTGCATCAGACCTGATGAATATTTCAGGCCCTGGAATCTCCTGCGCCTGCACGCTTAGCCCTGGCCCCCCTGCTGCCCCCCTCAATTTATTAGCTCATTTGATTCTCTGCTCTTCTGCCTGGCACCAAGGGCACAGCGTGGCAGGGGCACGGTGTCACCTGGCTGCTCTGCTCGGGGGGTCACCCACTCCACGGGTCCTGCCTGGGATGGGATGGGGAGTGGCTGTCCCTGAGGGGCAGTGTTGGGGCTGGTGGCCCATTGCTGGTGTAGAGCATCCCCACACTGCCAAGTTCAGGGGCAGCTGTGGCTTCCTAGGATGGCTCCCATGTTCTCTGGGCTCCCTGTGCCCGTGGCCATCCCTCTATTGCCCCTGAGGGGCTGCAGTTCCCCTGGCACCGTTGCCTGCAGGGTCAGGACGGGAGCATGGGGACAACCTGGGGCAGAGCACAGCGTGGACCTGCCCCTGTCACCCCAGCCTGGCACCCTTGGGTTCACTCCCACCTCTGCCAGTGCTCCCAGATGCTGATTGTGCCATGGTCCATGTATGGTGGGAGCAGGATGTCAGTGCTGCCTGTCATCCCTTTATTGGATTAACGTCACTTAGGTACCCCCAGACACCTCACAGGGCACACCAAGGTGGCACGGCTGGGGTGAGCAGAGCACTGTGCTCCAGGGCCAGTGGGGAGCCAAGTGCTGGGACTGGTGACCCCCAACCCATCTCTGTGTCCTTGTCCCTTCCCCAGGTCTGTGACTGCCACGCTGAAGATGAGCCAGGCGCCAGCCCCCACCACGCTCGCCCTGCCCACCCCACGTGGCTCCCACCAGCACGGCCCTGATGCCCTCTGGCACATCTGTGCTGTGGCCATGTTGGAGCAGGAGGGGCTGGCACTGAGGCTGGGGCTGCCACCGGTGGATGATATTGGAGTGATCTTGAGGCCGGGAGGGAGCTTTGCCATGAGGGAGGCGAGGGAAGGAGCCGGCTGAGTCACCCAGTGCCGGCTGCTGACTCAGACGCTTCCTGCCAGGTAGTCCTGGCTGCTGGCACGTGGGCTGCTGGGACATGGGATGTGGCAGAGGGGACAGCCGAGTCCCCAGCACTACCTGGCACCCCAGCCCAGCACCCTCCGTGCTGCAGGATGGGCTGAAGTGAGAGTGTGTGTCTGGTGACCTGTTTGTACCTGGAGTCACTCACGAGCCAGGGCAGTGTTGGCACTGTCGCTGCCATCCCTAGGGGCCATGGGAGTTGGTCACTGGCACCTCTCACCTGGCACCTCTGGGTGTCCACACACCCAGGGCAGGCAAGATTTGACACAGCAGGCCCTGCTGGAGCCAGGGTTGCAACAGGCAGGCACCTGATGCCCAGGGCAGGACCCGGGCAGCGAGAGCAGCGCCAGCACCAGGGCGGGCAGGTGGCAGGGCCTGGAGCCACAAATGGCTTCATCCAGTGGCTCCATGAGGAAGCCCCAATGCCACTGCCCACTTGCTGGTGCCACACTGCAGCACCACACTCCAATCCTGCACCATCCAGCTCCACAGCAATTAGCTCAGGCCGCTGAAGTGCTAATTAATGAATTGCCCCCATGTCCCTCTGCACAGCAGGGCTCACTTCTGACCCCCCTGGCGTGAGGCTGCTCTACCTGGACCTGTGGCTCGCCAGGGTGTTGGCCTGGCGGCTGATGGACAATCACCCATCTCCACCTTCCCTCTATCCACGCTGCCAGCACTCTGAGCCCAGCCCCAGCACATCCCACAGGATGCCTCCAGGCTGGGAGTTCCCTCTCCCTGGAAGATGGGAGGGCTCAGACCCTGCACCTTCCCAGGGGCGCTGAGGCAGCGCAACCATCCGTGAGGCTTCATTCAAATTTAACAACCACCACGGGACATGAAACGGAAGGGGCAGCGAGGAGCAGGGCTGGGAGCTGGGGGGCTCCTGGAGTGGGCTGAGCATTCCCCAGGCATG
Source organism: Poliocrania exsul (assembly GCA_035041345.1). NCBI lineage: Eukaryota > Metazoa > Chordata > Aves > Passeriformes > Thamnophilidae > Poliocrania > Poliocrania exsul. The sequence continues at coordinate 2,714,423 of JAWWLZ010000074.1, forward strand.
CCAGCCTGGCAGGACGGCCCCATGTGCCCAACCACCAGCGTGGGACTGCGAGGGGCTGCCCTAAGTGCTGGCAGGAGCCAGGACAGCTCATCTCCACATGGCCGTGCCAGCAGTGCCAGCTGCCTGCTCCCCGACCCAGGCCATCCTCCCTGCATGCCATTGGCATGTTCTTGCCGTGTCTGGCTGGACACGTGCCGGCACCTGGCACCCTCGGGCGGGCCGGGAGCCCTGAGCTCAGCGCATTGGGGCCCGGTAGGTGTGGCTGGTGAATATTTCATGCCCGCGTTCACCGAGCCCTTTCTTGGTTACACTCCTGCCTCCTCCCCGCACTCTCGCCATGTTTATTTATTTAATGAATTATTTATCGGCTCCCCCTCTCGCTCGGCTGGGCGCTGCCCCCCCCCTCCCCGCTCCCCCAGCCCAGCTCCCAGCCCGGCGATGATTTATTGAATGCCGGCTCTGCTCTGCGGTTGCGACATTCTGTCACAGGAAGCCGCGGTTAAACATTAACCGAGGCGGGCAAAGCGGGTCCCCTGCCCTGCCAGGCAGGCGCAGAGGCAGGACCCCTGTGCCCACCCTGCTCCGGGCACGGCGAGCCCCCGGTGCCCACGGATGGAGGGTGGGAGGTTTTGTTCCAGTCCCCACCGCTTTGGAGCCAAAAGCTGCTGGTCCTCAGGGTGGTGGGCACAGGGTAGGGCAGACAGAGGAGTGTGGAAATGGAGAGGAGCCAGGGCTGCTTCGTGCCCCGGCCCTTCTGGAGAGCTTGAGGCCTTTTGTGTCCTCTGGAGGGTGAAGCCACCGGACTGGCTGTGTCCCCCAGCCATCCCACCACAGTCACCATATCCCGCTGTGGCAAAGCCCAGCCAAGCCCCGTTGGTGTGCCAGGCTCTATCCCCGTGCCCAGGGGGTGATGCCAGGTGGGTGCTGGCACCCACATGTGGTCACACACCACCATGCCCTGGAGCTGTGTTCTGCCACCCGGATCCCTCCATCCCCGCTGGAGCACTCGGAGCACCTGCCGCGGCCCCGCACATCGGGGTGCCACGGTGGGGGGCACCCCTGTGGCGAGCATGGCACCGTGCTGGTGCTGGCAGCGGTGCGTGTGTTGCCATGAGCGGGGGTTTCCATGTGGAGGTGGGTGTTGCCATGGGTTTGCCGAGCCGAGGCGTTTCCATGGTGGCAGAGCAGCGCTGCAGGTCCTCCCAGAGGTTCACAGCACCTCGGGATGCTGCCACTGCACGCTGGCACCCGGGTGCTCCAGCCCCTGCAGCCCCCCAGTGCCCCCCTGCTTCCCACCCCCGGGCAGCCAGAGCCCTTTTCCACGTGTTGTGTTTTCTTCACTTCACTTCTCCAGATGAATAATTAATAGAGGCTTTTTTGGTCCTCCGGGCCCTTCCACCAACCCCCTCCCCCTTCTGGGCAGGGCTCTGGTGAGGCCTTGGGCCCCCTGTGCCACCAGCAGGGACGGGGCATCGTGGCACTGGGTCCCCTCCAGTGCCAGGTGGCACCAAGGGCCTGGCCATCATCACCCTCTCGTCTCCAAGGGCTGAGGCAGCATCCACGTGGCTAAAGGATTTTTGGGGAACCTGGAAAGAGGGAGGATGGCTCTGCCTTCACACCGAGCTCCTCCCACAGCTTTGGGGAGCCAGGAGATCCCCCAAGACTCTGCCCACAGTGGTGCCTGCCCAGGCCTGGGAGCTGCCCTGCCTGGCGGGGACGTGGGGACACGACAGTTCCTCGCTGGCACCGCCCTGGCCACGCTCACCACGCCAGCGAGACGGCTCTGGGCAGGACCAGCCCGGGCCGGCTCAGCAAGCCCAGCCGTGGTTTCGGGAGCCTCCTGGTTTCATTCCCAAGCTCCCCAGGGGCTGCCAAAGCCGCAGGTGATGCCGGGGCAGAGGCTGCCGGGTCGGTGCCCGCGGCGTGTGCCCGCTCGGCTCGGCTCGGCCCCGCGTGGGAGCCGGTGCTGGGCACGCTCGTGTGTGCACACATGTGCCGGGGCGTGGATCACCTGGCACACGGCTCTGCCAGGCGGTGCCACACGGCAGTTGCTAAGGGATCTCCACGAGGACGGGCAGCGGGAGCTGGCGCTCGGCTCAGTCTCTTCTTCCTGCTTGGTCAGCAGGGACCAGCACCCACAGAGCACCCACAGCACCCCCGTGACTCCCCCCATGGCCCCTGGAGTGTGGGGAGAGTGAGGGCCTGGACCTGTGGGTGGGCACTTGGCCATGTGCTGGCTCCTGAGGGCTGTGCCTGTGCTCCTCAGCACCCAGGCTGTCCTGGAACATGGGCCCCTGCCTACCCACGTGGGCTGGATGCCCACCCTCCCAGCCCCTGCTGTGTCCCCAGGGCAGCCCAAACCCTCTGGGAATGTGTGTGATCCCCATGGCACTGCCAGCAGCAGCAGCGAGATGACCCTCTGGGGTCCTGACCCCTCTCCCACAGCTCCCTCAGCCTCCTGGACTCAGAGGGGCCAGTGAGCTGAGGCCCAGCGCCCACCCAGGGAGACCCCAATGTCACTGGGACCTGGCTCTGGTGCCCCCACCTGTGAGGGTCCCAGTGAGACCCCAGTGGCACCTGATCCAGATGGGACAGGCACTGGTGCCCCCATCCACAGGGGGCTTAGTGGAACCTCCACACTGGTGGCACCTGACCCCAGTGAGACCTGTCCTGGGTCCTCCCATGCACGGGGGTCCCAGGGAGACCCCAATATCAGCAGGACCTGACCCCATGCCAATAGCTGTGCAGGTCCTGGGGAGATCCAGACCCAGTGCCCTCACCCAGAGGCATCTGGTGAGACCCAACATCGGTGTCATCTGATCCCGGTGGGATCTGGCACGGGTGGGGGTCCCAGGGAGACCCCAATGGCAGCAGGACCTGGCACAGGTGCCCCCACCCATGAGGGTCCTGGTGACATTCAGGTGGCACCTGATCCCTGTGAGCCCCTGCCCCGGAGTCTCCTCCAGCGAGACCCGCAGCCCGTTGCCGGTGCCGATGTCGATGCCGGTGCCGGAGCGGGCGGGCCCGGGGGGGGGGACGGCGGGAGCGCGCGGGGCGGAGCTGGGCGCCGGGGCCGCGGGGCGCGGGCGGCTCGGGCTCGGTTCTCCCTCCATTCCCCAGGATC
>JAWWLZ010000074.1:2717646-2730952 GCA_035041345.1 Poliocrania exsul
ATTCCCCAGGATCGCGGCGGGCTCGGGCGGCGGCAGGATGGCGGCTGGGCTCCTGCCCCTGCTCCCGCTGCTGCTGCTGCTCCCGGGCCGGGGGCCGCCGGGGGCCCTGGGCAACCGGCACGCCGTGCACTGGAACAGCTCCAACCCGCAGTGAGTGCGGGCGGGGGCGCCGGGACCCGCACCGGGAGGCGGAGGGGGGGGTCTCCAGGGCCGCGCGGGGCAGGGGTCGGCGCCGGGAAGGACGCGACGGGGATCGCGCTGAAGGATGCGCGGAGCGGGGCGAGGGGCGGCGGGAGACACCGGGACTGCGGGACCCCCCGGGTGCCCGTGTCCGCTCGTGCCATCCTCGTGCGGGTGGGGCTGCCGGGCCCCCGGTGCCCCCGGTGTCTCTGCCCCCCGTGCCTCTCGCCCTGCCCGTGCGGGCGGGGGTCGCTCCGGGGGGAGGGAGGCAGCCGCCCGGCCGGTTCGTGTCCCCGTGGCCGCGCTGCCGGGCGGGGCTCGGCGGCTCCCGGTGCGGGCGCGGGTGGGTCGTGGGCACTGAGGGCAAAGCCCCCCTAAGCCCTCCGACAGCGCTGACCCACCGGGGGCAGCGGGAAGCGTCCAACATCCACCGCGCATCCACCTCCCCGTGCGCCGGGGCGGGCAGGGGTCCTGCTCCCACCTCCAGACGCGCCCCCCGCCTGTCTGGGCGCTGGAGCGACACCGGCGGCGCGGCGGAGGCGGGGGGAGCCCGACAGGTGCCCGCCGCCCCCCACCCCCTCGGGCCGGCGGCAGCGGCACCCCCCGGGCGGGCAGCGGTGGCTCCCGGGGCTGCGGGGGCGGTGGGGGGTGCGAGCGCAGGGTGGGAACGGCTCCTGGGAGGCGAGCGACAAGGGGTCGATGGCCGTGGACGCGCAGCCCCTCCCTCACACCCTGCGCCGCCGCTGCCCCTGCCCTCGCCGGCGCGGGGGCAGCCTCACCTGAGAGCGGGCGTGCGATGGGCACGATCTGGGCCGGGCCCTCCAGGAAGGGCAGGGCTGCGTGCCCGTGGTGTGTCCGCGGACCCCTCCACGGGGATCTGCCCCCGCTGCCATCGCCCACCTCCCCATCCTTCCCCAGTGCGAGCGCCCAGGGGTGTGGCGGGGACGCGCGTCCAGCCAGAGCATCGCCCGGTGCCCGCCGGTGCGGGGGCCCCCCAGGGGTCCCCCCGCCCCGCACCCCTTTGTGCGGGGCGGGAGCGGCCCCGACAGCCCCCTCCTCTGCCATTGAGATTGTGTCGCCAGGCGGAAGCTCGGGCCCCATAAATCGTGCGTGTGTGCGACGTGCCGAGGCGCAGCACAATGGCGAGGTGCGGGCTCGGCATCCCCCCGGCCCCGCCGCTCCGGCCGGACCCCGCGCACCCCCGGCCTCGTGCCCACACCACCGCACCGCCCTGACCTCGGCGGGTGGCACTCGCCCGTTCCCCCCACCCTTGTCCTGCCACAACCCCGCGTCCTCACCCCATCACCTCCGTGACCCGCCGGTGCCCTGGCACCTCTCGAGGGACAGGGCGGAGGGGATGCCACCGGTGCCCCTGCCACGCCAAGCCGGGGGTGTTGCAGCCAGACACCCCCCCTTGCCACGCACACGCGCCTGGCGTGGCCGTGAGCGCCCAGCTCGGGGCAGGGGCGGCGCGGTGGGGGCGGCTGCGGCAGAGCCGGGACTCCCGAGCCGATATTTATTGTCAGGCAGTGCGGCAGCTCGGACGCAATTACAGCCGTGCAGCAAAGTGTCTGGATTAGATAAATTATGGGGGGAATTAGGCTCCCTGGGCCGCAGCCTGCAAATCCCAGCAACCCTGCTGCAAGCGGAGCCATAAACAAGCCCAGCGCGGCCCCGCCAGGCTCTCCGGGGAGGAGGGGGGTGCCAGCTCTGCCCACCCCTTGGGGGCTGCGCCAGGCACCCCATAAATCTGGAGCATCTCCCACCAGGCCACCACAGGTGTTCCTGTGGCTGCCCTGGGTGAAGGAAGGGGCGAGGGGCGACCCCCAGTGCCCATTGTGGTCCCAATGGTGCCTTGGGGAGCAGGGGCCTGGTGGCAGCTCAGCACCCTCAGCCACGTGAGGGGTGGCTGGGGGTGCCAGGGAGGGTCACCAAGCAGGCAAAGGGCACCCCTTGTGCAGTGGGTTCAGGGTGTGTCAGCAAAGCCCAGGGGAGGTGTGAAGGGGGGATCCTCGGCTCCTGCTCCTGCTCAGCCAGTTGTTGGTCCAGCTGCGCATTCCATCTGTCTGTCCCATCACCTCCACCGGTGGCAGCCACTGTGCCCTGGGGCTGTGGGATGACCCTTGGCTGGTCCCTGCCCTCCACTCTCTAGTCCTGCCAGGAACAGGCCTGACAGCATGAGGCAAAGGGGCAGGGCAGTCGTATCTCACCCATCACTGGCTTTTGGGTGGGCTGTGACCCTGGAATATCCCACAGAGTGGGCCCAGGGTCTCCTGGGGCACCCCAGCTGACCTAGGCCCTGGCATGCTGGTGCTGGGGAAATGCCACCTCCCTGCTGGATGCTCCAGATGCTGAGATGGGGACAGCAATTTGTGCCTGTTCAGGGGCACAGGCATGGCCAGCACCCCCCACTGCCCCCAGGAGTCCCCCAGAGTGGGTTGGGGTGCCACATTGTGCCACTGACTTTGGTGTGGGGACTGAGGATGCTGGTACTGAGGGCACTGGGTGCTGTGGAGGGGGCAGAGTGGGGGATGCTCCGAGACAGGGAGTACACAGGGTGCTGGTGCCCGGCTGAGGTGGGGTGGTCAGAGCCCATCTGTGTGCAGGGAGGGCCTGGCACTGTGTGTGACCCCCAGCTCATGAAGCCCCCCCAGTGCCATTGCTGCCACCATGCTCACCCCTTCAAGGTGGCTTTTATCAGGCTGAGGTTGTGTCACAGGCCGTGAGGACTGGAGTGGCACCTGGAGAGGGCTGGAGTGGGTTCTGGAGAGCCCTGGTGTGGAACAGGCTGGCTGGGGAACATCTCACACAGGAGAGGAACAGGAGGGGTCTGGAGGGGTCCCCGGCCCCCCTGCAGCAGCCAGACCCTGACACCAGGGATGGATCCCCCTCCTCACATCCTCTGGCACACACAGGGCTGGGGACAGTGCCACCTGTGGCAGGACAGACCCCCCCTCCCCAGTGGGTTGGGGGCATCCAGCAGGAGGTGCTGTGGGGCACAGGGCAGTTGTGCCTGAGCAGGGGCAGTTCCCTGCCCAGCTGTGGGGCTGGAGGAGAGGACAGGGGTGATCACACTGGCTGTGATGTCCCCAGGCTGGTGGCGGGGGGCTCAGCCACCCCCCACCCCACGGCCCTGCCCTTCAGGCTGCTCCCCAATGCACCCAGAGCCCTCAGCCATTCACCCACGGGTTCCTGCCGTGGTGCTGGCAGGAGTGGGTGCCCGGGGGCAGAGGGTGTCATGCCCCATGAGTCACGGCGCTGGGCGGCACCGAACCCCAGCGCCACCGCCGCGGTTCCCGTGGGAGAAGCGGCCGCGGTGTCGGGGTGCAACAGGGCCGGGGCCACCCGCTCCTGCCCGGGCCGGTAATTGAGTCACCGGTTGCAGATTGATGGTTTAATTAAAACCCAATTAGAAACCTCATTGATCTTGTTAGCAACATAGGAAGGTGCCGGATTTAGCCGGGATTACAAGGATCGCGTGGCCGTCAATAGTGATAAGGGGGAGTGGGGGCACCTGTAGGAGGGTGCTGGAGTGCCAGGATGCTCCTGGAGGGCTGTGCCCATCACCCGGTGCTGCCCGGTGGCACCCCCAGTCCCTCCATCCGGGGAGCAGCCCTGCCCCCCCGGTAGCCCCAATTCCCACGCGGGGAGGTGGCCCCGAGGACACGGTGTGCCGGTGCTGCCGTTCGCGCCCGTGCCCTGCGGCTGCGCCGGGCGAGGCCAGGGGGGCTGTGCCGTGGCTCGGTGCCACCCGCGTGCGTGGGCTGCGTCGCAGGCGCCGTCTGCCAAGCCAGCGCGCGTGTGCGTGGCCGTCTGGGCGCCGTGACTGTGCAGCACTGGCTGCGTGGGGAGGGCTGGCACGGGGGGGCCGCGCTGAGCCCCTCCTGTCTCCCCAGTGGCTGAGAGATGGTCACAGATGGGTGGTCGGTGTGTCTGTCCCTCCGTCCGTCCTGGTGGAGCGGCCACAGCGGTCGAAGCGCCTTTGCCTCTCGCTGTGGCGCGGGGTGACAGGAAGGGGACTCGTAAATCAATGGCACTTTTTTGTTCCCCGGGTGATCGATGGGCCCCGGATGCGCCAAAAGGACGAAGCTGCTGGAGCCAAACAAAGGGCCTGGCTGTGCTGGGGGGTGTCCAGTGCCGGGGGCACCGCGCAGTCACCACATCAGCGACGCCCCACATCGCCCCGCTCTTCACCACTGGCACCGCCAACATGGGGTACGGAGCCCCACTATAGCCCCACTGCCCTCCAAGCTTCTCCCACACCATGGGAAGGGTCTCTGCAGTGCGGGGGTCCAGATGAGGGTCCGGTCCCCGCGGTGCCACCGCAGCCGGGGCGTGCTGCAGTGCACCAGGCGCTCCCCGGCAGTGCGGGAGCCAGCGTGCGGCGCAGAGCCCGGATTTATGGCAGCAGATGGGAGCGGAGCGGCCGCCCGGCTCACCCAGGGCTGAGCTGTGCCAGGTACCAGGGTCCCATCAGGGTCCCTCCGGTGGGCGCTGAGCCCAGGGCTGGTGCTGCCAGGGGACATCCATCTGCCCAGCATGACAGGCTGCTGGAAGGTACCACCGCCTGGCCAAGCCCTGCTCTACAAATGCAGTCGTGCAGAAGTGATGCTGCCCATTCTCCTCCTGCTCTTAACCCTTCGGGCACTGCCGGAGCCCACCATGCCCCCCTGGCCATGTCATGGATGCTGGAGCCTGGGAGATCTGAGGTCCACCCCGACTCTCAGAGCAGGCAGCCTATGTTGGCCATGGGGTGGGTGTTTGTGAGAAAAGAGACTGAGCCCCTCTCTAGGGTGTCTGTTTCTGCCTGTCTCCCTGAAACCAGGGCCCAAAAGGCTTCCTGGACAGTGCTACTGATAGATCTGGGGGTGCTTTGGCCATGGCACTGGGAGTCTGCTGAGTTTAGGGGTATCCAGCTGCATGAGATGCTGCTTTACAGTGACTGCGCAGGAGCCAAGCGTGGCAGGGACATAGCGTTGTGATGGAATCTGCTGCCAGGGTCCCCTGGCTGTGCTTCAGGCCATGGTGATCCTGTGTCTTTCCCCATGTGGGGCCATTCCCCAGCCCCTCCCAGCTGGTGATGATGCTCCGATGCCCTCGAGCTCCCGACATGCCGTGGCAACTGGCAACGTCCTTGGGATTCACTACCACGGGGCCCTCGCCGCACCAGCTGGGGCCCTGTGCGCCCCCATGGGTGCTGGTGTGCCCCAGCCCGGGGGGAGATGTTGGTGCCTCGTTAGCGAGGCTGTTTATCAGGAGCCACTCTTCTTAATGAGCCGCTGCTTAACGAGCCCCAGCGTGGGGTCCCAGGGGGGCTGTGCCTCGGCGCTCTGTGCCGCAGGGGAGTGGGGGCTTAAGGCTTCCCAGCACCCCCAGGACAGGGTTTCCCCTGGCACAGGGGGACACGGAGCCCTGTGTGACGCCTCCTCCAGTCCCTCGATCCCCTGGCACAGCCACAACCCGGCCGCGGTGAGCCCCAGCTGCCGGTGCCCGCCCCGCTGTGGGGAGCAGGTCTTGGGGTACGCTGGCGTCCCAGCCCCGCGTCCCGCGTGGAGTTAATTGCAATTTTCTCCTTGGGGCCATTTCTTTAATAACAAGCCTTTTTCTTCCCCCCCGCCCCCCTTCCCACCACATCAAAGGGGGAAGATGAAAGGTCCCGGCGCCCGCTGAGCAAGGGTGGCTGCCTCAGCACCTTCCCGGCGGAGCAGTTGCCGGCGGGTGCCGGGCTGGGCTGCGGAATAGCGGCGGCGCAGCGAGGGAGGGGCCGCGTGGGGCTGCGCTCCCTGTCCCACGGGGGACGAGCTCTGCCATCAGCCCCCGCCTTGTTGCCCCCCCGGTGCTGGAGGCGGCGCTTTTTGGACCCCCCGGCGCTACGACCCCCCTTAGTTGTGTCTCCGGTGCTCGGTTCCCGGGGTGCCGCGGGCGCTGACGGTGCCGGGGCTCCCCAAACAGCGCCGGGGGCGATGGTGCAGGGTGGGGCGGCTGCACGTGCAGCCCTGCCCGCCGTCTGCCCAGCCCTGCCGGGGAGACCCGGCGAACGCTCGGCTGCTGCGGGGGTGGGGGAATCCTGCGTGGGCCAAGGGGAGCCCCAGCGATGGGGGCTCCCAGACCGGGGCTTTGCCCTGAGAGGCGGGGAAAGGGCCGCGATCCGGAGCGATGCTCCGCGAGCTGGAGCGCCGGTGGGAGCTCGGCCACGTGTGCCGGGATGCTGCGCTCCGTGTCCCGCGGGATCCGGGCTCGGGACCCCCGGGGCAGCGCCGAGCGTGGTCCGGTCAGGGTCGGGTGCTGCCGCTCGGTGCCCGGCCGGCGCCGGGTGGTAATTAATTGGCAGGAGCAGTGGGTCAGCGCCGCGGCGAGGATTACCGCGGCCGGGATTTCCGGCGGGCGCGGATTAGGAGCCAGCGGAGCCTCTCCTGAGTGGATCTGAGGGGATTGCTGCTCCTAATCAATGTAAATGAGGCTCCCCCAGGGCCACCCTTTACGGCATTAACGAACTAACGGGATTAGCCAGAGCAGGGTGAGAAATGCTGGCTCCGAGCTGCCGCGCGTGCCAGGGCCGGGGTGGGCGGCCGCGGTGGGTCGGCTCTGGGCTGCTGGAGGGGGGGAATGCCAAGGAATGCCAAGGAATGCCGGAACTCCCCTCACACCCAGGGGCTGCATGCCGCGGGGATCCTGCTGCCCATATGGGTCTGTCTGCCCATCGTGCTGTGTCTGTCTCCTCTTTGATGCTGCTGGCACGTTCCCAGCAGTGCCCTCATCTGTGCCTGTGCCCTTGCCCATCCCACCTGCACATGTGGCTTGACACCCAGCCCCAACAGAGTTTCTCCCACCCCCATCCACTTGTGCTTCCCGAGGTGTTGATTCTGCTCCACAAGTCCATGAAGTTGCATGGGGGTCCCACCGTGTTGGGGCTTCAGACAGAGGTTGAGCAGGGGGTACCTCTGCTCCCAGAGTCCCCACTTTTTGGCTTGCTCCTTGTGCAGCCTCCGGGTCCCTACAGAGGAGGGGGAACAGTGTTTGAGGAGGTGCAGGGGGTGTGCCTGACCCCCCCATGCCCTCCTTCCCTTGCAGCCTGCGGCGGGAGGGCTACACAGTGCAGGTGAATGTCAACGACTACCTGGACATCTACTGCCCTCACTACAACGCCTCGGTGCCCGAGCACCGGCTGGAGCAGTACGTGCTGTACATGGTGAACGCGGAGGGCTATCGCACCTGCAACACCAGCCAGGGCTTCAAGCGCTGGGAGTGCAACCGGCCCCACGCGCCCCACAGCCCCATCAAGTTCTCGGAGAAGTTCCAGCGCTACAGCGCCTTCTCACTGGGCTACGAGTTCCGAGCGGGGCAGGAGTACTACTACATCTGTACGTGGGGTGCCGGGGCGGGACCCCCACACAGCCCCCCAGCCCCAGCCGGGTCCCCCCACGTCCCTCCCCAGCTGGTTCCGCCACCCTGTTGGGCCCCTCTGTGCCCACAGCAAGGACCATCCCCTCAGCTGGTCCCCCTGCATCTCTCACAGCTGGGCAGCTGTTTCCTCCTCCCCAGGAGTGGGCACCCAGAGCTCTGGGATGGGGGTCTGGGAGGGGTTGATGATGTGAGGTGGTGCATGATGTGGGGGAGAAATGGGGGAAAGATGGGGGTGGGATGGGGAGCTGGGTGAGTGCTGGTGCAGAATTGGGGTGCTGAGGGGGTGATGGTGTAGGATGGAGGATGCCAAAGCAGGATGGGCGTTCAGGGGTTGCTGCTGCAGGGTTGGGGTGCTGGTGCCGGATTGAGGTGCTGGTACAGGGTGTTGGCACAGGATTTGGGTGCAGGATTTGGGGCACTGCTGCATTCCCTCAACCCAGAGCACACCCCTGGCCAGACCCTCCACGCACAGGGATGCCCAGGGATGGGGTGACACCGCGGAGCCCCCCCAGCCCACTCTTGCCTTGCAGCCACACCAACACACAATCACCGCCGAGCCTGCCTGAAGATGAAGGTGTTCGTCTGCTGTGCCTCCAGTAAGTGTCTCTGTGCCTACCCCCGGGGCTGTGGGCGAGCGGGGGGGCGGCACAGCCGGCCAGCGGGTCCCCCATCCCTCCTGGCAGGGGGGGCTGTGGCACAGGGCAGCCAGAGCATGACCCCCATTCGGTCTCTCCCTCTACAGCGTCGCACTCCGGGGAGAAGCTGGCGCCCACCCTGCCCCAGTTCACCCTGCGGCCCGAGGTGAAGATCGAGGACCTGGGTGAGTCAGGCAGAGCCCCCAGCCCCGCAGTGCTGTGCCCCCCCTGCCACCACCACCCCTTTTGGGGCAGCCCCTGCCACGGGGTGGGGGTTCGGGGCTGCCCCACTGCCCCCCTCACCCTCTCGCTGTTCCCCACAGAAAACTTCAACCCGGAGATGCCGAAGCTGGAGAAGAGCATCAGCGGCACCAGCCCCAAGAGGGAACACTTGCCCCTGGCCGTGGCCGCCGCGCTCTTCCTCATGACGCTCTTGGCCTCGTAGCTCCCGGCGCCCGCGGGGGCTTGGCCAGCGCCGCCGTGCCGAGTGCGGCCCCCTCGACCTGCCGCCCCTCGTGAGAGCCAGCGGGGAACCACTGCGGGACCACCACCCCCTGCCCGGAGAGTCACCCACAGAGCTGCCCCGTGGGGCAGGGAGCGTGGCACACGCCCGTCCCGGCTGGACTCGCCTCCCACCCCGCCAGCGGATGCGGCCACGTCCGCGGGGACGCGGCCGAGCGCGCCGCACCTTCCGCCAGCACCATCCTGTGCCGCAGGGCCCTGACTGCCCACAGCCCACCCGGTGCCCCGGGACTGGGGGGCAGCACCTGGCGGGGGAGCCCGGTGAGGGCAGGGACCCCCAGGGCCGGGCAGCCTGTACATACCCATATAGATCTATACATACTGTACAGAGAGCGACTCCAGAGATATATCTATACTGTACCATAGGCAGCGGTGCCGGCCCCGCGCTGGCTTGTACATAGTCGAACGTGTTGGATTTTCCTCGTCTTCCGTGAAGACCCGACCTATGCAAACGCACAGACACTTTTTGGGGAAAAACAAAACAAAACAAAAAAAAAACATTCTCGACCTTTTTTTCAAGTGCTTTGGCTGGTGATTTTCATATTCTGCTCTTAGTCTATTAAAAAAAAATAATAAAAGGATAAAAAAATGGACCCCTGTCACGGTGGCGTTCAACGCTCCCGGCCCTTGGAGGGGTCTTGGTTCCAGCCAGGGCAGGGGCTCAGCCAAGGGCTGACCTTCACCAGGCACAACAGCTCCAGTGGTGGGCTCAGTGCCACTTGCAGAGGGGACTGAGGGTGCCCCCCTCTGATGGCTCTGCTTCCAATTGACCCCCCAGCACCAACAAGGAGCGTCTGGCAGGGATCCGGCGCTTCCTGTAGGAATTCGGCACGGATGGCAGGAGGGCCCACAGGTAAGGGCAGCATGGGGGGCTCTTGGTACGTGTCCCTGGGGGTGCTGGGGTGGTGTTGGGAGCAGTGGGTGCAGGAGAGCCTTGCTTGCCATCCTCCCCAGCTGCACAGGGTGAGCAGCCGTGGTGAGCCCCATGGGAACCCCGGCATCACCCCCGCCCCGGCGCGTCTGGCTCTGCCAGGCATGCCGGCTCCTGCCGGCTCTGGGGGCATTGGCACATGTTGGAATCTCCTGCATTGGCACATGTTGGAATCTCCTGCGAGAAGGGGGAATGCCCTTGGCTCTTCCCTGGTGCCTCCAGCCAGGCAAGGGGATGTGGGGGGGCTGGGGTTGTGTGCGGGGCTGAGGTCACTTCTGAGGGGGTTCTCACTGGGGGCCATGGAGAAGTGGGGCACGGCCAGACCCCCACAGCCCCCATGGGCGCAGGGGAGCAGCTGGGGGGTCCTAACCCCGCACTCCACAGGGCTGGGGGGGGCTCTGTGCCCCCAGGGAGGGGGCAGCCCCTCTCCCCTCAGGGCAGTGTGGGCTGGGGGGCTACGGCCCCTCTCGCAGGGGGGGTTGCTGTGCAGGGGGGTCTGCAGGGCCGCGGTGGCAGCGCGGCCGCTCTCCCCCACCCGGCAGCGCTGCTGGGCGGTGGCTGAGCCGCCGGCCCGGGCTTGTCCGGGTGCGGGGAGAGCCGACGAACCCGTCAGACGGGTCCTGCTATTGCTCCCGGCAGGCGCCGCGCTCCCCACAGCCCCCCTGCCCTCCGACAGCCCGGCCTGACGTGGGGCTGAGGTCCCTGCCATGGACCCCCACCCCGGGGTCTCGCAGTGCCACTGGTGCCTGGCTGGTGACCCAGGGCGAGGTGGGCATGGTGTGTCTGAGACAGCACCACTGGCACTGCCAAGGGCCACATCCGGAAGGATACTGGCTGCTGGGGACCAGCCACAGCCCCTGTCCCAGAGTGGTGCCATGCTGGTGGCACACGGAGCAGTGAGCCTGGCACAGCCCTGCTGTCCAGTGCCCTGAGGAGGGGGTACAAGGGTGGAGTTGCTGCCCTGGCACAGAAAGCTCTGCCTGGAGGATCTCTCCTGCCCCTTACCTCGACCCTGGCACTGCTCCTGGTGCATCGTGGCACTGCCAACAGCTCCACAGGGCCTGGCCACCCAATTCTACTCCACTCCGTGCCCTCAGGCTGTGCCCAGCAGGGCAACCTGGCCACACCAGGAATCTTCTGGGGTCCTGGTACAGTGAATCCCCAAGCCCTGCTGCCTCAAGTCAAGGGGGAACCCTTGTTGGCACCCCAGAGCTGAGGTGAGGTTTGGATGCCCCTCGAGTGCTGGGGGATTCCATGGCCCTGGCAGTGCCTGTGGGCAGGGGACATGTGCCAGGAACACCCATGTGGCACAAGGCTCTGCCTCATCCTGGGATAGCTCCGGCCACCTCAGTCAGCACTGGGCAATTCCTGCTCTGCAGACAAAGGTGTGAGGTCCTGGCACGGCTGGACAGCCCTGCGGCCACGGCTCTGCCCCCGCCGGGCACGGCCTGGCATCGGGCCGTGCTTACCTGCCGGACTGCACGCACCTGGCACCACGTGGCACCACGGCCTTCGCTCCCAGCCAAGGCCACTCTTCCTCCCCCAGACTCTCACCGGTGACGTCAGCCCAGGCAGGGGCCGGGGCGCTGCCGGGTGTCCCCAGCAGAGAAACCATAAACACTTTGTCACGAGCTTGGTGGCCTCTGACCGGCCCCACCTGCCCCACGCCGCGCTCTGAGGGTGTTTACAGCGTGAAACGGCCTCACCTTTGTCCTGCTGGCACAGGCACCGATCCCGACCCACCAGTGCCAGCTCCCAGGTGCTGTGGCCATGGCCGTGACTGTGCCTACCACGTGCGCACCACCACTGGTACCCCCAGTGCTACTGCGGGTGGGTGCCCACCCTGCCCAGGGTGCTGCCCACCCTGTACCCCACTATCACACCCCAGGGAAAGTAATGGGACATCCTTCAGCCCTGGTTTGTCCCTCGGGCTGTCCCCAGTGGGGAACATGAGCTTGTCCTTCCACTCCTGGTCCCTCCACCAATGCCTTGGGCAAGGCACGGTGGTGACTCTGGTTCCTGGTATGTCCCTGTGGCCTCGCTCCCAGCCCTTTCCCTGTGCCCTGGTGGTCCTGCTGCAGGGCTGGGAACCATGGCAGAGGGGACAAGGGAGCCTCTCAACCAATTGAGTTGGGTACCACATCCCAATGCCAGCGTGGTGCCCCAGGAAGCTCATTATGCCCCCAGCAGGGCCCTTGTGGGCTCAGACACCCAGGGCTGCCCAGCCCCCATCGCTGCTCCCTGCCTTGGTTTCCCCAGGCCCCTGGCACTGCCATGGTGAGAGCAGTACTGGGGCAATGCTGGGACCACAGGACCAGCTCCCACCAGCACCTGGCTGTGCCCATCCCCGTGACCCGCACGTGCCGTGCCCCAGCTCTCAGATCCCAGGGGTGTTCCCGGGAGTTGCTCCCCTGTGCAAGCCACGGCAGCGCCAGCGTCCCGGGAGCAGAGGCCTCGCACCATCATTAGGGATGATGTCAGGCCCGGCCGCAGCCAGGGAGGATGAGAGGGAAGGAGCTGGTTCCCCTTCCCGGGAGCGAGGGTGGGGACAGAGGCTGGGCCGCATGGGATGCGGGTGGCACGCGGGGCACTCAGCCCCACGGCCCGGCCCGTGGGGTCCCTCGGCCGCGGCAGCCGCAGCCGCTCTCCGGTCGCGGCGCCGGCGCCTGCCGGAGCCCCCTCCGCGTGCCAGGGGAGCTCTCGGCGCCCGCTGCGGCACCGGGCACGCAACATTACCCACAATCAATGGATCATTATGGAATAAACAAGAGGAAAGTTGTTTTGCAAATGCGGCTGAGTTATCGCTTCACAACACGCGGCGAAGCGTCGAGCGCAGGCCAGGACAGGGATGGATCCGTGTCGGAGCAAATGGGAGCCGACAGCGAGGCACGGCGCTCCTGCCAGGCTGGGGCAGCGTGCCCACCGTGCCCACCCCGGCTCTGCACCCGCAGCCTCCCGTCCTGCGCCATCAGAGCCCTGTCCTGCACCAATGGACCCCCATCTTGCACCCAGAGAGCCCTGTCCTGCACCCACAGAGCCCTGTCCTGCACCAATGGACCCCCATCCTGCACCCACAGAGCCCTGTCCTGCACCCACAGAGCCCTGTCCTGTGCCCACAGACCCCCGTCCTGCATTCACAGCCCCCATTCTGCACCCACAGCCCCTGGTCCTGCACCCACAGAGCCCTGTCCTGCATCCACAGAGCCCTGTCCTGTGCCCACAGACCCCCATCCTGCATTCACAGACCCCCATCCTGCATTCACAGCCCCCATTCTGCACCCACAGACCCTGGTCCTGCACCCACAGACCCCCATCCTGCATCCACAGCCTCCCATCCTGCACCTGCAGCCTCCTGTCCTGCACCCACAGACCCCCATCCTGAATTCACAGACCCCCATTCTGCACCCACAGCCCCTGGTCCTGCACCTACAGACCCCTGTCCTGCACCAACAGAATTCTATTCTGCACCAACAGACCCCCATCCTGCATCTACAGACCTGCATCCTCCACCCACAGCCCCCATTCTGCACCCACAGCCCCTGGTTCTACACCTACAGCCCCTCATCCTACATCTACAGCCCAAATCCTGCACCTACAGTACCATTCTCCACCCACCGCCCCCCGCCTGCCCCCC
>JAWWLZ010000074.1:2747223-2772915 GCA_035041345.1 Poliocrania exsul
CGGGATCTCCCCGGGATTTCCTCCAGGGTCACCCCCGCTACCACCCCCGGGGCCATCCCATCCCTCCCGCAGCCCACCCACCCCCCGGCGCCGCTCTTCGAGCCGTGCTGCCCTCCCGCCGCTCCGGCACGAGCATCACCGCTGCCACCCCTTCCTCCCCTCTGCCCACCCCCGGTGCCTCCTCCCGGTGCCGCCACCGCCCCCCTGTGCCGCCGGGGGGGGCGCCGCCGAGCATGCGCAGTGGCCTCCCCCCCCTCCCGGCTCCGCCGCTCCCTGCATCGCTCCGGCGCGATCGCGGCCGCCGCTGCTGCCGCCGCCGCCGCGGGGAGCGGAGCCATGGCCGAGGGCGAGGACCTGCAGACCTTCACCTCCATCATGGACGCGCTCGTCCGCATCAGCGTGAGCGCCCGCGGCGGCGGCGGGGGGAGCGCACCGGGGGTCCCCCGGGACCGGGTCGCCGTGGCAACGCGGCGGGGACCGAGGGGGGAACGGGGTGCGATGCCCTTGAGGGGTGGGCGGGCAGAGGATGCGCACCGTGGATCGCCGCAGGGACCCCCCGGGAGGGTCAGCGCCGCCACCCCCCCGCTCCCGCATCGAGCCACGGCCATACCGGGAGCACCGGGGGCGGGAGGATCCGTATCCCGGCCTCAATCTGATGCCCACCCCGGTCTTGGCTCTGGTCCCAGTGTCGGGCCCGATCTGGGCTGTGCTGCGGGTGCAGTCCCGGATCCCATCCCCAGCCCGGTCCCCATTCCCGGATCCCATCCCCAGCCCGGTCCCCAGCCCCGGATCCCATCCCCAGCCCGGTCCCCATTCCCGGTTCCCATCCCCATCACAGTCCCCATTCCCGGATCCCATCCCCAGCCCCGGGCTCCATCCCAGCACCCATCCTAGCCCTGGGCCCCATCCTGGCACTGCTCCCAGTGCTGGTCCTCATCTCCATTCCAGCCATGGTCTCCATCCCCATCCCAGCCCTTGGGCCCCATCCTGGTGCTGATCCCAGTGGTGGTTTCCATTCCCATCCCAGTGCCAGTCCTGATACCGGCCTGATCCTGGCCCTGCTCTGGTCCCAGCCCTAACATCCCCCCCAGCCCAGTCCTGGGTCTAATCTTGGCTCTGGTCCCAGTGCTGTTCCTGATCCTGACCATGCTGCTGATCCCAGGCCTGATCCTGGCTCTGATGCTTGCTCCAGTCCCCAGCCCTGCTCCTGATACTGGTCCTGGCTCTGGTGCTGTTCCCAGATCTGATCCTGACCCTGCTGTGATCCCAGCCTCAGCTCCCAGCCCCATCCCAGTGCTGGTCCCAGTGCTGTTCCTGATGCTGAGCATGGTGCTGCTTCCAGGCTTGATCCTGGCCATGATGTTGGTCCTGATCCTGGTGCCAATGCCAGCCCCAATCCTGGTCCTGGTGTGGCCCCAGTTCCCATTCCCAGCTCAGCCCTGGGCCACATCATGGTGCTGGCCCCAGTGCCTGTCCTGATACTGGTCTTGGGTCTGATGCTAATCCTGACTGTGGTGCTGGCCCTTGCCCTGATCCTGGCCCTCTTACTGGCCTCGATGCTGATCCTGACCCTGGTGGTAGCCCCAGCCCTGATCCTGGTGCTGGTCTCAGCATTCCTGGCCCTGGTGCTGATCCTAACACTGATCCTGCCCCTGATACGGATCCTGGCCCTGATGCTGGTTCCAGCCCTGATTCCAGCCCAAATCCTGGTCCTGATGCTGGTCCTGGCCCTGGTGCTCATCCCAGCCCTGATCCTGATCCTGATTCCCAACCCTCATCCTGGTCCTGATGCTGGTCCTGGACCTGATCCTACTCTTGAGGCCAATCCTGACCCTGATGCTGGTCCTAGACCTGGTCCCAGCCCCGATGCCACTCCTGGCCCTGATGCCAATCCTGACCCTGATGCTGATCCCAACCCAGGTGCTGCTCCCAGCCCAGATGCTGATCCCAACCCAGGTGCTGATCCCAACCCAGGTGCTGATCCCAGCCCTAGTCCCAGTCTGGTGCCCATCCCATTCCGCGGGCAGTGGGTGATGCTCCGCTCTCTCCGCAGACCAGCATGAAGAACATGGAGCGGGAGTTGGTGTGCCCGGTGTGCAAGGAGATGTACAAGCAGCCCCTGGCGCTGCCCTGCACCCACAACGTGTGCCACGTGTGTGCCAGCGAGGTGCTGCTGCAGCACGGCCACCTGTGCTGCGACCCCACCTCCGAGCCCACCTCGCCCGCCGCCACCCCCTCCACCCGCAGCCCCCGCCTGGGCCGCAGGGGTGTCCCCAAACCCGACCGGCTGGACCGCCTGCTCAAGTCAGGTGGGGCTGCAGAGGACGGCAGAGGGACCAGGGGGGGCTGCAGAGGAGCAGGATGGCCAGGGGGAATGGGGACAGAGATGGCTGGAGGGGACAGGGATGGTTGGAGGGGATAGGGGTGGCTGGAGAGGACAGAGGTGGCTGGAGGGGAGCAGAATGGCCAGAGGGAACAGGGACAGGGATGGCTGGAGGGGACAAGGATGGTTGGAGGGGACAGGGGTGGCTGGAGAAGAAAGGAATGGCTGAAGGGGACAGGGTTGGCTGGAGGGGATTGGAGTGGCTGGAGAGGATGGGGGTGGCTGGAGGGGATGAGGACAGGGATGACTGAGGGGTTGGGGATGGGGCCAAGTGGAAGGGATGGGGATGGGGATGATGCCCTTGGCTACCCTTGAAAGGGCCCCTCTGACCCCTTCCTTTCCTCCCTCCTGCAGGCTTTGGCACCTACCCAGGGCGCAAACGGGGTGCTGTGCACCCCCAGACCGTCAGCTTCCCGTGCCCAGCCTGCCAGCGGGACGTGGACCTGGGCGAGCGGGGCCTGGGCAGCCTCTTCCGCAACCTGACCCTGGAGCGGGTGGTGGAGCGGTACCGGCAGACCATCAACATCAGCGCGGCGATCATGTGCCAGTTCTGCAAGCCCCCCCAGCTGGAGGCCACCAAGGGCTGCACCGAGTGCAAGTCCAGCTTCTGCAACGAGTGCTTCAAGCTCTACCACCCCTGGGGCACCCAGAAAGCCCAGCACGAGCCCACGCCCCCCACCCTCACCTTCCGCCCCAAGGTACGGCCTCCCCACGGGCCCTCCGGGGGGATTGAGGCTGAGAGGATTGGCATTTAAGGCTGAGGGAATTGGGGTTGTTCAGCCTGGAGAAGGGAGGGGTTTGGGGTCACCTAATTGCAGCCTTCCAGGACCTGAAGGGAAGTTACAGGAAAGATGGGGCAAAACTATTCACAAGAGTCTTTTTGTGACCCGACAAGGGAGAAGGAGTTCAAATCGAGAGAGAGGGGTTTGATTAGATATTAGGAAAAAATTCTTTACTGTGAGAGTGATGAGGCCCTGGCACAGGATGCCCAGGGGAGTTGTGGATTCCCCATTCCTGGAAGTGTTCAAGGCTGGGTTGGACAGGACTTGGAGCAACTTGGGCTGGTGGGAGGTGTCCCTGCCCACGGCATGGGCTTGGAACGAGGTGATCTTCAAGGTCCCTTTCCAACACAAACCATTCTGTGATTCTGTGATTTTATGACTATGATTTGAGGGTGCAGGGGTGGGATCCTGCAGGGAGGGGAGGGCAGAGCCCCTCTGAGCCCCACTGTGCCCATGCAGGGGCTGATGTGCCCAGAACACAAGGAGGAGGTGACTCACTACTGCAAGACCTGCCAGCGGCTCGTGTGCCAGCTCTGCCGCGTGCGCCGCACCCACACCAGCCACAAGATCACCCCGGTGCTCAGCGCCTACCAGGCCCTCAGGGTAAGGGCTGCTGGGGCCAGGCTGGGCTTGGCAGGGAATTGGGGGCACCACAGAGCCCTGGTGCAGATGGGGGGTGGGGGGGCTGCTGGCACCTCCCCTCACCTCACCTCCCCTCACCACCTTCCTGCAGGAGAAGCTGACAAAGAGCCTCGCCTACATCCTGAGCAGCCAAGACACGGTGCAGACCCAGATTGCTGAGCTGGAGGAGACTGTGAAACACACAGAGGTGAGGGGGGAAGGTGCCTGCCAGTCCCTGAGCTACCCCTAGGCAGGGGTGGCACTGCCAGCCTGGCCCCCTCCAGGCCCAGATTGTGCCACACTGACCCTGCCGTGCCCATGCCTGGCAGGTGAACGGCTCTCAGGCCAAGGAGGAGGTGTCACAGCTGATCCAGGGACTCTGTGCCCTGCTGGAGGAGAAGAGGGCCACCCTGCTGCAGGCCATCGAGGAGTGCCAGCAGGAGCGGCTGGCCAGCCTGCACAGCCAGATCCGGGAGCACCAGGCCATGCTGGAGAACTCGGGCATGGTGGGCTATGCCCAGGAGGTGCTGAAGGAGACTGACCATCCCTGCTTTGTCCAGGCTGCCAAGCAGCTGCACAACAGGTACCAGGCTGCAGGCACAGGGTTGCAGCGGGGGGCAGGACACCCCAGTGTCCAAGGTGACCCTGACATTGCCAACTCTGGTGCTGCAGGATCCTCAGGGCCACCGACTCGCTGCAGAGCTTCCGTCCTGCAGCCACAGCCTCCTTCAGCCACTTCCAGCTGGATGTCAGCAGGGAGCTGAAGCTGCTCACCGACCTGGCCTTCATCCGAGGTAAAGGCAGCAGGACCCGGGCACTGGCTGTGCCCCGTGCAGAGGCACAGCCCCCGTGGGCAGAGCAGTTCCCTGCCCGCCTCGGCTCAGCCACGGCTGCTGCCCAGGGCTCGTGCTCGGGCAGGCGCTCGCGGATCTGCCAGTGCCCCCTCCCCGTCAGGGACGGCCCCCGCCCCAGCAGCCCCCAAAGAGACCCCTGCCCTGCCCTGTGCCAGGGCAGCCGTGCCAGGGGCAGACAGGCAGGGCCGTGGTGCCAGGTGAGGGCAGCAGGAGTGCCGGAGGGTGAGTACGGAGCTGCCCCGCTGCCGGGCAGGCGCTTCCCGCAGGGCAGGAGCCGCGTGGCCCTGCCGGACCCGCTGGCGACTCATTTCAGACCTGCTTCTACCTCTCTTTGTTTATAGGCTGCGGCCGCTGCCGAGGCGTCACCGAAGTAACTGAGGCAAGTCACACCCCTGCCCCAGAGCCACCCCGCTCTCTCTTCCCATCCCTCCATCCCTCCATGCCCTCCCCACCCTGGCCCTGCTCCGCCACCATCCTCCATCCCTGTCCTGCCCGCAGGCCCTGGCAGCCGGTGGCTCTGCCTCCTCCATCTGCCGCCCCTCCTCCTGCCCTCCCGCCCCATCCTCGCCCCATTTCCGTCCCCATCCTCGCCTCATTTCTGTCCCCATTGTTGCCCCATTTCCATCCCCATCCTCGCCCCATTTCCATCCCCATCCTCGCCCCATTTCCGTCCCCATCCTCGCCCCATTTCCGTCCCCATCCTTGCCCCATTTCTGTCCCCCTCTCGCCCCATTTCTATCCCCATCCTTGCCCCATTTCTGATCCCTTCTTGCCCCATTTCCATCCCACTCCTTGCTCCATTTCTGTCCCTTCCCTCGCCCCATTTCTGCCCCATTATTGCACCATTTCTGTCCCCTCATTGCACCATTTCCATCCTCCTCTTTCCCTGTTTCTGCCCCCTCGTTGCCCCATTTCCATCCCCTTCCTCACTCCACTTACGTCCCATTCTGCACCCAATTTTCTGCCCCCTGCTCACCCCATTTCCGTTTCCTGTTTGTCCCATTTCCATCCCCTCCTCATCTCATTTC
Organism: Poliocrania exsul; assembly: GCA_035041345.1. Classification (NCBI taxonomy): domain Eukaryota; kingdom Metazoa; phylum Chordata; class Aves; order Passeriformes; family Thamnophilidae; genus Poliocrania; species Poliocrania exsul. The sequence continues at coordinate 2,752,892 of JAWWLZ010000074.1, forward strand.
TGCTGTTCCTTGCCCCATTTCCACCCCATCTTTGCCCTGTTCCCTCCCTCCTCACCCCATTTCTGCCCCATCCTCACCCCATTACCGTTTCCTTCCTTGCCCTCTTTTCATTCCTCACCCCATTTCCATCCCCCTCCTTGCCTTATTTCCACCCTGCCTCTTCCCATTTCCTTCCCAACTTCCCCCATTTCCATCCCCTTCCTCATCCTATTTCTGTTCTCTTCTGACATTTCCACCCCATTCTTGCCCCATTTCTGCCCCATCCTCATCCCATTTCCATTCCCCTCTCACTCCGTTTCTCTCCTCTTCCTCAGCCCATTTCTTTCCCTCTCTTTGCCCAGTTTCCACCCCCCTCCTCATCCCATTTCCTTCCCCCTCCTTGCCCCACTCCCATCCCCTTCCACCCACCATCCCCTCATCTCCTTCCCATCCTGCCTTCTCTCCTGCAGGCACCTTCTACCACCCGCCATCCCCATCTCCTCCTCCTCCTCTCCTGCTGCCTCCATCCTCTTTCTCTCTCTCTTTCTCTCTCCTCCCTCCCGACTTGCACTCGGCCTGTCTGGTCCCTGGAGCCCCACAGCAGCAGCTCCTCTGTCTCCCTGACTCTCGCTCTCCTCCGGTGCCGACACACGGTCTCCGCAGTCAGACCCCCCTTAGACTCTGCTGGTTGTGCGTCCGTCCGTCCGTCCGGAATGCCCCCGTCCCTGCGTCCGGCCGCCTCCCCTCCTGCGGGCTGGGGGGGATGCTGCCTGATGCCCGCCGGTGCCTCTCCCTCCCCGCAGCGCCCGAGGCCCCCGTCATCGACACGCAGCGCACCTACACCTACGACCAGATCTTCCTGTGCTGGCGGCTGCCGCAGCACTCGCCGCCCGCCTGGCACTACACGGTGGAGTTCCGCAAGACCGACGCCAAGGCCAAGGGGCTGAAGCTGTGGCAGCGGCGGGAGGAGGTGCGGGGCACCTGCGCCCTCGTCGAGTACCTGGACACCGACAGCGTCTACGTGCTGAGGGTGAAGGGCTACAACAAGGCGGGTTTTGGGGACTACAGCGAGGACATCTACCTGCACACGCCGCCCGCCCCAGGTGAGCGGGGCCAGGGGGCTCGGGGCACCCACGGAGTGCCCTGGTGTGCCATGTCGCTCACTGTCCTCCTCCTCTCCTCCCTGCAGTCCTCAACTTCTTCCTGGACAACCGCTGGGGCTTCAACCGGGACCGGCTGGCCATCAGCAAGGACCAGCGCGCGGTGCGCAGCGTGCCCGGCATCCCCATGCTCTTCGCCGCCGAGCGCCTGATGACCAGCTGCCACCTCTCCATCGACCTGGTCATCGGCGACGTGGCCATCACCCAGGGCAAGAGCTACTGGGCCTGCTGCGTGGACCCCAGCTCCTACCTGGTGAAGGTGGGCGTGGGGCTGGAGAGCAAGCTGCAGGAGTGGTTCCAGGTGCCGCAGGACGTGGTGAGCCCCAGGTGAGTGGGGTTGTTTGGGGGGTCCTGTGCCTGTTGTCACCTCCACACCGGGCACTGCAGTGTGGGGAGCAGCTCCAGCCTGTCCCGTGGGTGTTGGCACCGGGACTCACCTGTGCCCCTGCCACAGGTACGACCCCGACAGCGGCCACGACAGCGGGGCGGAGGACACGACGGTGGAGGCACCTCCACCCTACGCCTTCCTCACCATTGGCATGGGCAAGATCCTGCTGTCCCACGGCTCGTCTCTCACCTCCCGTGACCCCAACGGCTGCACCGTGCCCCTGCCACCGCGCATCGGCATCTGCCTGGACTACGAGCAGGGCAAGGTGAGCTTCTACGACGCCGTGTCCTTCCGCGAGCTCTGGGAGTGCGGCGTGGACTGCTCGGGGCCCGTCTGCCCCGCCTTCTGCTTCATCGGAGGGGGGGCCCTGCACCTCCAGGAGCTGGTGGCCAACAAGCAGGAGCGCAAAGTGACCATTGGGGGCTTCCCCAAGCTGGACTGAGCCGTGTCCGTGCTCCCCGTGTGCCCCTGGCCGTGCCCCCCGATGGCCCCATGAGCTCCAGGGCGTGGGGGGGCACGAGTGGGCAGGGAGCAGAGCACAGGGTGGGCAGCCCCGGCCCTGCCACTGCTGGGGACAGGCCAGGTGTTTGTTTTGTGGGATGGGAGGGGAACAGGGACAGCTCTGCCGTCCCTTCCTCGCCCTGTCCACCCACCCCTTGCCCCAGCTCTGCCCGGGGCTGCTCTGGGCTGGGGCTGTGGGCAGGGCTGGCAGAGGGTCAGCCCTAGAGATGGGTCAAGGAGGGGGACGGGGCTGCACAGGGAGGGGGGAGGCAGGTGGCAGTGGGGATGAAGATGGAGGGGAGAGGCTGGGTGCTGGCTGGGGTGGGGGAGGCAGCTGGGGTGGGGCAGAGGGCGGGGGGGAGGCTGGGCTGGAACAAGATGTGCAGACGTTTTATAAAATGGCTCGTTTTCCATGTGGCTCATCCGGCTGCAGCGCCGTGGCCGGGCACGGCCACCGTGGGGTCCCTCCCAGTGCCCCCCCTCTGCCCTGTCCTTGGGCAGCCATGTGCCTGGCCAGCCCTGCCTGTGCCCTGCCTGCACGTGCTCCGAGGGCCGCGCTTGGCTCCTCTTACACCGCTCGGTGCCAAACCACACGCGGCCGGCGCAGGCTGGGGCTGTGGCTCGGGGTCCAACCCACCCAGGAGCCCCCTGTGCCACGGGGGCCGTGCTGGCAGTTCCCCTGCCGGGATCTGTCTGAGCTGCTGTTGTTTCTCCTGGGTTCTGTTACAACAATCGCTGTATTTTCATGGTTTCCTACAATAAACTGCGATGCCAGAGTCCTCGGGAGCCTCCCTGCCATCGAGGGCAGCTGCCCACAGGGGGCACTGGGGGCTGTGGGGCCAGGCAGTCTGTGGGGTTGGGCTGTCCATGGGGTTGGAGTGCTGTGGGTCTGGCCTGTCCTTCAGGCTGTGCCCAGCAGGGGCCATTCCTGCCCAGCCCAGGCAGTGATGATGTGTTGGGTCCTGCCTGTGCTCTGCTCAGCCACGTGGTCTCTGCTATCCCATCCTGGGGTGCTGGGGGGCTCCTGGACCGACCATCTCCCTGCTGGGCCTAACCCAAACCCCTGCAACATTATTGGAGGGGCCCCAGGGGCAGCTGGTCCAGCCAGGGAGGCTGTTGGGTGCTGAGGCACCCTCAGAGGGTAGGTAATGGGGCTGGCACCCAGGTACACTGTGTGGCAAGTGGAGGGGCCACATGGGCAGGGCACCCCCGGTCTGGTGCCTGTCCCTGGGCACCCCACCCTCTGTTAGAAGCCGATGGGGCCACAGGGTCAGGCTCCCTGCAAACAGGCAGCTCTTTGTAGGGCCCAGCCCTGGTGCCAGTTCCAATTCCTGAGGCCCTGCCCAAGGATCAGGGTGGGGCTGAGGGGGGGCAGCAGCAGACCCAGCCACCCCCCTGCCCTCCATAGGGCTCCATGCCAGGCACACAACCCCATCCCCAGCTGGCAGCATGGACTGGGGGGGATGCTACACTGTGCCAGAGCCCCGCACTGGTGCAGCCCCCACCCCAGCTTTGGGGCACTGGGCAGCCTCCCTTGTCCCAGAGCCCCCCCAGCCCTTTGCCCACACAGCAGCACAGCTCTGACATCTCCCAGCACATGCTGAGGTCCTTGGGCACCTGGCACGGTCATGCCCCCCACCCAGAGCTGAAGCCAAGGTGTCCACCAGCCACTGGGCTGGTCCCAGGGTTGTTCCTGGCCAAGCACTGGCTCCGTGCCTGTGCCCACACGGGATTTCTTTGGGGAAGGTTTGGTTCCTTGTTTTCTGCCTTTTCAGTGGTTGCCAAAACCCTCCCAGTGCCCAGGATGGGCCCAGCCCAAACCGGGACTGCCAGGGGGCCACCCCGTGCTACAGGCACCGCCTTTCCAAGGTTTGCTGCCCCTCAGCACGTGCCAGCTCCCTGCCGTGCCCCCCTTTTTCCAGCAGCCCCCCGAGCCTTTCTGAGGCTCACTCAGGGTTTGGAGGACGCCAAGCCTGGGGCAGGCAGGGCAGGGGAGAGGGACACACCACACGCACCCGGTGACACACGTGCAGCCCGTGCAGCTGCACAGCCCCGTCGGCACCGTCGCATTCCACCTGTGCAGCCACTGGGAAACGGGACATGTAAACGTCAAATGAGACACGTTGGATCGTGAACAGAAACCGAGAGTGCAGGAGGGATGAGGGGGATGGAGAACGGCCGGACACATCACACCCAGAGGGACGCAGGGACTGGGGACACAGTGACACCCCCCCACCAACCCCAGCACTGCCTGGCTTGGGAAGGGAGAGCGACTGCCCAGGCTGGGTCAGGGGGGTGGGTGACAGTCATACCGAGGGAGTCACTGCCCAAGGAGAGCCCCCCTTGGCACCACGACACAGCCCTGGGGACACACAGCTGCCCCCACCCTTTTATTGTAACTGATAAATACACCCCGGCCGAGGACCTGCCACCCCGCTGAGCCGAGCCCGGCACCGACACCCCCCAAAACAGAGATATTTATGTAAAATAACACCACAAAACCAGCGATTGAATCCTCAGGGGTGAGCGCACGGGGAGCGTGAGCCCGGCCCTCCCCACCCCTGGCACGGAGCAGGGTTGCAAAGCCAAGCGGGGACCGTGGGGTGCGAGGGACCCTCCCTCCCGACCCCAGTCTCTGTTCAGCCAGTTCTGTCATGTGCGCGAATCCGGCTGCTCCAGAACCATCCGGCGCCCCCTGCCCGCGCCGAGGGGCCGAGCAGCACCGGGGGGTGTGCCCGGGGCCGGGGCTGCTCCCCCAGGATGGGGGGCTGCGGCTGCCCCCTCCCCTCCGTCCCAGCGTGTCCCTCAGAGGTTGTCGGAGCCGGTGGAAGGGTTGGTGTAGGTGAAGGTGCCGGCCCTCGTGGTGCTGCTGCCCGCCACCTTTGGGGGAGGAAAGGGGAGGGGGTGTCAGGGCTGGGCTGAACCCCCACCCGGAGGCAGCAGACGAACCCCCCACACCCTCCCCATGACCACTATGGGCAGCCAAAAACGCCTCCCCCCTGCGTGGTGGGCGGCTGCCCGTGGTCACAGGCACCGTGGGCACCCCAGGCCCCCTCGGGCACCCCGACCCCCCCGGCCCCGTGCGCAGGAGGAGCTGAGCTGGCCCCGGCCGTGTTCTCACACGATAAGCCGGCCCGGCGAGCGCGAAGGTAAATATTTACCCAGGCCCCTGGTATTTGCACAGGGTGAGCTGCTCGCAGGGAGCTGAGCAGCTGGACACGGCCCCCGCCCGCAGCCCCGGCGTGGGGGGAGCGCAGGGGACGGGACGGGCAGGTTTCTGTGCCCACGGGGAGCCCTTTGTGCCTGCGGGCAGCCCCCGACGCGGCACCTGCAGCTCCGTTTTGGGAGCCGCCGGTGTGGGATGTGGGGTGCAGGGCATGGGGATCAGCCCCCCGCCAGCCCCGCAGTGCCCAACGCGGCTCCCCACCCATGGCAGAGGATGCTGCAACACCAGGAGGTCCGAGGGGCGGGTTGAGACGCGGCTGACCAGGAGAAGGGGCTGCGAGGGTTGGCAGCGAGCCCGCAATGCTGCCCGGGCTGGGCAGGGGGAGCAGCTGCCCAAGGTCGGGGGGAGCTCCCCAGAGCCGGGCCGGGTCTGCCCGCACCGGCCGCGCACCCGCTGCCAACGCGGCTCCAGCCAGGCGTGAAAGTTACGCTCACCTCCCGGAGGGGCTGGCGCAGGACACCTCGACACATGTCCCTGTCCCTCCAGCTCCGCTGGCCATTAACCAGAACCAGAGGGATGTGCCCCTGCTCTGCCTCCCCCCGGAGCAGCTGGGACCCCGGGGACGGGGGGCTCGCTCTCACCTGGCTGTAGGGGTTGGGTTTGCTGTTGGGGGACACGTAGCGCCCGTGGCTCTGGTACTGCAGGTACTCGGCCATGGGGTGGTAGGAATCCTTCTGGCTGAGCAGGTCCAGCTTCCCGCGGCTTTTCCGGCGGCAGGTGCAGGTGGACTGGGGGAGAGAGAGGGGTCAGGACCTGCGGTGTGGGGACAGGGAGAGGGGACTCGCTGGCAGAATGCAGGTGAGGATGGCAATGGGGATGGGATCTCACCATCAGGAGAAGGCAGGTGAAGATGCTCAGCAGCAGCAGGATGCTGACCAGGACCAGCAGAGCAATGGCCCAGTCTGGGACCACGGGCACCGGTGCCAGGGAAATCACCTCTCTGGAACCTGAAAGGAGCAGAGCTGTGTCTGTGCCACAGGCAGAGCCCGACAGAGCCCTGAGAGACCCCTGGAATGGGGCATAAATGTCTGAGCCCTCCTCCATGGGGTCCACTTGCTCTTCCCAGTGCTGCCTGCCATGGGCACTGGGAACCTGCATTGGCTCTGCCCACTGCAAGCCCTGAGCTTGTCACAGCATCAAGCAGACACTTGGCCCCAACCAGGACAAGGCAGCATTTACAGAGCCCTCTGACTGGGTTCCATCCACCCTCCCAGCCTGTCCCAGGGCCCCCACTCACTCTGGATGCTGTCCAACTGCAGGCCCATGATGAAGCCATTCTGGTCCAGGCTCTTCCTCAGGCGCTGCTCAGTGGCATCGGGGGTGACAGTGTCGCTGCCATTCCCAAAGACCAGAGTGGACTGCACCTCCACCGAGCCTGGGCTGTGTGGGAGGAGGTGTCAGTGCCCACATCAGCCCCCGAGGGACCCCACATCAGGGAGAATATGTGTGCCAGGGCATGCCAGGGCTTCTGCTGCTCACCTGTACTGCAGCTCACTGCACCCCTGGTAGGTCTGAGTGCCCATGCAGCCCGCACAGCCAAACACGTGTTCAAACTGGAATGAAGCATTGGGGTGACAGTCACCTCCCCACGGACACCCCATCCCTCCCACCCCCGTGCAGGACCAGCTGGAGTGGCTGGCAGAGCAGATGCTCAGGGGAACCCCAGGGAGAAGCAGCTCCTTCCCCGCTCAGCCTGTGGGGGGCTCTGGAGGTGGGGGCAGAGCTGGGACTCACCATGGTCAGGATGGTGCGGCTCAGGCTCCGGTGCTGCTCCGACGTGGGGTCGCGCAGGCTCTCATTGAAGCTCCTGTTGAGGATGCGGAAGGACAGCGGGACGCGGACGAGCAGCTGGAGAGCAGCGGGTGGCTGGGCCGTGGCTTTGCTGGGGTTGGGACCCTTCTGGGTGGGGGTCTGCTGGGGGGCCGTGCTGCCCTCGGCCGTCACAGAGGTTGTGTGGGTGGGAGGGACCTGGGCACTCCCGTTGCCTTTGGCGCTGGAGTTGCCGCCATCCACGGTGGTGGGAGCGGCAGAGCTGCTGTTGGTGCCCGGGTGGGGAGCCCAGATGCTGCTGTTTGAGGTGGCATTGTGGTGGGGGATGGTCGGGCTGCTGGGGACAGGCACTGCGGTGCCGTTGGTCGTGGCATTGCCCGCAGAGTGGTTTTTGGGCTGGAAGTCCGTGGTATTTGTGCCAGGGAAGATGGTGCCATGGGGGAAGGTTTGGGACCTGCTCCCCGCTGTGCTTTTGGGGAAGACAGGTGGAGCAGGAGCCAAGGTGCTGGTGGTGGTCTCCATGGTGGTCATCTCCATGGTAGTGTCAGTCGTTTCCATCTCCACAGTTGTCTCCATGGGCATGGCACGTGTACCTGGAGGAGACACCAGGAGTTGGCAGCTGCAGCCCTGCTTTGGGAAAGTTTTGCCCAACGCAGTTTCTCAGGTGGACATTGCAGGAATCACTGCAATCCACATGAGCCAACAGCCAGTAGTTCCTGCTGCCCACGAGGCCAATGAGACCTTCAGGAACACCCCAGAACCATGGCTAGTGCTGGGCATACATGGCACCACCGAGGGTCCTGGCAGCCCTGGAGAATCCCAGATCCTGTCACACTGTGGGCCCCAGGAACCCCTCCCGATAAAGCCTCCTTTGCTGTGGGTGGCAGGGTGGGGTGACCCCCATGTCCCCCGGACCTGCCTGGCCTGGCTGTGGGCCATCACAAGCAGCTCCTGGGCAGGTTCCCAGCGGGTGCTGCAGGAGCCGGCGGCACTGGAGGAGAGCCCGGGGTCCGGGTGCTCTGCGGGACACACCTGCATTCCAGCCTGGGAGCCCCGGGCACAGCCTGCTCCGGCTGGTCCCGGCACAGCCCAGCCCCGACCGAGCCCTTGGGACATGGCAGAGAAGGGACCACAGTCGGAGCCCCCACGACCCGACTTTGCTGGGGACAACCAGCCCTGGGACGCTGCACCCCGGGGCCAGACCGGGACAGGTGACAAGGTCCCTGCTGCCAGGGTGTCACCGGCCCTGGTGTCCCCTGTTCCCCACCCTGAAAGAGACCCCGCTCCGCTCCCCCTGCCTCGGTACCTCCCCTGTCCCCCAGGTCCAGCTCGGCTCCCTCTGGTTCGGGGTGCCCCAGCCCCTCACCTGTGCCCAGCACCAGCAGCAGCAGCAGGGCAGGGAACGCCATAGGGCTCGTCCGGAGGGTCCCAGCGCTCCTCGGGGCTGGGTGCTCACTGTGCTCCCGTTAGCGCACGCCTCAATCCAAGGATCCGGAACTGGCAGCTCGACAGCGGCCGGAGCTTTATAGAGCACCGGGAGCAGGTGGGGAGGCCCCACCCCGCTGCCGGCTCCAGGGAGGGGGGTTCCCCTGCCCGACTTGGCACTGGGGTGCCACAGCACCGATGGGGCCTCTGCAGCATCACCCCCCCAGGGTGAGCCCCCTTGTGCTCCCCCGGCTCAGGGGGGCACGGTCAGCAGCGCTCCCATGCCATGGATGGGCACAGCCTCAGGTGGGGACACAGGTACAGGTACAGTAGCTGGGCACCCCAGGACAGGGGTGGGGGCATCTGCCTGGCCCCGTGGGCTGTGCCAGGCCCCTCAGGACCTGGTAGGGGTATGGAGGGGACACAGAGCCCCCAGCCCCTCGTGCAGGGGGGGCCTCATCCTCTGGCTCAGCCCAGGGTTAATCATTACCGGGCAGCCACTGCCTCGCCCTACCCTCAAATAAACAGCGGTGACACCCCCGAAACGCTTACGCAGGTGGGGCCAAGGGCCCCACGACATCCCAGTACCAACCAGTAACCTGCCTGCAGGTCCCAGGGCCCCTCCAGCAGGCACAAACCCCTGTCCCCACTCAGTACAGGGCTGATGCCAGGAGCTGCACTGTGTGCCAGCGCCCCACCCGAGAGGTAACGGGTGCCGCCCGTGTCGGGGCACAGAACCCCCGTCCTCTGGGTGACACGTGCTCCTGGCACGGCTGGGCATCACCAGCCACTGTGGGCCCTCCCTGCCCCTGCCTTGAAGAGAACCCTGAGCCCTGGGACGGCTCTGAGCCCTGGCAGAGCCCCAGTCCCTGTGAAGGGTCCTGATTCCCCAAAGGACCACAATTTCTGGGCAGGCCTTGGTGGTCTCCCACACCTGGCCCCTGCCCATCCTCATCTGGAGCCAAAGTGCCACTCCAGCCATGCCAAAGCGTTCCAAGGCAGTGCTGAGAAGGGGAGCAGAGGTGGGGGGCCCCTCCGTGCTGCAGTGACACTGGGGGCAACACATGGATGGCCTGGGTGTTAATGGGACCCAGTGGCACTCTGGGCCTCCAGGGGGACACAGCTTTGGTCCCCGTTGTGCCCAGTGGTCCAATGGCCCAGCTGTGCCCGGTGGGTCCTGTGTCCCTGCCATGCCCGGTGGGTCCCGTGTCCCCGCCATGCCCGGGGGTCCCGACCCGCCCCGGCTCCCGCCCCGTCCGGCGGCGCTGGGGCTGCGGCGCCCTCTGGTGGGAGCGGCCCCGCACAGCAGGGCCGGGACCGGGACCGGGACCAGGACTGGGAGCGAGATCGGGATCGCGACTGGAGCGAGACCGGAGCGGCCGCGGGAAAATGACTGGAGCAAGACCCCGGACCGGCACCGAGAGCGGGACAGAGAGCAGGACTGCGACGGGAGCGAGACCGAAGCGTGAGAGGGACTGGAGCGAGACCAGCGCGGGAGCGCGATCGGGACCGGGAGCTGGAGCAAGACGAGACCGGAGCGGGACCGGAACTACGACTGGAGCGAGACAGGAGCGGGAGAAGGACGAGAGCGAGACCTGAGCGGGAGACGGACTGGGAGAGGCAGCAGGAGCGGGAGGAGAAGCGGAGCGGAACCGCAGCGGGAGTGGAACCCGGACCGGGACACGGCAGGGACCGGAGCGGGAGCACGAGAGGGACCAAAGCGGTAGCGGGACCCGCTGTGGCTCCTCGCTGAGGGCGTGGAACGAGGGGCTCGGTACCGAGCAGCGATGCCACCTGCCCCGGGACCCCCGGGCAGTTCCCCTCTCTGCCTCTGGCCGGGAACGGGCACCGGCTCCGGCCCCGGTCGCGGCCCCAACCCCGGCGGGCAGCCTCGCGTTGCCCTTTTAAGAGGGGCCCGGTGCCGCCGCGCCCATTGTCGCCGCCGCCGCCGCGGGGCGGGGGGGGCCGGGCCGGTGCCGGGGCCGTGCGCTCCGGGGCGAGCGGGGGGGCGACGGGGGCACATTCCGCCGCGTTGCCGGGACAGCCGTCGCCGTGGCGACCGGTCCGTGCCGCCGAGCCGCGGTGCGCGCCGCGCAGTTCCCACGGAGCGGCCCGGGCGGCGGCGGCGGCGTTTCCGCTCCCTCCGGGGTGGCGGGAGGGCCGGGATGCGGTGCAGTGTTGTGCTCTTCGCCCACCAATATTGCACTCGTCCCGGCCTCCCGCCGCCGCGGGCTGCGCCGATGGAACCGGCCGGGCACCCGCCCGTCCCCGCGACCACCGGGAGGACGGCGCGGGACGGAGCCGGGAGCACGGCGGGGGATCCAGAGCCCTCTCGGGGCACCGGGAGCCCCCCCAGGGACCGGGCGCGCAGGCTAGAAAACAACTCAAAACTTTATGGCCAGGCGTGGGGCAGGGACCGGAGCGCCCGGGGCAGGCGCGGGGGGAGCCCCGGCACCGCGGGGCCCCGGTACCGGCAGTGCAAAGTCCGCGGGGGGCCGGGAGCGGGGCCCGGCCGGGAGGGGCGGCGGGGCCCGGTGCGCCCCCCGGTGCCGCTGGCGGGGGAGGCCCGGGCCGGGCGCGGTCACTCGCGTCCCTCCAGCAGGAACCGGCGGAAGGGCTCGAAGTCGGCGGGGATCGTGTCTGCGGGGGGCAGCGCGGGGGGCGTCAGGAGCCGGCGGGGGCAGCGAGCCCCGGGAAAGCCCCCGGCCCAGGAGCGACGGCGCGACCCCCGCCGCAAAGGCGAGGGAGGGGATGCTCGGCCGGGGCGGGGGTCCCGCCGTGCCCTGCTCACCGTTGCAGCGGTACTGCAGGTTGGACCAGATGATGTTCTCCTGGGAGAAGCAGAAGACCCCCAGCCGCCCCCCGCGCATCGTGGTGTCGATGATCACCCCAGAGTCGGCCACCAGCTGCGGGCCCTCGTACAGACGGACCCTGCGGGGGGAAACGGGGCCCGAGCGGTCAGCGGGACCCCACCGGGGTCAGCATCGGGATCCCACCGAGACCCCGTCGGGGACGGCACCTGGACCCCGCCACGACCCCACTGGGACCCCTCCAGGACCAACTTCGGGCCCTGGGCATCCCGACCCAGGGCATCCCGACCCAGGATGGCGGCACCGGGCTGGGGCCGGGGCATCCCGCGAGGGGCTGGGCCGGGGACACCGGGCCGGGCAGGACCCCCGAGCCAGGGCCCCCCGCTGTGCCCGGACTGGAGCCCCCCGCGCCGCCCCCGGCCCGGCCCCGCCGCCTTTGTCGGGCGCTTTGCATGTGAAAGGCGCCGGCGAGGTCGCCATGGCGACGGGACAATGGCCCCGGGGGCCCGGGGGGCGGAGGGCCCGGCGGCGAAGCGCCCCCGCTGCGGCCGCCCCGGCGGGAGCCTTAAAGGGGAAACGCACCCGCGGCCCCACCGGCCGGGCCCCCTCCCCACGGCCGGCATCGCCCACTGCGGTGGTCCCGCGGGGCTGGATCCACCCCACGGCCGGCATCCCCTCACTGGAGCGGTCCCACAGGGCAGGACCCTTCCCGATGATCATCATTATCATCACCGGGGCTGGACCACACCAGGACTGGTTTCCCCCCAGGATTGGTTTCCCCCCTGTGATCAGCATCCCCCCACTGGTGTGGTCCCACTAGAGCCGAACCCCACCGTGCCCCGTGGTGAGCACAGCCCCTACCTGAGCGACCCCCGTGCCCCCTCCCACTCACCTGATGTAGCCCACCTGGGGCCTGTGTGCCAGCTGCCAGCGGTAGGATGTCTTGTCCCTCCAGCCGACATTCCGGGGGTCCTTCCAGAGCAGGCGGACGTGGTCGGGGGTGTGGCCCGTGTGCCACAGCGCGTTCCGAAGGTGCTCCCCGGGGCCCGTCGAGGATTTCACCGCCTGTGGGGGCACAGGGGCATCAGGGGGCACCTGGCCAGGGGGTCTTGACCTGGAGTGTGGGTGAGACCAGCACGCACCTTGAGCTGCAGCCCCGGCTCGGCCACGGCACGGAAGGGGGTGGCCTGCCAGTACGTCTGCTCCGTCTGCTTCCACATCACCACGTAGAAGCTGGCGCTGTCCTGGTAGCTGAAGATGAAGCCGGCGTAGTCATCGTCGGTGATGGTGTTGACGTGGAAGGTGCCCTCGAAGTCCACCCCGTTGAAGGCAGTGTAGCCTGCAGGCAGCAAACACTGTGGGGACCCCCTCACCTCACAGGACTCCCCAGCCCACCCACTCTTCACCTCTCTGTGGGGCAAAGAACTGCCCTCACCCCCCACACAGAGGGGCAGGAGTTGGGTGGCTGCCCTCTGGGTCTGTGGGTGGGTGGATGTCTCTTACCCACAGCCAAGCCCGGGTCGCTGTTCATGGTCTGCACAATCTCCATGCCCTGTGGGATGGGTGAGGGGCACCTCAGCACCCCCAGGAACCTCCCAACCCCCTCAGCTCCCATCCTGCAGCTCAGCTCCCAGAAACACGGGGCACAGCACCCACACCTGGTTGAGGACGACCCAGTTGGGGTCGATCTGGGCATCCCCCTCGGGGTCGAGGATGACGGTCTGGTAGGCGCGGAAGTCGGTCAGGGTCACCTCGGCGCTCTCGGGGCACACGTCCAGCTGGTCCACCACGGTGTCATTGTCAAAGTCCTCCTCGCAGACGTCGCCCACCCCATTCCCTGCGGACACACACCCAGTCAGCGCCGGGCTGAGCTCCTGGGGCTCTGCCTGCCCTCACCCAACCCACGCTCACCGTCCGAGTCCTTCTGGTTGGGGTTGGGAATGAGGCGGCAGTTGTCTGGGCCAGGTGGCACATAGTCTGGGATGCCATCGTTGTCATCGTCATTGTCACAGTCATCCCCCAGCCCGTCATTGTCTGAGTCCAGCTGGGAGCTGTTGGGGATCTCGGCGCAGTTGTCCTTGGTGTCCTGATGCCCGTCCCCATCGCTGGGAGCAAGAACAAGGTCAGAGCAGTGCCAGAACCGGGGACCTGGCACCACATGCCAGTGCCCTTGAGACCTCATCATCCCCCCTGTCTGGTCCAGAACCAGTTCTGCCCCTCAGGACAGGACAGAACAGGACAGGACAGGACAGGACAGGACAGGACAGAACAGGACAGGACAGGACAGGGCAGGATGGGGAGGTGACTCCACTGCAATGCTGTCCCCACCTGTCCTCATTGGTGTCACAGATGTCTCCTACCAGGTCGCTGTCCATATCTGTCTGGAGGAGACCAGAGCTCGAGTTCAGTGGACACCCTGGGGCGAGAAGGAGGATCCCCCAACTCCCCACTGGGCCAGGCCCCACTCGCCTCGGGCCCCCTGCCCCAGCCTGGCCCTGGCCATACCTGAGTGGGGTTGCTCATTTCAGGGCAACTGTCACAGGCGTCCCCGACACCGTCCTCGTCCCGGTCCGTCTGCAGAGGGTTGGGCACCTTGGGGCAGTTATCCAGCATGTTGGGAATCCCTGCAAGGACAGCGCTGGGTGGTGGATGCCCTCCCCCAACCCGTCAGGACAGCCCCCTTGGCACAGCCAGGCCACCCCAGTAGCCACTCACCGTCCCCATCGATGTCATTGTCACAAGCGTCCCCCTCGCCGTTGCTGTCCGTGTCCCGCTGGTCGTTGTTGGGCACGTTGGGGCAGTTGTCACAGGCATCCCCAAAGGAGTCAGTGTCTGAGTTCTGCTGGTCTTTGTTGGGGAAGAGCCTGCAGTTGTCCTGTGGGAAGAGGACAGAGATGCTGGCACTGCAGTGGCTTGCAGAGAAGAGGCCACAGTCCCACGGTGGTCAGGGCAGGAGGACCATCCCTGAACCACCAGCCTGCTGCTCCCCACGAGAAGCATCTTAAGGGACTCAGGATTGAGCCAAAAGGAGAAGCCCTTCCAGAGCCATTGGCATGGCCACCCGCCCAGCACAGTCACCTCCACATTCTTGACGCCATCACCATCAGCATCATCATCACACTGGTCCCCAATGCCATCGTTGTCAGCATCCTCCTGCCCGGAATTGGGGGTCAGGCGGCAGTTGTCCTGTGGGCACAGCCGGCATTAGGAAAGGGGAGGAGACCAGGTCTGGAGCACAGCTCTGCTGTGGCCTCTGTGCCCTACACCCCCCGTGCCCCCTCTCTGGGAGCCCACCTGCTTGCAGTGCTTGTTGTTGTCGATGCAGGGCAGGGGCTCGTCTGGGTAACCATCCAGGTCCGTGTCTTGCCCACACACGTTGCCATTGCCAGCCCAGCCCACGTTGCACTGAAGAAAGAAGAGATCAGGGGCTGAGAAGGGCCCTGGCAGGACCAATGATGCCCGTGCTGTGACCCCCATGCCCCCCTCCCGTCCCTGTCCCCTGCTCACTGCACAGGAGATCTCCCCATTCCTCTCGAACAAGCAGAAGCCGTTGATGTCGCAGGTGTTGGAGGTGGAAGTGCTGCAGGACTTCTGTGGGACGCAGCCGGAGGTTTGGTTGCCCACAAAGCCCGACTTGCAGGGGCCACACTTGAAGGAGCCCTGGGGGAGAGAGGGCAGGGGTGGGATGAGGGGAGCTGGGCAGCCCCGGGAGCCAGGGAGGGAGGGGGACAGTGCCACCCACCACTGTGTTGGTGCAGATGGAGTTGGGATCGCAGCCCCCGTTGTTCCCGTCGTTGCATTCATCGATATCCGTGCAAACCTGAGAGCAGTGTGGGAGAAACCCTCACCTGGGGCCTTCCCCTGCCCATTTCTACCCCTGGAAGGTTGCCCTCCTCACAGGCACTGCATCATCCACCCTGCCCCACAGTCTGGAGTGCCCACAGGGATGTGGCTGAGTCCTGCAGTGCTGCACTCACCTGCTTGCTGGCCCTGGCATAGTCCACCCCCACGCCAGAGATGGTGTTGCCTCGATAGCCACGGGGACAGGGCTCACAGCGGAACCCGGGGGACGTGTTGATGCACTTGGAGCCCGGGAAGCAGGGGTTGGCATGGGCACACTGCAGCACCGGGAGAGAGACAGGCCTCATGTTGGGCACAGGATCCTGCACCTCAGGGGGGCCACTGCCATCCTGGCAGGGTCCTTTCCGAGGGGAATCATCCTGTGCCTGCAGGGGCCCAGCGGTGCTGGGGCTGCTGATCCCCCTGGAAGGTGCCCACCTCCTCGATGTCGGCACAGTGTGTGCCGTTGCCCTCCAGCCCCGGTGGGCAGGGCCCGCAGCGGTACCCGGGGTACTCGTACGTCTCCATGCAGTCCACGCCACTGAAGCAGGGGTTGGGGTTGCAGCGGGACCGGTGTTCGTGGAAGCCTGAGGGGAGGAGAGGCAAGTCAGGGGTGAGGTAAGGCAGCCCTTTGCCACCCTGAGGTGCGGGCAGAGCCTCGCCAGCACTCACCGCAGACCTGGCACTCCATGATGGTGTTGCGGATCAGAGACATCTCCTTCACCTGCAAGGCAGCAAAGCGTGGAGGGTCAGGGCAGTGCTGGCACTGGGCTCTAGGGAAACCCCGCCCAGGGAGGGCTGGTACCCCCATAGTCCCACCTGGTCCCTGATGTCTTCCCGCAGCTCAGTCAGGACCCGGTTGAAGATGGTCAGCTGTGTGACCAGTGCCTTGGTCTGCTCACCTGCAGCAGCAGAAAGGACAAGGTCAGTCCCAGGACAGACACAGCCCCCAGGGCCATGGGCTGGGACTGCTCTGCCCACCAGCACTGAGCTGGGAGGATAAGGAAATCTGCAGCCTGTCCTTCTCCTCCCTGGTTCACACAGGATCCCTCTCCTCATAACACAACCAACACCTCCTGATGCACCCCATGGGGGGCACTGGAAAGGTTTCTGCTTCAGTGGAGCCCCAAGTGCCTCAGGGCAGGGAAGGGGGGAAGCAGACCAGGGACTCACCCAGGATGGAGGCCAGTGCGTTTGTCACTGCAAGGAGAGAGATGAGACATTATCAAATGCTGCCCTCACACCCTGGCAGCATCACCTCACATGGTCACTCCTGGTCAGCACGTGCACAGCACTGGAGCTCCCACCTGCATGGGGATCCTGGGCCAGGAGAGGCAGGAGCACCCCCCTGTGCTGTCACCCCCCACCTCCCTGTGCCATGGCATGCACATGTGACTCCATAAGCACCCCAAACCATTACCTGCACTGTGAATGGACTCATCTCCTTGGAAAGGGCACTCGCTCAGGGCCCCCACACGGCTCATGGACCCCCCCAGGATCAGCTTCATGGACTCCACAAACCCCTGATGTATGTGGGGAGGTGCAGTCAGTGTGGGGAGGTGCAGTCAGTGGGGGCAGGTGCAGTCAGTGGGGGGGGGGGGGGGCTCTGCCCATCCCCAAGGGGGTCTCAGTCCCCCAGCACTCACCTGCATCCTCTGGTAGGCCTTCTGGCCCGTGCGCACCTCGATGGCCTCCACCTCGGCCAGGGGGATCTCGGACAGCTCGGGCAGCCCCACGCTGGAGTCCATCTGCTTGCAGTCGACGTAGAGCTCCACGCTGAGCGTGTCCCTGCGCAGCCCGCTCAGGCGCACGATCACCGAGTGGCTCTGCCCGTCCGCCACCTGCGCGTGCTGCAGGTTCACCGAGTGCACCTTGTTGTCCTCCCGCAGGTACCGCACCAGCACTGCAGGGGAGCACGGAGGGACTGTCAGCTCCCCCCCAGCACCGACAGCACCTGCATGTGCCCACTGCTCCTCCCCGTGAGCCCCTTGGATGGAAGGAACTCGGTCCCGTTTCTCTCGGAGCACCGGGGCAAGAGCAGGGCCAGCCTGTCCCACCCACCCACCTTTGTTGATCTTCCCCACGACTGACACCTCCAGCCACCGCGTGTTGTCCTTCTTGGAGTAGAGGCCGAAGAGGGTCCCCCCCTGCTTGGGGGGCAGGCGGAAGGTGGACAGGAGGTACACGTCGTTGACGGTCAGGAGCTCCATGCGGATCTTGTGGGCCACCGTGGCCATCTGCCGCGCCTCGCTCACCAGCAGCAGGTCAATGACTGCGGGAGCCGAGCACCGGGGTCGCCTCCGCACCGGCAGCCGCAGCTCCGGCCGCGACCGCGGGGAATCCCGGTGCGGTCACGCCGAGGCGCGGCGGGGGTGTCCCCGCACCGCCGCTCCCCGGGGGGACCGGGGAAGCCCCGGGGGCTCCGGGGCCGCCCCCGCGCGGTGGCGCTCCAGGACCGGCCGCGCTGCCGAGAGGGACCCGCGGATCTCCCGCACCGCCGGGACCGGTGGAGTCACGGCCCGGTGCCCGCCCCGCAGCCGGGGTTCCCCCGCATCCCACTCCGCGGAGACCCCCGCGACCGGCACCAACGAGGGGCGGCCAGACCGGGAGACCCCGGAGAGACGGCCGTGCCCCCGGTCCCAGCCCGGGGCGCTCGGATGGGAGCGCGCACAGCTCAGTCCCGCAGCCGCACCGGGCAGACCGAGAGGAGCTGCGGCGCCGGTGCCAGCCCTCGCCGAGGGACTCCCCCTCCTCCCCGACTGGCATCGGAACCGGCGGCCACGCTGCGCCCCGGGGATGACTGTCCCGGTGTCCCCGCTCCCGGCTCCCCCGCGGAGAGCGGAGCGTCTGACAGCGGCCCCGGGACGGGGCTGCAGCCGCCGCCGCCCCCCGAGTGCCGCCCGTCCCGCCGCCCCGTCGGGGCCGTCCTGCCGCCGCCCCGAGCCCCCCCGGTACCTTGCAGTCCCGGGCGCGCCGCGGCCGCGGTGCCCAGCAGGAGCAGCGCCAGGAGCGCGGGGCCCCCCGGTGCCCCCATGGTGCCGCCGGTGCCGCCGGTGCGGAGCGGAGCGCGGCGGGGCGGGGTGGCGCACGGGGGAGGGGCCGGCGGGGCCGGCGAGGAGGAAACAAAGAGCCGTCAATCACCGGGCGCATCCCGGGGACACCGGCGGGGTACCGGCCGCGGCCCCGGCGGCGGCGGGGGGGCAGCGGACCGGACCGGCGCACCGGGCCCGGGGATGCGCGGACCCCCCGGTACTGCCCGCCCCGGGGGCAGCCCCCGCTGACAGCGCCGGTTCACCGGGAGGTCAGGAGGCCTGGGGCCGCCCCAGCAGCTCCGAAGCATCCCGGCCCGGGAGAGCGGGAGCGGGCGCGGGGCCGCTTGTCCGGCGTTGTCCCGCGCCGCGGAGCCCCCCGGGCCGGCGGAGCCCCGGGGTCGGTCCGTACCGCCGGGGGATGCTCGGGCCGCCGAGCCGCTCCCGCGGAGCCCCGGCCAAGACGGGCGGGCGGCCCGCGGCGTCCCGGCCGTGTTTACAGCTGTTTCCCCCGGTGCCATAACAACGGGCCGAGCCCGGCCCCGGGGCCGCCCCAGCCCCGCGCCCCCGGTCCGGCCCCGCGCCAGCGGCCCCGCGTAACGGGGGGAGCGGGAGTGATGGAGGGGTGGGTGGTCCCGAGCCGCACCAGGAGCGTTTTCCATCGGCCGCTGCCAGCGGGCTCCCGGCCCGGCTGCGGTCCGGGGAGACGTGCAGGGGGGTGCGGGGCCGAGCGGTGCGGGGCTGTGTGGTGCGGAGCACGGCAGGGCTGTGCGGTGCGGTGTGGTGCGGGGTAAGCAGTGTGAGCAGTGTGGAGCCGAGCCGAGCCGAGCCGAGCCGAGCGGGGCAGCGCGGAGAGGTGCGGGCTGAGCAGCGCTGTCCGATGTGGTGCGGGCCAGCGCAGGGCTGTTCGGTGCGGAGTTGGGCTGAGATGTGCGGGGCTGAGCAGACTGGAGAGGTGCGGTGCGGGCAGTTGCGGGGCCGAGCGGTGGGAGCATTGCTGAGAGGTGCGGGGCGCTGCGGGGCTGAGCAGGGCGGTGCGGGGCGCTCCGGGGCTGAGCAGGGCGGTGCGGGACGGTGCGGGGTCTGCGGGACGATGCAGGATGCGGGTCCCGGCAGCCGCCGCCCCGCACAGCCCGTCCTCGGCCCCCGGTGCGGAGCCCCCCGGTGCGGAGCCCCCGGTGCGGAGCCCTCCTATGTGTGCCCCCCGGTGCGGAGCCCCCCGTGCGGAGCCCCCCGGTGCGGTGCCCCCGCTGCAGAGCCCCCCGTGCGGTGCCGTCGGTGCCGCCCCGCGGCGGGCGGGGCCGCCCGTCCGGTTCCGGGTCGGCGGAAGATGGCGGCGCCCATGGAGCTGTTCTGCTGGGCCGGGGGCTGGGGGCTGCCGTCGGTGGACCCCGACTGCCTGGCCGTGCTGGTGAGCGGCGGGGCCGGGGCGGCGGGGCCGGGGCCGGGCCGGGCCGGGGGTCCCTCAGGCTGAGCCGCCGCTCCCTCCCGCAGACCTACGCGCGGTTCACGGGGGCGCCGCTGAAGGTGCACCGGGTCACCAGCCCCTGGAGGAGCCCCTCCGGTAAGGACCCCGCGGGGATACCGGCCCCTGCTCTGCATCCCGCACATCTCACCCTCCGCATCCCACCACACCCTCCGCATCCCACTGCACCTTCCCACCCCACCGCATCCCCCGTGTGCTGTGGCCCCCCCGCCCCATTGGACTCCCCCCTAACCCATTGCACCCCCTCATCCAATCGCACCCCCTTTGTCCTGTGCTGTTCCCACCACCAATGCACCCCCCTGTACCCCATCCCACCCTCCTCATTCCATGACACCCCCATCCCATCACACCACCCTTGTCCCATTGCACCCCCGTACGCTGTAACACCCCCGGGCCCATGGGGCCCCCCC
>JAWWLZ010000074.1:2786582-2803339 GCA_035041345.1 Poliocrania exsul
CGCTGCCACCCCCGCGACATCGCCGTGCTCACCTGCCGCCCGGGGCACCGGCAGCAGCAGCAGGAGCAGCAGCAGCCAGCCCAGGATGCTGAGAGCCCCCATGGCCCCTCCACGTGCCCTCAGCTCCGGCAGGTCCCGGGGAGCAGCAACTGCGAGCAGCAGAACCCTCAGCCAAGGCAGGGGCATGGAGGGACAGGGGGTGCTCCCCGCTGGATCAGCCCCATCTCCCCAGCCCCTGGGTCTCTTCCTGCTGCCAGGGAGCTCCTGCCACTCATTCCATCCCCTCGCAAACCACGTCCATCTTCCAGGCAGGTGAGGTGGGTCCATCCCTGCCAGGAGCCCGCAGTCCACCCGCCTTCACCCCGGCTGCTCCCGCCCTGTGCTGCTGCCAGCCCTCCTCCTCCTCCTCCTCCTCAGCAGCTCCAGCCTCCCCACCTCGCCTTTACCGGGAGCTGCTCCGAGACCTCCCTCCGCAGCACACCCTCTCCCACCCCCACAGCTCCTCCTTGCCCTCCTCCCGGCCCGTGCCTGCCCCTGGGCCCGGACCAGCGGGTCCCCCTCGCTCCCCAGTGCCGTGCCAGGGAGGGACAGCGACATTGGTGCTGGCAGCTCTGCCTGAGTGAAAGGCCCCACCAGCACAGGAGGATGTCATGGGGGCAGCTCTGAGACCCCACTGCAACCCCTGAAGGAAGAGCTGATTCCTTTGTTTTGTCTCAATGGGCCCCTGGGAGCCTGGCAGAGCCCAGGGTAGACCCGTGACAGGTGCCTGTCCTGCTGGGAACCTCCAACAGCACCCTGGACCTCCCACTTACCCCTGCCCACCATCCTGCTGGCCCCACTCTCCCCCAGGAGCTGCTGTGGGGTTGTGTCCAGCGTGGGGAGGCTCCAGGACCCCTGAGTGATGCCAACAGATGTGGCTGAACGGCCCAGGGCAGCAGAAGGACCCAGCAGGGGTGGCCACACAGGAGATGGGGCCAGTGCCGTTCCCTGTTCAAGATTTGTCATTGCTCTCCCCACCTCAGCACACGCTGGGGGAGGTGGCAGCAGTGGCAGCAGTGGCAGCAAGTGGGCAATGCCCTGGCTCCCACACAAGAAGGGCTGCACTCTGACCCCTGGCCACAGCAGCTGGACCCACAGACAGGGACCAGCTGCCCCCACAATGGCTGTGCCACAAGGAGAGTCCATCTCTGGTGCTCCAGGAGTGGTTCCCACTCCTCTGAAAGAGGCTCTGCAGCCCAGGACAGGGCTGAATGGGGCCAGCTCACCTGGGCACACAGATCCCACCTGATCTGGTCCCATCGCCCAGGATGTGCCTGCTGCCATGGACAAGTGCCCTTCACTGCAGGGATGCCTTTGGCATGTCCCCACAGGGGTGGCCCCACAGGTGGTGGCAGAGAGTGAGCAGATCCCAGCCCCAGCCCCAGCCCCAATCACCAGGTCAGAGCTCCCCTCCACAGGGTTAAACTGCTCCGTTACTCTCCCTGCCCGGGTGGAGCAGCACTTCATGACTAATTTGCTCCTCTTCTGGCATATCAGATGCAGCTCTGGGGCAAGTCAATTCATCAAAGTTCCTCCTATCCCAGCACTGCCCTGCCATGGGCCGTGCCATGTCCCACACCCCCTCTGGGAGCCAAACCACAGCTCACCCGGCCCAGCTGCCACCAGGGCTGGGGCAGAGAGGGCCAGGCAGCCCCTGGTTACATCTCACACGACCAACAGGTGCCCTGGCAGGGAGCTCCTGGCCCAGGCCTGCTGTGCCGTGTGTCTCCCACCCCCAAGTGTCATTAAGGAGTCACGCGACTGCTACACCCAGGCTAATGAGCCCCAATTTTGGGGAGGGGTTAATAGGTCCCTTGGCCATCAGCCACCTCCCAGCCCACTTCCAGCCACCCAGGATGCCCCACTCACTTTTCCCCATTCTGAGGTCCTGCTCTTCCTGCCCTCCATCCGGCCAGAGCCCCCCAACTGGCTCCGGTCCCTGCAGCTCCTGGAAGCACAAACACTGCGGAGGCTGCTGGAACTCAGCCCTATCAACAGTGGCTGATAAGAGCGTCCTGCTGAGCAGGAAAAGTGAGACCCAGGGGATGGGCAACGCCTCACAGGGAGCTGCTGGCACGGGACATGTTGGGCAGCCCCACCAAATCCCCAGAGCCGCTTCTTGCAGCCGCTCCCCACACGCAGGGGGAGATCCTGGGGGGCTCAGGGACCTCGTGGCATCGTGTGACCAACCTTTGCTGCACACAGGTGGGTTCGTTCTGTGCTGGGGGCAAGGACGAGGTGGCAGAGGAGGTGGCAGAGGGGCCAGTGGGGGAATTTTATCCCTTAGGCAGGAGGGTGTGGGTGGGGACCCTGAGCTGGACTGAGCCACCTTTATGGGCATCGTGACTGCAAACATTGAGGCCAAAGAGCCTCGGTGCCATCACAGCAGCTCCTTCCCTGCAGTGGGACCTCAGCCTGGAGCACGTGGGCACCAGGGTGGTCACTGGTTCCAGGCCAGCTGCTGGGGGGTCCCAGCAGCCCCCGAGCCCCAAACAAATCAAGGCTTTGCACAAGGATGAACGAGCCAAGCCCAGCGATGTCAGAAGGTTCTCCCCTGCTCCATTTATCCCAGAGCTGCTCTGACCTTCAGCGCCGAGCCGAGCACAGGGACAAGGGCACATGGGCCAGGGACATTCAGCATCTGGCCACCAGCTGTTGGGACCAGGGCAGGTAAGCAAGAAGCAGGTGAAGGAGCAGCCCTGCGCTGGGAGAGGGATGCTGGGAGTGGGGCTCGCTCCAGTTGTGATCCTGGAGAAACATTTCCCTCTTGTGGACAAACACAAACAGCCTCGGGGCAGGAGCAGAGTGCTCTGCCCAGGACTCAGGCTGGATTTGTAGGGTCCCAGGGCTCCCACCTCAGAGCAGGGTTCCTGTGGCACCACAGTGCAGGACCTGGCAGCGTTCCAGGGTGACCTTGTCACGCACAGACCCCGCCTGGGCCGTTCTCAGCCCACGCTGCTTCGGGGCTGTCAGCCCTGACAGCACCTCTGGGCACATCCCGCCCACCCTCCTCGCCCTGCAATTGTGACCTCCCTGCCCTAATCCCCTGCTCCCACACCCTGCCAGCTCCCTCCCTCCTTCCTGGGCGCAACCACACTCAGCACCCACTCCTGGCCCTGCACCCACTTGTTCAAGCTGGCCCAGCTCCGTGGTGGGTGCTGAGCCCCTGGTGCACCCCCACACTCCTTGTCACCCTGACCCCTCTGCTCAGTCCCCACAGGGGCACAGCACATGCTCCAGGCAGGGTTGCTGCAGCCTGACCAGCATCCCTGTCCTGGCAAAGCCCCAGGAGCAGCTGGCAATGCTCTGACTCCAGGCAGAGCCAGTTGGGACCCTGAGCCCCCCATGCCACAAGGCTTCTGGAGCTGGCTCTGCCTCCAGCCCCAACCTGGGGAGCACCCTGGGCTGGGATAGTTGGGACCCACACACCCCCTGGCCTGGCACTGGGCTGTGAGTGCTCCAGCATGGCAGGAAAAGCATGGACTGCTGAACCTTGACTGCAACCCCTGCCCAGACCTTCCATCAGGGGAGGTGTCCAGGTGTTGTGTTCCTGCTCCTGCTCCACCATCTGTGTGTGAGGTGAATCCTGAGCTGCTCACCAGGTCCTAAAACCTGTCCCCAAAGGCAGTGGAAGAGCACCCAGGCTCTGCTCAGCCCCTGCCAGGCAGCACATGCTTGGACCTGGAAGCAGAATGATGCCCAAAGCGACCCCTGGCAAGGAGCTGTGGTGGGCAGAGGGGCAGAGGGGTGGGCAGGGAGAGGGGCTGCCCCATGGGGTTCCAGGTGCTCTGTGCTGCTCTCCAGCCTCCTGCGGGCTCCATGCCCGGGTGGCACCCAGCCACAGTGCCCAGGAGCAGGGGAGGGACCTGGACGTTTCTCTTCCGGCCGCAGACACCGAGGCAGCTTCAGCATTTAATGTTAGACAGCAGAACACAGCGCTCACACCCCTGGGGGTCTCCACCCTGAGGGGCACCGGTGCCCCCGGCCCTCGTGCCACACGCACGGCGTGCCTGGCCCGCCTGGCTCCGAGCACTCCGCTCCAGGGAAACGCTCCCCCCGCACACCCCGGCCCGTGCCCGTGGGCAGCTGGGGGGGCAGCATGTCCGGCCTGGCTGTGTCCAGCCCCCGGCCAGCCGTGGGCATCCCTGCCCCGTCACTGCCGCTGCCACACGTAGGTCTGGATGGAGTTGGCCGGAGCCACGGCGCTGATGAGGCCCACGGTGTCAGCCAGCCCGAAGCTGATGTCCTGTGGGGACCTGGAGGGGTGAGAGCAGGGGGAGTCAGGGGGGCAGCACCCACTGGTGCACAGCACCCAGCAGGATGGGGTCCCCACTCACCGGTTCAGAAGCACCACCACCACGGCGCCGTCGGGGCGCAGGAAAGCCGTGTACTCCAGGGCTGTCTTCTTGGACTCCTTGGAGGCAACGAGTCCCACGCGCTGGGAGCCCTCAGGAATGAACTTACTGCAGGGACAGAAGCAACCCCAGCGAGGGAGTCAGATCCCAGAGGAGCTCCTCTCCCACCAAACCTGCCCTGCTCCCCTCCTGACAAGCTGCTGCTGCAACAGTGGAGCAGAAGTTCATGCAGGTGAATGCATGTCAGGGGCCCCAACCCACCTGAAGTGCCCCATGTGGTAGAACATGGGCTGTTTGTAGAAGATGCCTTCGCTGCTGTCCACAATGATGGGGCTGTCCACGTAGTTCTTGACCCAGTTGGGTCCCCCCTCCAGGTCCAGGGCCAAGTTCCAGTCGGTCCAGCCAGTCACAAAGTGGTTCAGGTTCTGCAACAGGACAGCCCAGATGTCTGCCCAAGGAGTGGGGTGCTGAGGAGAGAGGGAGCCCACCAGCAGCCCTTCCTGGGGCCCACGACACACAGCGATGCAGGGGCCTCACCGTCAGGATGCTGTGGCTGTACTGGTTGCCCCGATCCCAGCAGCCCAGGATCACATCCCGCTCCCAGAAATGGGCTCCAATGCAGGCCTCTGTGGCCAGGATGAAGTAGTCAGGGAAGAGCTCATGAGTGGGCAACACTGTGTCCTGTATGGGACCGATGAAGTCCAGGTACCAGTGCAGGCCAATGCCGTGGACGTAGCGAGCTGCCTTTTCATCCTCCAGGACCTGGCAGGGAGAAGAGTTGGTCCTGCGGGGCCCCAGCCCTTGCACAGCAGGATGAGGGGCAGGGGTGGGGGCTCTGCCCTGGCTCACTGTGCCAGCACATCCCCTCTCACCACTTTGGCCCAGTGTGGGAGGTGGAGCCGGTTGTCGTCCAGGATGATGAGCTGGACGTGGCGGTGGGAGCTGTTGGCCAGCGCCGGGCCCAGGTCCTGGGCGATGAAGTCTCGCTGCTGCTCGGCTGTGAAGCCCAGGCACTGGAAGGGGTAGTTGTTGATCAGCCCAGCTGTGGGCTCGTTCTCTGCCGTCACTGCCCAGAAGGTCAGGTTGTGCTTGGCGTATTCATCCAGGAACCTGGCACGGGTGGCAGAGGGGTGAGCCATGGGGGGTCCGCAGTGCCACCACTGAGGGTCCCCTGGGTATCGCCCCCATCCCCTCACCGTATGAAGTAGTTGGCCCAGGTCTTGTGGATCCTGCCCCCTGCCTGTCCCTTCAGCGTTCCCTTCCCCACGTAGGACTCGCTGGTCTTCATCCAGGTGGGGGAGGTCCAGGGGCTGGCGTACAGCGACAGCGGCCGCTTGCTCATGGCCATGGCTCGGTGCAGGACGGGGATCTGCAGGAGGCGGTGGAGGCACTGGCTCAGCTGAGCCCCTGCAATCCCCCATCCCACCCTGCTCCCTCCCATTGCTCACCTTCAGCTTTGTGTCCTCGTCTCGCAGCCTGAAGTGGGTCAGCTCGTAGTCGTAAGGGACATCGTCGTAGGTGTAGGCGTGGAGGGAGAAGTCACAGCTGGCCATGGGGAGCCGGACGAGGTTGTACTCCAGCCCTGCCAGGCCACAGCAGGGCAGTGGGGCAAGAGGTCTCCACAACCTGCCAGCACCCAGGGGCCTTGTCAGCATCCCACCTGCCTCCCTGCGTGTTCTCACCTTCCTCGGAGAAGTAGGAGCGCAGCAGGTGATCCTGCGCCCGTTCCGGCAGGGACAGGATGTTGATGGCGGCTGCATCGGTGATGGAGCCACCAAAGCCCTTCACCCTCTGGAACCGCTGCGTCGTGTCCAGGGTGAGGACGACGTCTGCAGGGAGGGGAGCCCGGTGTGACAGAGGGTTGCAGTGGGGTCCGCCCCATCCCTGCCACCTGCAGCGGTACCTGGGGCGCAGAGTCTGCGCTTGAAACTCCCCTCGCTCCGCTCCAGCCTCTTGCCGGCCTTGCTGCTCTCGTACTTGATGTAGGAGCCGGGGGCCGGCAGGACCAGGGGGTCCAGCGTGTCACAGTACGTGGCATTGCAGACACAGACCATGGCATCACGGCCAAAGTACTTGGGGCTGCAGGGCCTGGCGCCTGGGGGGCATGGGAGGGTGGTGGGGGCAGCCTTCGGGCCGTGCCTCTGCCACCTCTCCCACCTGCCCCGAGGTGACGCTGCCTCCAGACCCCCGGACACTCCTGAGCACCCCCGGACACTCCCGGGTATTCCCTCTCCTTCCCACCCCACTCCGATCCTCGGGGCACCCCCAGTCCAGTGGGTACCCCTGTCCCCTCCACCCACCGGGCGCTCCCGGTGCCCCCCGCTCACCTGCGGCCCGGTGCACGGCCAGCAGCGCCAGCAGCAGCCGCCAGCACAGCGCACCGACGGCCCGCATGGCCCCGCCGCTCCCGGTGCGCTCGGAGCCGGCCCCGCAGCACCGGGCCCGCCGCCGGCCTCGCCTTTAAGGGCGCCCGGGCCGCCCGTCCCGCCCACGCTCGGGGCGCCGGTGCAGGAGCGGCACCGGCTCTGGGCGGGCCCACCTTTTATTCCCCGCGCCGGTACCGGAACCGCGGGCCGGGGGAACCGCAGGGGCGCGGGGCCGCTCAACCCCCCCGGGAGGCCCAGGCGATCGGGGCCGGGGTCCCAGTCCCGGTGCCGGTGCCGGACCCGGCCCCCGCCCCGCCGGCACCGACCGCCCCGTCCCGCGGAGCCGCCACCGGGAAGCGGCACCCGTGACCGGTCAGCTGATCGCCCGCCCCGCCCCGTCCCGTGACACCGGCCCCACGGCCCCGTGGGCGGCGGCGACCACCTTTTATTCGGTCTCTAGCGAGGGGCAGCGGCCGCGGGACCGGCCCCGCAGCGCGGCCCGGGCGCAGCCGGGCGGGGAGGGGGCGAACTGGCACGGCCAGCGCGGGGCACCGGCACCGGCACCTGCACCGGCACCGGCACCGGCACGGGTGGAGGGGCTGGAGAGGGGACAGGCACGGCCACGGGGGACGGGGCGAGGGACAGGCATAGCAGTCCCAGGGGATGGGCATGGCTGGCACAGGGGACCAGGGACCAGGCCAGCACAAGGGATGGGGCAGGGGACAGGCAAGGTCATCCTGGGGTACAGGCACGGCTGGCACAGGGGGCCGGGGATCAAGCCAGCATGGCCAGCACAAGAGACAGGGCAGGGGACAGGCATGGCCAGGGCAGGGGACAGGTGTGGCTGTCCCAGGGCACAGGCACGGCTGGCACAAGGGATAAGGCAGGGGACGGGCATGGCCGGCACAGGGGACAGACGTGGCCATGCCAGGGTACAGGCACGGCTGGCACAGGCAAAAGGGTACGGCCAGAGTGGGGGACAGGCACAGCCAGAACAGGGGACAGGGCAGGGGACAGGCATGGCCATCCCCAGGGAATAGGCACAGCTGGCACAGGGAACAGGGCAAGGGACAGGCATGGCCAGCACAGGGAACAGGGCAGGGACCAGGCATGGCCATCCCAGGAGACAGGAACTGGGCACAGGGCAGGGGACAGGCACAGCTGCCTCAGGCCCCCAGCGCACATCCCAGGGGACCAGCCCCTCGCCCCAGCCCCCCTGGGGAAAGGGCCCAGCAGAGCCCCAGGGCCACGGCTGGGGCAGCAGCAACGTCCGAGCAATGTCCAGGGCCGGGCCCAGAGCGGGTCCCCCCTCCAGGCCGGGGGGTCCCCGCGGGCGCTGCCCCTCAGAGCGCGCTCTCCTTGCAGGCGCCGCTGAGGCTGCGGGGGCGGCTGCGCTCCAGGCGGCGAGCCGAGAGGAGCCGGCGCAGGGACGAGGTGGAGCTCAGGTCCCCGCAGCTCTGCAGGTGGATTCCTTCGTGGGGCCGCTCCGGGCCTGGCCAGGCACTCCAGGGCACCTGCAACCCATGGGGACCGGCTGGAGCCACGGGATCGACACCCCTGCCCGTGGCACCCCTGCCTGTGGCACCTCTGCCCGTGGCACCCTCCCGTGCTCACCACCCCCCGTGCTCACACCCCCCACGCTCTGGTTTAGCTGGGTGGCACGCGGGGCAGGAGGGCAGAGGTGACAGGGATGGCAAAGGTGTGCATCATGCGCCCACGCTGGCATTTGGGACAGGCTCGTTCCCGTCAGGGCCTCTCCAGCGTCCTGAAAGCTGAGCTGCCAGGATGTCCCTGCAACTGCCTCCGGGGGCAGTGACTCAAGGGCAAAGACAAAGCCATTGCGACAGACACGATGTTCCCACTCGTGAGTGAGGACCAAGGGGAAGGAGCTGCCCCCCCCGGAAGGGCTGGGAAAGGGCAGTGCCCCAGGAAGAACGCTCTGCCCGCAGCTGAGGTGCTGACCCCATGGGTACGTGGAAGGGAAGCCAGGGTGGAGGTGCTGGTGGGGACCAGAGGGAGGGAGGGAGAGGGTGTGGATGGGGATTTTCTAGAAAGGAGGAGTTGCCCCTTTCACCTGTGGCTGTCAGAACCCACCTGCTTGTGCCCCTGGAAGCTGTGCCCAGGCACCTCCACAGCAGCTGCCAGACTGCGCTTGGGTCTCTGCAGGAACCTGGCCACCAGCCCACGGGTGCCCCGGCAGCCCTTGAGGTCCCCCAGGGAGCGGGTCGTTGTGTTTGACAACTCCTGTGTCACCTTCTTGCAGGGTGGCAGCTTGGTCTTGCCCACCGAGCCGGCCCGGAGCAGCAGTGGGGAGTCACAGTGGGAACGGTGGAGCAGGCAGGCCTCGGAGCACAGCCCTGTGGGGACACCTCTGTCAGAGCCAGGACACTGCTCCTGGCAGAGCCATCCCCATCCTCAGAGCCAGGACACTGCTCCTGGCAGAGCCATCCCCATCCTCAGACCCCAGGACACTGCTCTGACAGACCCATCCCCATCCTCAGAGCCAGGACGCTGCTCTGACAGACCCATCCCCATTCTGGACACTGCTCCTGACAGACCCATCCCCATCCTCAGAGCCAGGACACTGCTCCTGGCAGAGCCATCCCCATCCTCAGACCCCAGGACACTGCTCTGCCAGACCTGTCCCTGCTGTCACACTCTGGGACACTGCTCCTGCCAGACCCATCCCCACAGCCCTCAGGTTCCTGCTGTCTCCCCTCTGCAGCCAGTGGGAGCAGTCCCACCACGTGTCCTCACTGTTCCAGCCCCGGCAGGGTGAGCCCGACCCCCAGAGGGCTACAGAAACACTCCCCCCACCTCTGTGTCTATCCCAGTACATCCCAGTGCCCTGACCTGTATCGGTGGAGGAGTCGGACACCGTGTCCTCCAGTGCTTTGGTATAAAGTACTTCCCTGAAATCTGCTGGGAGCAGAGAGAGCCCTCAGGCTTCGGTGACTGTGTGGACCCCAAGCAACACAGTCCCCCCCAAAGCACCCTCCTGCTGCCCCCAATCCTCCCCACCCACCTCAGCCTGGCTCAAACCCACACGGTCACTGAGAAACGCAGCCAAGCCCTGCGGGACAGGCACTGCCACCCGCACGTCCCGGCCGTCATTGTCACCTACCAGCGTGGCCGGCCACAGGGACGCCGGGGTCACTGTGTGACCTCAGCAGCGGGCGCGGGGCCAGCCCCGGGGCCGGGGACGAGGGGCAGGAGGTCTCGCTGTTGCGCCGGGGGTGGCCGGGGCGCCCGGCGCCGGGATCCGTGGGGCGGCCACCGCCGCGCCCCTGCGGCGAGCCCCTGTCCTTGAGGCGCACCTCGGGGAAGCAGGGCCCGGCACAGCGCGCCGGCCCCGCCAGCCGGTTGCAGCTGTGGGTCACGGCTCCCCCCACCAGGATGCCGTCGGGGCCGGGCTCCGCCGTGGAGCAGGAGTAGGAGCGCTCGCCCCGCGCGCGGGGCTGCGGCGGCTCCTCGAAGGGGCCCCGCAGGCCCAGCGTGGGGCTGCGGGCGTGGTGGCTGCACCGCACGCAGTCCACGCTCAGGCAGTAATCGGCGCGGCTGCGCTGGATGGAGCGGAACAGCACGTAATCGACGGAGCGCATGGAGCCCTGCAGCTCCAGCAGGCACGAGTCCTCCGAGGGGCTGCTGTCCCCGGGGATGTCCATGATCTCCGACATGATCAGGGAGCCGCTGTCCATGGACACTGCGAGGAGAGGAAAGATGGGCACCAGTGAGGAGCTGCAGGGAAGGGCTGGTCCTCCTGCAGCCCCCCTCCTGTCCCCTGTGCCGGTGGGGAGCACTCACCTTCTCCACTGAGCACGATGGAGGGGACACGGTCACAGGTACAGGCGTGTGACCCATCAGTCAGCTGTGAGTCATACAGGGTGGCCTGGGGGACAACACTCTCAGGGCTCAGCCCAGCAGGAGCCCACCCTGCGTGGCCTCCCCTGCCCACAGCCCCCCAGCCCCACCTGGCTGTCTCCCCGCAGCCCCATCACGGTCTCGTAGGACGGGGGGAAGTCAGTCGGGTAGAGGGGCACGGGGCTGTCCATGGAGCCGTTGTAGGTGATGCTGCAGAGGCAGGAGCAGCAAAGACATGTAGGGTGGGACATGCCCTGCCTGGGGGCACACAGACCCCACTCCACCAGCCTCGCTCCCAGGTGGTACCTCTGTGCATCTGTCTCAGAGCTGCAGGTGTACTCGGGTGGGTAATAGGGGGGTGGTGGCACAGGGGGCACAAACTCCTCAAAGTCCATCATGCTCTGCAGAAAGGTGTCAGGGGGGGATGTGCATTCCAGAGTGACAGAGCTCGAGCGCTGAGGGACCAGCTGCAGGGAGAAGGGAGAGCTGAGACCCCTCTGCCCAGAGATCCAGCAAAAGATGCACATCCTGGGCTTCAGTCTGCACTCAGACAGTGCCAAGTCCTGTCCTGGCACCCCAGGGGACCCCCCAGCCTGGGACTGCTGCTCTCCAGCCCCATCTGTTCCTGGGCCAGGGCTGGGACTCACCACATGGATGATATCAAGGGAGAAGATCTGGATGCAGCACACGACAGCAGAGAGTGAGCAGATGATGGTGGAGAAGACGGTCAGGCCGCAGACACTGAAGAGGAGGTCCTGGGGAGCAGTGGGGTGAGCTGCAGAGCCCACAGAGCATGGTGGGGTGCACAGCCACTCCCCAGGGAGCCCCTGTCCCCTCCTGGTGCCCCCACCTTGAGCGCCACGCGGATGCTCCGGCAGTTGGGGTTGGGGAACATGGTCAGCATCTCGCTCTGTTGGCTGCAGGAGGCGGGCGGGGGCTCCAAGCGGGCCTGGCAGCAGACGCACGAGTCCCTCTCCTGGGGACAAGGAACACCATGAGGGCCCCCTGAGAGCCACCGGCACATCCCACCGCCAGACCCCGGCTCTGCAGCTCCCCCTGTCCCCAGAGCGCCGCAGTGAGGGATGAGCTGAGCGCGGAGTCCCTGCGGGCACCGGGGCTGCCCCCGCTCAGCCTCACCCTCTCGCAGGCCTCCAGGGACTTCACCAGCTGCGCGTTCTGGCAGGACAGGATGGAGCCAGCGAGGCTCAGCATGACGCCCAGCACCGAGAGCAGCGTGAAGAAGGCGATCTGCAGCGGGAGGAGAGGGGCTGCCGGCCACGCAGGGCTGCGGAGCGGGGACCCGACACACACGGGGCACGTCCGAGGGGCTGCTCGGCCGCCCCAGCCGGGACCTCCCCGCCTGCGGAGGGGTGTCCCCCCCGACACCTACCACCAGGGTGAACGGCCGCTTCCAGGACACGATGCCGACGAGCCCGGACAGCACCAGCTGCAGACGCACAACCCGCGGGTGAGGATGGGGAGAGGTCTCTGCCAGGCAGTGGGGCCCTGAGCAGCCCCTGCCCACGGGCAGAGCCCCCCGATCCCTGTGGGCCCGTAGCCAGCCCAGGAGCAGCAGGGCCGTAGGGGCAGCCCTGGCGCCACAAGCCGGGATAAACTGCTGATTCAGGGTCTGGGGACTGCGGGCAGCTCCGAACCGGGTAGCAAACCCCGGCCAGGATCCCGTGCTGCAGGGTCACCGCGGGGGACCCCGAGTGCTGCCCTCCCCCCAGGACACAGCAGGTGGAGCAGAGCCCCCATCGCTGCCCGGTCCCTGCCCTGTCGCCACTGTGGTGCCCCTCCTTGCCCGTGGCTGCAAACCTGAACCCGTACCCTGAGAGTCCCCGCACTGCTCGGGGGTCTCCATCCCTCAGAGTCACCCTGGAGGAGACCTTGGGATTC
The DNA here is from genome assembly GCA_035041345.1 of Poliocrania exsul. Taxonomy (NCBI): domain Eukaryota; kingdom Metazoa; phylum Chordata; class Aves; order Passeriformes; family Thamnophilidae; genus Poliocrania; species Poliocrania exsul. Next base: position 2,799,103 of record JAWWLZ010000074.1, read on the forward strand.
TCCCACAATGCCCCGCGGCAGGCACGGGCAGGGGGTGGGGGAGCGGCGGGGCTGCCCTCCCTTGGGACCGGTGGCAAGCTCGGCCCTCGGGGAGCCGCTCGGCCCCCTCCCCGCACCGCCCCGGCTCCGCACTCACCGAGAAGCCGGCCCAGGACGGGCAGGAGTGCCGGATCTTGGTGGAGGGCGTGATGGTGGCGGCCACCAGGCTGAAGGTGACGATGAGGACGCCCAGGATGGCTTGGATGAGGCCCAGGACCAGCAGGACCTGCAGCCAGGTGCGCTGGAGCCGGAGGTGGGTGAGGCTGCGGGAGCTGCGGCCGGTCAGCGAGCGGCTGGAGTCGGTGGGGGAGGGCATGGCCGCGGCGGGCGGCGGCTCGGGGCCGGCCCCGGAGCCCCGGGGCAACCGGCGGCACCGCGCCAGGACCGCGGGCAGCGGCAGCGGCCGCTCTGCGGGATCGGGCCGGGCTCCACCTTTCGCCTCCAGGAGGATGCTGACGGCGGCTCTTCCCTGCCCAGCGGGGGGGGCTCGGGCAGCGCCCACGGCCACGCGAGGCCGGAGCCGCCTGAAGCTCCGCGGAGAACAGAACCGGCCTCACCGGTCCCTGCGCACCCCCGGCCGAGGCCGGCCTAGAACCGCCGGCCGGAGCCAGAGCACGGCCCGGGGGCCGCCGCCTCCTCCTCCTCGTCCCTGACCGCCGGTGGAGCGCCGGGCCCCCGCCGGGGGATCATCCCGCCCCGCGGGGACCGAGAACCGCCGCCCGGGACGCGGCCGCCGGGGCAGCGCCAGCAGGCGGGAGCCGCGGTCCGGACCGGAGCATCCTTCGCGAGCGGCGGGCGCAGGGCTGGGTCCCGCTGCCGGTACCGGCGGGCGGCTACCGGCGGGCTGCCCGCGCCGAGCCCCGCAGCCCCGGGGCCGCGCGGAGCGGTCGGCGGGGACGCCGGGCCGACGGGATGCTGCGGCCGAGCATCGCCCGCTCCGGGATGCCGGGACCGCGGCTGCGGGCGGTGGAGCGGCGGGGACGGTCCCGCACCCCGGAGGCTGCTTGGCCGCGCCCGCCCCCGGGGCCGCCCCTGCGTGGCACGACGGGAGCTGTAGTTCGGCCACCCCCTCCACTGGCACCAGCGGGAGCTGCGACACCGACACCGGCCCCGGCGCTCCCCCAGCCCGGTCAGCGCACGGAGAGGACGGAGGCACAGAGTGAAACTTCATTTATTCCTTAAATAAACCCGGGGGCGGTCGGGGACAGCAGACGGGGGGCAGCAGGGCAGGGGGACCCCCACGGGATCCCCACCACAGTGGGACGGGGCCGAGCCACGGGCACCGGCCCCACAGCTGAAGGCACGAAGCCTCTCGCCAGCCCCGGAGCTGCAGGGACAAACCGGGAGCGTCCGAGAGGAGATGGGGCAAAGCACAATGCATGAGACCCGTCCCAGGGACTCCTGGGGACAGGGGACAGAGGGCAGGTAAGGGGGACACAGGGCTCAGCCCCCGAGCAGGGTGGAGGGTGCTGGGGGGAGCGAGGGGTCACAGTCCCTGGGGTGGATGGGGAGGGGGCCAGGAGGGGCTGTTCACCCCTCGCTGGAGGTGAGGGGGGAGCCACAGTGACACCAGGGCTGCTCCTCAGCACCCAGCCTGGTTTTCTGGCCCACATGGGGCACCATGGGCTAAAGGCAGGAGCCCCACCAGCACCACGTGCCCAAGCAGGGTCTGTCCCACCCCTGCTCTCCTCATCCCTCTGCCTGGAGAGAGGGAGAGACTGGGAAAGGGACAGGACAAAAGGGACAGGACACCCTGAGGACTGACAGCCCCATCCCACCGAGCAAGCCCTGGGGGGAACAGGATGACGTTCTTGGCAGAGCACAGAGGTCCCACATCACAGGGAAAGGCAGGCAAAGGGAAGATCCCCAGAACTGGGCACATGGTTGGGGGGGTCTCCATGCCCCAGGGCACACAAGTGTCATCACCAGGCAGGGAAACAGGAGAGCCCAAGGAAGGCAAGCAGCCCTTCCAGTCCCTGTCACACACCTGGAGGAGGCTCCTGCCCCAGCAGCTCGAGCTGGCAGGGAGGGCAGTGGCAGGCACAGAACCTCCCACCCCACTGCCCCGACTCCACGAGGGGAGGGCGACCAGCACAAACCACAACAGCCTTCTGTCCGTGAAGGAAAGGGGGTTAAGAGCAGCAGACGATTCAGGCACCAGCACTTCCAAGCTGGGATGAGGCAGCCTCTGACAGCCAATGCAGGGGATCCAGTGAAAAGTGCAGCTCGGAGTTCCTCTTCCCCGGGCAGAGCCGAGGGCGGCACCCGCCCGGTGACGGTTACGGCGCGCGGAAGGCGCTGGTGGCGGCGCCGGCGGCAGCGTTGGCCGCGGCCGTGCGCACGGCCTGGTTGGAGAACACCCCGGCTGCAAACTCCTCCTGAGCCTTCTGGAAGCTGGCACCCGTCCGGCGGTACAGGGAGTGGATCTGCAGGGGTCAGTGCTCAGGGCTGGGGGGCTCCAGGCCACCCCCATGAGCGGTGACAGCCCCAGACCCACCCACCTGGTGATCCCCCCTCTGTGTGGGGATCTGGCTGGGGGCTTTGGTGCAAACACACCTTTTGTGACACCACCAGACCCACCCACCTGGTGATCCCCTCCCTTTGTGGGGATCTGGCTCTGGGCTTTGGTGCAAACAAACCTTTTTCAGCATGATGATGCCCAGCACAGCCACTGCTGTGAAGGACAAGGACACCAGGATCATCATCACAGCCACGGCTGTGTTCGTCCGCAGCGCTATCAGGCTCAGGATCCAACCACTGCAAAACAAGAGGCTGTTTGCCCCCAGGTTCCCTCTTCCCCACCCACCTCCTGCCTTTCGGGGGTCAGCACGTGGCGCACCTGAATCCCCAGTTTGGGATGCCAATGGCCTGCAGCACATACATCACATTCTGGGCAAAGAAGACGAAGAAGAAGACAAAGAAGTTGAAGGAACTGTCGCTCCTGGGAGGAAGAGACAGGTGAGGTTAAACCACAGGGAAGAGCTCCCAAACCTTCCTTAAAGCAGGAGGGAATGGGAGAACAGCGTGGAAACACCACATCCCGCAGAGCCAGAGGCCCCAGGGTGCCCCCAGGTCAGGTACACACCTGAACGCTTTGTACATGGGCCGGTACCAGCAGACAAAGGAACAGGGTGTGTAGAGCAGAGCCCAGAGGATGGAGAGGCCGAAGCCAGACCCGTACGAGGGATCCACGCAGAACCAGGCGAGGGAGGCCAGGAAGTTCAGGAAGAGAGTAATGGTGCTGGCTGGGGGAGAGGACAGCGCTCAGAAACCCGGGCTGGGCTCCCCACCCACCACACCGGGCACCACCTGTTCATGCCAAGCTCCCCGGACACTCGTTCCTCCCTCCGCCCCCTGCCCGGGTCCGTCCCGACCTTCCCGCGGGGTCTCACCCATCCAGAGGTAGTACATGGTGGAAACGGTCTTCTGGAAGTCTGCCGGGATCTCCACGGGGATGTCCTGGTAGAAGCACGGCTTCACGGGGCAGAAGGACGGCAGCGGGGGCCAGTTGTTGAGCCTCGCTGCGGAGCGAAGGGGGTGAGCGGGGCGGGCTCCGAGGGGGCGGCCGCCCCTCCCCGGCCCCGCGGCCACACTCACTCTGCGCTCCGCCGAGGGCCGCGTTCTGCAGCTCCCGTTCCCGCCGGTCCAGCTCCTCCGCTTTCCGGTTCAGCTCCTCCTGCCGCTTCAGCAGCTCCGCCGTGGCGGCGGCGGCCGAGGCCTGAACGGGGGGACACACAGATGGGGGCTCGCGCCGACCCCCAGGCCCCCCGGCCCGCCCGACGGCTCCCCCCGTACCGTACCTGCGAGCCGTAGGAGCCGTAGTTGCGGGGCTCGGTGGGACTCGCTTTCCGCGGGGGCTGCGCGGCCGCCGCCACCGGGGGCTGCGGGGCCACCGACGGCGTCTGGAACGGCGGCTGCGGGGGAAGAGGAGAGCGGTGAGGCCGCGCTGGCAGCGGGCTGGGCCCCGGGAAGGGTCAGGGCTAAGGGTCAGTGCCCGGGAACGGCCCCGGTGCCCGGACAGGCCCCAGTGTGGGCGCAGGGCCCGGTGCGGTCCCGCCGCTCACCGCGTCGCTCTCGAAGGGGTTGTATCCGTCCAGCGCGGGGCCGGGCCGCGGCTGCAGCGCCGCGGGGTCCTGGAAGGGGTTGTCGGGGAGGACGGCGGGGCCGCCGCGCTGGGCCATGGCGGGGCCGGGACCGG
>JAWWLZ010000074.1:2817710-2831327 GCA_035041345.1 Poliocrania exsul
CGCGGGAGAAGCCGCCGGTGCTGGACGGGGAGGCGGCGGGGGCGCCCGCGGCGGCGGCGGCGGGCGCGGCCCCGGCCTCGCCGGCGGCGGAGCAGATCGTGGCGGAGGGCGAGGCGGCGGCGGGCGGCACGTTCGTGCAGCGGCAGCTCGGGGCGATGCTGCAGCCCGCCGTGAACAAGTTCTCGCTGCGCATGTTCGGCAGCCACCGGGCCGTGGAGATCGAGCGGCAGCGAGTGAAGTCGGCGGGCACCTGGATCATCCACCCCTACAGCGACTTCAGGTGGGAACCCCTCCGGGCCCCGTCACCGCGACCCCCGGCCACCGGCACCGATCCCCGCCCGGTGTGCCCGCTCCGGCTCCGCCGCCCCGCCCGGTGCCGCCGCCGCTGTCCGTGGTGCTGAGCGCGGCCCCGCCGCCGTCGGGGCAACAAGTGCCGGTGGCCGGGGTTCCGAACCGGCCCCGGGGAGGCGGCTGCCCGTCGGCGGAACGGGAGGCTGCGCTGCCCCGGCCCTATCCCCGTCTCGGGTTATCCAGCCCGCACGGGCGACTCTGTTCTGCCTCATCTCCCCGTCGGCATCCCGGTGCCCCAGGGGCAGCGCACCCCGCCGAGCCCGGGGACCTCCGCTGACCCGGCCCCGGGAGCGCGGAGGCGAAGGCAGGGGCTGTGCCTCCCCCCGCCAGCTCCCCCCGCCCGCCCTTCCTTCCCCGTGCTGTTTTTAGTTTGCCGAGGAGCCGCCATCTCCCCCGGGACACGGAGCCCCGCGGCGGGAGCGGGGCTGAGGAGCCGGGCCTGGCTCCCGGTGTCACCGGGATCACCGCGGGAGCTCGGGGATGGATGATGTGGGAGGAACTGGGTGTCACGGGGATGTTGAGTCATACAGGGTGGGCTTTCTCCACGGGGATGAGGCTGCCAGGCTGTCACTCCCGCAGCAGGCTGGGACACGGCTGATGTCCCCAGCCTGGGGGGCACCTCGGAGTGGGGCTGGCACCCACCACGGGTACCTGGCACCTGTGCCATCTCCCCTCACCACCGAGCCCCAACCACACGCCCACTGCCCTGCACCGCCCCAGCTGCCAGCCCTGAGAGCCCTCTCTCTTCCCAGGAAAGCCATCCCAAAGTTTGGGAGCCTGAGCTTCGCCAGGAGCGGCTTTGTGCAACCGGTGCCATGAGGGGACCTGGCAGGGGCACAGCCAGGGGATTACACAGGAGTTTATCACATTATGGGGATACATAAAGGCCGTGGAGATCAGGACCCTGTGCTCGGCCTGACACCGAGTGAAGGACAGGGCCTGTCCTAAAGAGCTTAAGCCTAAATCTGACTCAAGAGCTCTGGGCAGGTTCGGACACTGTGGGGACAATTTCCCTGCTCAGGACGTGACATTTCTTGGGGCTCAGCGTGGAGGTGAGAAGGCAATTGCTCAGCCAGGTCAGGCCCCTTCTGCCTTGGCTGGTGTCTCCTCACCTGACCCAGCAGACCTTGGCCACTGGCAAGAAGGTGTTAATTTGTGAGAGGCTCCTGATCCTGGGATGGCTCCTGACCTTGAGGGGGCTCCTCAGCCCTCGGGTGGCTCCTGACCTTGGGATGACTCCTGGCCTTGGGGTCACTCCTGACCCTTGGGTGGCTCCCAGCCCTGGGTGTCCCCCCTCCCTGACAGGTTCTGGTGCTCTCCTGCTGAAGGAGAGTCTCAGGTCACCAGAGCTTCCCCACCCCTCCCTTTCCTCACCTGCTGAGATCCTGGTACCTGTGTCTCACCACAGCCACAGGGTGGGAAACACCCAGAGACTTCCATCCCCTGCCCAGGCTGGTTTGAATGCACCAGCACTACAACTTGTCCTGAGATCACCTTTGGAGATTTGGGTCTACACCCACAACCAGGGCTGGGGCTAATGGGGGCACCTGAAGGTGGGAACTGGACTTGCTTTCCTGGGGGCTCCTGAAGGCTCTGAGCAGAGATCCCAGGAATCACGAGCCTGGTGGAGGAAGGAGGAAGGCGTTCTGTGTCTGCGTGGAGAATGAAAACATCCCAGGGGCATTTGCATGTGAACGGAGATGTTGGATGTCCTGACATAACCAGCTGCTCCTACTGCTCCTACAGTCTCTTGGCTTTTCCTCCAAAGCCTCTGAGCTCAGCCACTCTCAGCAAAAGGAGGTGGATGAGGGGTGCTGAGGCCCAGTGCTGTGCAGCTCCTGTCCAGTGTGCACTGACAGCTCCCGTGGAGTTAGACCTTCCTCCCTCCTTCCCCTGGGACTGGCATTGTCTTCCCTTCCTTGGCTGCTGCCTGGCTCACCACGACAGCCTCCGCGACCCCCTCGTCCCTTGTCTGCTCCAGGAGCTTGGCTCGGTTTGCATAACCAGCAAAGCTTATCCCAAATCCTGCTAAGCCAGCCCGGGTGGTGGAGGGGAGCTGGAGGATGACAGGAAGCTCCAGGGAGCTCCAGGGAGCAAAGCCCTTGTTCTCCCCAAGTTCTCCACGGGGCACATGTCAAGTTTGGGTTGGGGGCACATGTGTGCATGCCACAAGGAGAGGGAGAGTGACAGTCAGGCCCCTTGAGTGACAGCCCCCCATTCCCACACACAGGAGGTGACGTTTGCACCCCCAGACCCCTGGCCCCGTTCTGAATTGCTCCTCTCCACACACGTTTACTCACATCTGTCCCAGCCAAGCAGCAGGGTCTTAGTCATGTGTGTGGGCAGGCACGTGTGTCCTCAGCACCTGCCTCTCTGTGCTCTGTTGGACTCCAGCTCTGAGCCTGGTGTTTCTGTCTAACCAACCACCTGTGTCCTGCCTCTCCCCACTCTGTCCCCTGCATCCCCGCCCTGCAGGTTTTACTGGGACCTCATCATGCTGCTCCTGATGGTGGGCAATTTGATCATCCTGCCTGTGGGCATCACCTTCTTCAAGGATGAGAACACCCCTCCCTGGATCGTTTTCAACGTGCTCTCGGACACTTTCTTCTTGGCTGACCTGGTGCTGAACTTCCGGACAGGCATCGTGGTGGAGGACAACACGGAGATCATCCTCGACCCTCACACCATCAAAATGAAGTACTTGAAGAGCTGGTTCCTGGTCGACTTCGTTTCCTCCATCCCTGTTGACTACATCTTCCTCATCGTGGACCTGGAGACCCAGGTGGATTCTGACGTCTACAAGACAGCCCGGGCCCTGCGCATCGTCCGCTTCACCAAGATCCTGAGCCTCCTGCGCCTGCTGCGCCTCTCGCGCCTCATCCGCTACATCCACCAGTGGGAGGAGGTGAGAACCCCTTGGGGGTGCCCTGCTCAGGGTCTCGGGCCAGGTCAGGGGGCCCTGGCTGTGGGGTATGGCTGGCTGGAGGGCAGAGGGCTCTGAGGACTATTCCAGGAGAAGAGTTAAGAGTTTCCCTGCAGCTCCGCTCCTGCCTGTTCCCCAGATCTTCCACATGACCTATGACCTGGCCAGTGCCGTGGTGAGGATCTTCAACCTCATTGGCATGATGCTGCTGCTGTGCCACTGGGATGGCTGCCTCCAGTTCCTGGTGCCCATGCTGCAGGACTTCCCTGAGGACTGCTGGGTCTCCAAGAACCACATGGTGGTGAGTGCCCGGGCAGGGTGAGTCCGGGTGGGATCTGCCATGGTGGGCAAAGGATTTGGTTACACATCTCCTCCAAGGCTGGAGCTGCCTGGAGCCACGTCCTGCTAAGCAGCGTCTCTCTGGTCACAGCAGTGAGATGGGGCAATCTCTGCATCACCTTTCCATCTCAGCCCACCTTGCTGGAGTCAGGGAACCCCTCAGGGAGGGGACAGGGCAGTGAGGCTCCTGCCTCCTCCCCAGAGCAGGAGCTGCTGCCAGTTCAGGGCTTCACACAGTCCTGGTACCAAGAGCAGAGCTTGGCCCTTTGCTCTTGGACACATCAGCAACCCTTTTCTCACTGTGGTTCTGAACTCCCCAGCTTAGGGAGGGGGGACTGAGGGGTCGAACCCCCTCAGCTCCTTCCAACAGCCCCCCCAGTGCCACCTCCCTCCCCTGCAGAACGACTCGTGGGGGAAGCAGTACTCACACGCCCTGTTCAAGGCCATGAGCCACATGCTCTGCATCGGCTACGGGCAGCAAGCGCCCGAGGGCATGACCGACGTCTGGCTCACCATGCTCAGCATGATCGTGGGGGCCACCTGCTATGCCATGTTCATCGGCCACGCCACCGCCCTCATCCAGTCCCTGGACTCCTCCCGGCGCCAGTACCAGGAGAAGGTCAGCGGGGTTGGGGGACTGAGGGCCTGAGCACTGGGGGAAGAGTCCTGGCATGAGAGGATCCACCTCCTGAACCAGCTCAGCACCACTGCTTTGCCCTGCTGATCCCACAGATTGGGGTCTCTGCCCTCGCCACTCACCGTGGGGGTGTGGGGAGGGACCTCAGGCTGCCCACTGGGATAGACACCCTGTTCATCATGGGGGGGTTCACCCTAACACAGCAAGCCCCCCGTCCTGGCCCCTGCTCTGGGACCCCCTGCATCCTGAGTGCACAAGTTCCTGTCCTTCGCCCCCGAGGGGCCTCTGGGACAGTGTCCTGGGGCAGGGGTGACCCCTCACTTCTCACCACTCAGGAGAGTGGTCACATTGTCCAGCCACGCCGTTGGTCTCAACTCAGCCTGATGGGGCTCCCTTTGTCATAGAATCACAGAATCAGCTGGGTTGGAAGAGACCCCAAGTCCAACCCTTGGTCCAACCCCACTTTGATCACCAGATCATGGCACTCAGTGCCACGTCCAGCCTCATCATAAAACCTCCAGGGATGGAGAATCCACCCCCTCTCCGGGCAGCCCATTCCAGTGCCTGTAAAGAATTTCTTTCTGATTTCTTTCTGTCCCCACAGTACAAGCAGGTGGAGCAGTACATGTCCTTTCACAAGCTGCCCGGGGACACTCGCCAGCGGATCCACGAGTACTACGAGCATCGCTACCAGGGCAAGATGTTTGACGAGGAGAACATCCTGGGGGAGCTCAGTGAGCCACTCAAGGAGGTGAGGGCAGGGCAGGCACCCTGGAGTGGGTGACCCAGGGCTGAGGGGCCAGGCTGGGTGACAGCCCTGCTCCTCACCCCACAGGAGATCATCAACTTCAACTGCCGCAACCTGGTGGCCAACATGCCCCTGTTTGCCAACGCTGACCCCAACTTTGTGACCGCCATGCTGACCAAGCTGCGCTTCGAGGTCTTCCAGCCTGGGGACTTCATCATCCGTGAGGGCACCGTGGGCAAGAAGATGTACTTCATCCAGCACGGGGTGGTCAGCATCCTCACCAAGGGCAACAAGGAGACAAAGCTGTCTGATGGCTCCTACTTTGGGGGTGAGGCTGGGCTGGGGCACCTGGAGGGCAGAGGGGGGTGAGAACTGCCAGGGGGAAGAAACTGGGGCATCCCTCTTGCCCAGTGTCAAAGGCTTGGCATCCACCTCATCCCAGGCTCCAGGGCACAGAAGGACAGGGGTGCCTTGCTCAGCAGAGGGATTGGAGGGGCAGTTGGAGTTCTGAGGTCTGGGGCAGAGGGGGTATCCACCACCCCACCACCGGCTGGGAAGGAGCAGGGGTTTGGAGCAGAACATCTGAGCCAGTGCATAGGCTACAGCCACAAGTCTGGGAGGAAAACAGGCCAGGCCATCACAGCAGCCATTCCTGGGTGTGTCTCCATGGCCTGGGGAGGGTGAAAAGGCTGTGCCTTGCCGAGGGCACAGGCTGGCAGTGCAGGCTCCCGGGTCTGTCCCTCCTCCTGAGCCATGCTGTGCTCTGTGCAGGGTCCTGGGGTGCTGGGCAGGGTCCTGGGGTGCTGGGCGGGGTACTGGGGTGCTGGGCAGCCCTGTTGCCACTCTGCCTGCTGGGCAGGGGGTGGGTGGCAGTGTCACCCTGACCCTGTCCCCGCAGAGATCTGCCTGCTGACGCGGGGCAGGCGCACGGCCAGCGTCAGAGCCGACACCTACTGCCGCCTCTACTCCCTGGCCGTGGACAACTTCAACGAGGTGCTGGAGGAGTACCCCATGATGCGCAGGGCCTTCGAGACCGTGGCCATGGACAGGCTGGACCGCATAGGTGAGGACTGACCCTCTGGGGTAGCACAGCCACCTCTGTGCCCGTTCCCAGGGGCCAGGGCATCACGGACCCTGTGGGTCACAGCACCCAGCCCCACAGTGCCCAGCAAGGAGGATGAGGGGGAGCACTGGGAAGCAGCCTGCCCCCAGGATCCCTCTTTCCTCCAAGAGAGTCCTATAGGAGAGGCTTCCCAGGGAAACTGTAACCCCCTCATGCTTGCACTGTCTGGCACAGGCAGCTGCCTCCTCTCACCTGTGGAGGACAAGCAGAGCTCCAACTCCCTTTGGAGTCAGGACTCCCCCGTTCTGGGTTTTGTCCCTGCTGCTTCCTCTGTCCCAGCCCACACCCCTCCCAGGTCTTGCTTCCCCTGCCACCCTGGTGATGTTTTACTGCCCCTTCCCTGCTGCCACCCTGCCCTCTGCAGCGTCCCCGAGAGCAGGGCTGGTGACACTCCTGCCTCCCACCCAGGGAAGAAGAACTCCATCCTGCTCCGCAAGCGAGCCGAGCACAGCTCGGGGCCCATGAACAACGAGATGATCCAGCAGATCGTGAAGCACGACCAGGACATGGCCCACAACATCCAGGACCTGCAGCAGATGGCGATGGGGCGGGAGCTGAGCGGGAAGCCGGTGATCTGGGAGCCGCTGGTGCACGCACCCCTGCAAACAGCGGCCGCCACCACCAACGTGGCCATCGCGCTGACCCACCAGCACAGCCTGCAGGCCCACATCTTCCTGCCGCCCTCCTCCATCTCCAGCCCGCTCTCGCCCGACACCACCCTGCTCACCAAGCCCGTGCGCCGCTCCCAGCCCAGCCTGGGCGGCTCCCGGCCCTCCTCCGTGAGCTCCCCGTCGGGGGCGCAGTCCCACCTGCAGACGCCCGCGGCCGGTTCGCCTTCCTCCCCCATGGTGCAGTCCCAGGCGCCGCTGGAGAGCGGGGCCCAGAGACCGAGCCATGGGGCGCAGCCCCTGCCCCGCGCAGCGCAGAGGGGGGAGATGGCAGCGGGGGCCAAGCAGCCCCCGGCCGGTGCCCAGCCCCAGCTCTCCCGGTCCCGCGGAGCCTCCGTGTCCACCTCGCTGCTGCAGCAGGCGGCGGGCGCCGCGTCCCCCAGCTCGGAGCAGGCGCTGCCGCCGGGGAGAACGCTCCACTACAGCCTGTCCCGGGCCACCGGCTCGCACATCTCCCTCCTGATGCATCCCCAGCAGCTGGTGAAGCACAGGAGCATCCAGGGCCTGCCGGTGGGGCGGCTCACCCAGGATGTGCGGCTGCTCTCCGCCTCCCAGCCCTCCCTCCCCAACAAGGTGGCCCAGCAAGCCGACGGGAGCTCCCTGAAGCAGGGCAGGAAATCCGCGGGCAATCTGGCCCGCAGGTCCTCTCCCTCGGTGGCCGGACTCCTCGCCAAGCCGTGCCCGGGGGTCCCAGCCCAGCCCTCCCACCCGCAGCAGATGCCTTCAGGGTCGCTGGCCCAGCCCGGCCGCCCCGCGCCGGCAGCGCCCACCCCGCAGTCCCCGGTCTCCACGTCCAGGCAGGCAGCAGGTCCCTCCCGCAAGGGCTCCGTGGCCTTCAGCCCCGAGGTGGAAACGGGGAAGCCCAAACTCCCGTCCAACATGTGAGTCCCGGCGGCACCCTGGGCAGGCAGGACAGCGCCGGGCACCCCGGCGGCAGGAGCGGCAGGAGCGGCTGAGCGCCAGCCCCGCCGTGCCGGGGACGAGGTGAGGTGAGAGGCAGCACCCGGGGCCGCGATCGGGCTGTTTCGGGCACGGGGGCACGGCAGGGATGGGCAAGGGGCAGCCTCAGAGCTGGCCCAGCTGGATGAGGAGGGGGCTCTGCTGACTGCCCCAAGGGGGGCCCTGTGTGGACTCTCCCCTTCACCATCTGCCCCAAGTCCTGCCCTCCTCCCGGAGGCACAGCACAGGTCAGAGCCCTTGCCCCAGCTCTGCCCTCTCTGGGGAGTTCGGCTCCCCACAACTGCCCCTTGAGGGCTGGGCCCCCCACACTCTGCCAGTGCATCCCACGGCCTGTGCTTGGGGCTGGGCTGGCACTGGCAGCTCCTCCAGCTCGTCCTCTGTCACAGCAGTGGCCGCCCCGCGCTCACCTCGATCCCCAGAGAGCTACCCAGCGCCTTTGCTTTATGGGGCAGGAGGGAGAGGCAGCCCCCGGGTCCTCTGCCAGGGTGGGCAAAGGGGGCTGAAGCCCACGGCAGGGGCTCCCCAGGCAGGCAGAATGTGAGAGTCCAAGGCCAACAGGAGCCTGGGACAGGTGCCAGGAGCTGGGGGGCCCGGGCAGGGCTCCCCTGGTGTGCCAAGTGCCAAGGGGAAAAGCTGGGGGCAGAGGGGTCTCCACTGAGCGATCCCCACGTCCTTCTCCCGGGCTTGGGGGAACATCTTCCCTCAGAGGTGCTGAGTCCCTGCAAGGTTGGGATGTGCCACCAAACAGGGCTCTGCCCCACACCCAGGCACTGTGGCCTGGGCAGCCTGGGGGGACCCCACTGCTTGTGGCTCCCAGGAGGATGCTCAGAGGATCAGCCCAAGGGGACTCCTCAGTGGCTCCCAGGAGGATGCTCAGAGGGTCACTGGGGCAACCCCGCCGTGGCTCCAGGAGGATGCTCAGCCCGGGCTCTGCTGCCCCTGCCCTGCCCTGCCCTGCCCTGCGGTCCCGTTTCCAGGTTGCCTGGGGATGTCCGTCACCAGCACCGCAGCGAGTGAAAGGCTGTCGCCAAGAGATGCCAACCCCGGGCAGCGCCCGGGGGACATGTGGGGGCTGTGGGATCACCCCCCTCAGACAGGGCCCCGGGCGCCCCACAGCCGCCCCACACCGCCCCTCCAGGGCCAGTAGTCTGCAATGTGTGTTCGAGTCGTGGCTCTGCCGAGCAGCGAGCTCTGCTTACAGTGTCGCTTTGGGCCAACCCGTGTTCAGTCTGGTTAGCGTAGTGTCCCCTCCGACCCCGCCACGCTGTGCGAGCTGCTTCCCACTGCCGGAGTCAGGAGCCGCGACTTGTGTCGTGCCCTGAGGCTCGGCTGGCGCCGGGCGGGGCCCGCCGGACCCCCGGCACAGCAGGCGAGGTCGTGTTCCCTGTGGTACTTACCCAAGTGAGGTCTTCAGTTCTCCCCCCTCGTGTTTTGGGATGTCGGGAGCAGTCGGGGGCTGCTCCAGGAGCCCACCCTGCGGGGCGCAGCGGCCCCCCAGGAATCCCGGCACAGCCAGAGGGGATATCCAGCACTGCCTTTTTCCTATGGACTTCAACTCCCCTTCCCCGCGCACCCCCACGTCCCACGTCCCACTCCATCCCTGTGATCGGTGTCTCCCGGACAGCCCCTCGGGCAGGGGTGTCCCATGTCCCCGGGCTGTGTCCACACTGCGTGATGTCGATGTCTTAGCGGCCACCCCGGTGTCCCCGCAGAGCACATGGGCCGGCCCGGGGGGCACCGGGCACGGCTCTGCTCCCTCCCCACGCCACATCCAGAGCCACCCTGCGCTCCTGTCACCGCGGCCGTGTTACCTCGTGGCCCGGCGGGGAGGCACAAAGGGGCGGCTGGAGGGGCCGGGGGCTGCCGGCCGGGCGCGAGTTTAGCCACCAAAGACCATGATCCTCCACTCTTGCACTCACGGCAGTCGATGTACAGAGCTTGTAGTTTTCATATGGCAGAGAATTTAAAAGCGTTTTTTTATTTTTGGTCGTTGTACATAATGGATTTAAATAATAAAGAGAGATTCTGAGCCGGTCTGGGGGGGCCTCCTTCTGCACTGCCCGTGGTCCCCCAGCGCCCTGCCCAGAGATGGGATGGCACAGGGGGGATGCTGCATTCCCCCAGCTCTGATCCTGGCCCTCTGAAGAGCCGGGAGCAGCCAGGACACCCTCGGGAGCCCACCCAGGGGCCAGTCCTGGCCACACAGACCCGGCTGGCACAGCAGGAGCCTAAAGGCAACGGGTCCCCTCCCGCCCACCCCACTCACTTTCAGCCCCAGGGAGATTAATGTTTAATCTTTGCTTATTTTCCCCTTCCATCTCCCTTCCCTTTATTAACGGGGGGAAGGGCGGGTTTGATTGCAGCGCAGTCTCGAGGCATCAGCGCGATTAAATGAAGGTCACACAGTGCGAGGTGGGCTGGGGAGCCGCGGGCACTGCGGTGTCTGCTCTGCCACTCACCTGGCACAGCTGGCGGGGCACAGGTGGGCTCGGGCTGCACCCTCCTCACGGCAGCGCCCGCCGCAGCAGCCTCAGCATGGCACAGGCAGGGGGTGGGTGCAGGCAGGACACAGGGGCAGGCAGGGCACAGGGGCAGGCAGGATGGAGGTGCACACTGGAGGCAGGGACAGGCAGAAAGCCCTGCAGGGCACAGGCAGGATCTGGGCACAGGCAGGACACGGGGTCCAGCAGCCACCCCGCTGTGCCCCCCCGGCTCTCCCCACGGCAGCCCCACGCCCCCGGGGCAGCCCCTGCCCGCAGGGCGCCGCTGGCAGCCCCCCCGTGCCCCCCGCAGAATTAGGCTCCGTGACACACGATGAGCTCAGCGCTGATTAGCGGTTTCTCTCTAATTTGATTATTTCAGATTACACCGCAGCCAGCCCGATTAAGGGGGCGCGGGGGCTGCCCGGCCCCGGCTGCTCCGCGGGGCCCGCCGAGGCTGCCGAGGGTCGAAGGAGCGTTCCCTGGCAATGAATTCCAGCCAGCATCCCATGTCCTGTTCCACTCCAGTCCTATTTCATCCTGCCTGTGTCCCACGCCCCATCGGCGGAGCCCACCGGGTCCCGGGGCACGGCGGAGCCCCCGCTGCTCGCCCGGGGGGAGGGCAGAGCCCCGAGAGTGTGGGCAGAGCCCCGGGGTGCGGGCAGAGCCCCGGGGATCGGGGGAAACCCCCCCCTGCTCGCCCCCTGTCCCCACTCCCCAAGGACACCCGTCCTTGGAGTCGGTGACTCTGCCCGAGCCCCCGGCGTCGGAAGGGGGATTAGCGGGCACCGCGGAGGGATTAATTAACTTGGGTGAGCCGGGATTAGGGGGGATTCGGGGGGGTTCGGGCCCGGGCAGGGGCTGCGGGCAGCGGCCAGGGAGGTGCCCACCCAGCGAGTCCTCGGGCCAGGTCACCCCTGCAGGGTCCCCTCGAGGGTCTCGCCCGCGCACACCCACCTGCACAGCACCCACACCTGGACAGAACCCACACCTGGACAGCACCCACACCTGCACCGCCTCTCGTACCTGTGTGGCACCTGCACAGTGCCCCACAACTGGGTTGTACCCTATACCTGAGTGGCACCTGCCACCTGTACAGTGCCATCCACCTGTGCTGCACCCCACAATCACATGGAACCCCACACCTGCAGGGCACTCCACACCTGCAGGGCACTCCACACCTGCAGGGCACCCCACACGCCCAGCTGCCCCTCAGGTGCCGGGCACGCCTGTCCCGCTCCAGGTGCCCGCACCCTCCATTCACCTGCCAGGTACCCGCCCCTCGGCCCCGCCCCTCGGCCCCGCCCCTCTCTTAGCCACGCCCACCGCCCCCATTGGCCACGCCCCTCCTTCCCCCGCGCTCTCGTTCCATTCATCCCCTCCACCAATCGCCCGCCTCAGTCCCGCTCTCCGCGCGCTTCTATTGGCTCAACCCTCTTGGGCTCATCCTCGCACGATGAAACCGACCAATGGGCGGAGGCTCAGCCGAGACCCCGCCCTCCCAGCGCGGGGCACGCCGGGAGTTGTAGTCCAAGTAAGGCGGCAGGTGTTGCTTCACCCACGTGTCGGGACTGCGAGTCCCGGCGTGCCCCGCGCGAAGGGGGCGGGGCCGGCGGCGCCCCGGGGAGGCCGCGGGCGGAGGGTCCGGACACGGGGCACGATGAGCGGCACCGGCGGCGATCCCGGGGCTCGGGGGGCGACCGAGCGGGAGGAGTTCGCCGCCTTCTTCCCGCAGATCGTCCGCGACCTGACGGAGGATGGGCTGGGGCACCCCGAGGTGGGGGACGCCGTGGCGCGGCTGAAGGAGGTGAGGATGGAACGGGACGGGGACGGGACCGGGGGGGCTGCGGGACCGGGAGGGCTGCGGGACCAGAGGGCTGAGGGAGTAGGGGGCTGCCGGACCGGGTTACGGGACCGGGGCAGTTACGGGACCGTCGTTGCCCCGCAGGTGCTGGAGTACAACGCGCCCGGCGGGAAGTGCAACCGCGGCATGACGGTGGTCGCCGCGTTCCGGCAGCTGGCGGGGCCCGAGCAGCGCGACCCGCAGAGCCTGCGCTGTGCCCTGGCCGTGGGCTGGTGCATCGAGCTGGTGAGAGCCAGGACTCCCTGGGAGGGCACCCCTTGGAAGGGCACCCCCGGGAGGACACCCTTGGGAGGACACCCTTGGGAGGGCACCCCCGGGAGGGCACCCCCGGGAGGGCACCCCTTGGGAGGGCACCCTCTGGGAGGGCACCCTCTGGGAGGACACCCCCGGGAGGGCACCCCCGGGAGGGCACCCCTGGGTGGGCACCCCCGGGAGGGCACCCTCTGGGAGGACACCCCCGGGAGGGCACCCTCTGGGAGGACACCCCCGGGAGGGCACCCCTGGGTGGGCACCCCCGGGAGGGCACCCCCGGGAGGGCACCCCCTGGGCACCCAAAATGGGCTCTTAAAGGAAACCCCCTAAGACTCGGTCTGTGAGTCTCTGTTACGACATCGGGTGTGTGGAATCTGATTTCTTCCAAGCTGTGCGTGCAGCTACAGGAGCCTCTTGCTTTTATTTAATTACCCAATTACCAGTTCAAAGCATTGCCCAAGGCTGTTCCATCCACTTCCAAAGTGCCCCTCCCTCAGTACCCCCCTCCCTGAATTGAGTCAGGGGTCTTGACGACCCTTCATCTTCATCTTGTCTTCCTCTCCCTCATCACCTTTGCCCTGTTAGGAATCATTTCAAGGTTTCTGGGCCTTCTGGGGAGTTCTCACTGGAGTTGTACCAAACCATGTGCCTGTGGGGTGTCTCTGGGTACATTCTCCACAAACCAGATGCTCTTGCTAAAGTCTTTACCCACTGAAATTCTTGATGGGGGACATTAAACAACATTTCAGGAATCTGATACAAGGGTGTTTAGCTCAAGTGCTACTGAAAGGGTTGTACTGAAGTCTGTATAACCCAGCTTCTAAGGCATCCCCCACTGCCCTCCCCTGCCCTGCCCTCCCCTGCCCTGCCCCCTCACAGTTCCAAGCCTTTTTCCTGGTCGCTGATGACATCATGGACTCGTCCCTGACCCGCCGGGGGCAGCTCTGCTGGTACAAGAAGGTGAGAGCAATTCAGGAGGAGCCTCCTGTTCCCTGGGGGTCCTGGGGGGGGTCAGGGGGCTTTGTGACACCTCTCCCTGCCCTCCTGGAGCAGGAGGGGATCGGGCTGGATGCCATCAACGACGCCTTCCTCCTGGAGTCCTCGGTGTACCGGCTGCTGAAACGTTACTGTGGGGACCGGCCCTACTACCTGCACCTGCTGGAGCTGTTCCTGCAGGTGAGCCTGAGCTGGCCCTCCCTCCCCCCCTCCCTCCCTCCCCCTCCCTCCCTCCCTCCTTCCTTCCCTCCTCCCTCCTTCCCTCCCCCTCCCTCC
>JAWWLZ010000074.1:2837584-2856532 GCA_035041345.1 Poliocrania exsul
GGCCCGGGAGGTGCCGGGGCTGCCCCGGACCGGCCCCGCCGCCGGCCCCGCTCCGCCCCGCGGCTCCCAGCGCCCTTCCTTCCCTCGGGCCCGGCCCCTCCACCCGCCGCCGGCCGCGGCTCCATGGGCCGGAGCGACCCCGGTCCCGCCGCCGGCCCCGCTCCTGCCCCGGCCCCGGCCCCGGGCAGCGCTCCCGCAGCGGCCCCGCCTGACTCCGCCGCTCCGCTCTCTCCAGGCAGGCCCGAGCCGCCCGTCCCGGGAGCCGCCGCTGGAGCCGCCGCTGGGAACGCCCGGCCCGGCGGGGGGAGCGCGGAGGGGCCGCACGGGGAGCACACCAAAGGTACCGGGAATGGGGCGGAGGGGCCTCCCCGGAGCCTCTGCGGGGCGGGGGGGAAGGAGGAACGGGCGGGAGGGACCCCCGGGGCTGCGGAGGGTGCGAGGAGCTCGGGCAGGGACAGGGACAGGGACAGGCAGGGACAGCGCAGGAACAGGCAGCGCTTCCTGCACCGGGCCCGGCCCGCCCCCGGAGGATGATCCTGTCGAGCCCGAGCACGCGGGTGGGGCCGCCCGCGGGTTCCTCATCCCCGTGCGCTGCAGGGTCCCGTGCCCGGTGGGTCCCTCCGTGCTGACCCCTCCGTCCCTCCCTCTGCCCGCAGCGCTGCTCGTCGCCGTCAGCTCCGCCGTGGACAAAGTGATCGCCCACTTCAGCACCGCCCGGAACCTGGTGCAGAAGGTGGGCAGGAGGGAGGGCAGGAGGGGCTTTGGGAGCACCAGGGGAAGGATCTCCCCCATCTCCCCCCTCTCCCCGTGACTCCCCACTCAGGCCCAGCTGGGAGACAGCCGGCTCAGCCCCGACGTGGGGTACCTGCTGCTGCAAACCCTCTGCCCCGCCCTCTACGCCTTGGTGGAGGACGGGCTGAAGCCGTTCCAGAAGGATGTTATCACAGGCCAGAGGAAGAATTCTCCCTGGAGTGTGGTGGAAGCCTCAGTGAAGACAGGTGAGTGGGGGGAGGTCGCTGGACCCCCGAGGTGCCTGGAGTCCTGTTCCAGCCCGGGGTTGGGGTGTGTGTGCCCTGAGCAGTGACTGCCCGTGCTCTGCGCCCCACAGGCCCCCACAGCCGCTCCCTGCACTCCCTGTGCTGGCACGTGGCGGGGCTGGCCCCGCTCAGCAGCACCAGGCAGAAGTTCCACGCCTTCATCCTCGGCCTGCTGAAGTGAGTGTTGACCCCCTGCTGGCCCCGCTGCCATGGCAGGTTGGAACAGTACCAAGGGGTCTAACTTGGGCTCCCTTTGTCTTATTTAGCATCAAACAGCTGGAGCTGTGGATCTCTCACCTGCAGAAGAGCCCAGGTAAGGACACAGTGCCCACCAGCTGCCCACCCAAGCCCTCCTGTACCCACCAGGCTGATAATCCCACACCAGGGTTGGGATTTACACACATGCTTGGCTGGAGTTTCTGTAGTGGATCAGGGCACCAATTTTCATGGTGCATCTTCAGCATGGCAGGTGGTCTGATGGACTCAGACATCCCAGCCAGCTCTGGGAGGGGGGTGACAAGGACAGGGCGTTCTGTCCCTGCCCAGCCTGTCCCTGTCTCTCGCAGGTGTCATCTCCGTGCTCTACTCACCCACGGCCTTCTTTGCCCTGAGCCAAGGCCCCCTTCCCCACCTCGCTGATGAACTCCTGCTGCTCATCCAGCCCCTCTCGGTGCTGACCTTCCACCTCGACCTGCTCTTTGAGCACCATCACCTCTCCGTGGACGTCCGGCCCTTGTCCCGCCGGTTGGAGTCTCGCCCCCCTCACGCCGCTCCAGAGGGCCCCGATGCCACCCTGGAGGATGAGCCCCCCCCCGATGCCCTGGGCAGGGTGGGGTGTGCAGGGGGCAGCACAAGGGCTCGGTCCCAGGTGGCCATGGATGGGCTGGTCCCTGCCCCTCCGGTGGGCGCTGCCCTGCACCAAACCTTGCAGCACGTGCTGCGCTGGGGGGACCGGCTCAGCCGCACCCTGCTGGGAGCTGAGAGCCCCCCTGAGAGCCAGGGGCACGAGGAGGGCCCTGGGGGCACCGGGACTGGCCTCACTGGCTGGTGGGGCCAGCTGAGCCAGAGCTCCAGGATTTACACCGCTCCTAGCAAGGAGAAATTCCCCTTGGTGTGGTGGACGAAGCTGCGAGGGGCTGGGGGGGACCCCACCCCCAGCCAGGCTGTGCCACCCCAAACACCCCTGGGTGAGGCTGGGGGCACAGAGCTGCAGCTCCTCCAGACCAAAGCTGGCCCTGGCTCTGGCCCAAAGCTCAGCAGCAGCACTGACACCTCAGGGAGCTCTTCCCCTGAAGACCTCACCCTGCCCTGCAGAGCACCCACCAAGCAGGATGATCCCACTGCAGGAGAGAAGCTTCTGGATGCTTCCCCAGAGCCTTGTGCCAACGGGAACCAGGCAGCACCTTCTGGCCCAGGGTCGGGTGGTCCTCCTGGCCCCGACAAGAGCAGCTGGCTGGGCCGGCTCTTTGGAGCCACCAGGAGCTTCCCCTGCAGTCCTGACCCCGTCTCAGCCAGGTCCAGGTAAGACCCAGCTTGGGCAGGCGGAGGGGGGAGTGGTGTGTGCTGAGGAAGGGTGTCTGTCCCAGGCAGAAGAGGTTTCTGTCCCACGGGGCTCTCAGAGCTCTTGTACTGCCCCTTGTCCGGGGTTTGTGCTCCTGGGATCAGTGAGTGCCCCAAGTGGTGCTGCCACCACGCTCAGTGCTGTGGAGCAGCAGCAGCAGCAGGACCTGGCGGTGCTTTATCAGAGCCCTGCCCGCTCCCAGACCACGGGAACAGCCTGGGCAGGAGGGAAAAGCTCCCAGGCGAGCTCGTGGCTCCCTTTGCTTTGTGCAGGAGACCTTCCCGCTGGTTGTGCCCCAGTCCCCGCGTCCTGGCCGGGGTGGTGAAGGGGCTGGCACCCGACGGGACCCGCGCCCAGGAGCAGTCAGAGACGGGCACGGCGCCCACCCTGCAGGGCCAGAGGTGAGGAGGGGCAGGGGTGGACCCAGGGGGCTGGTGGGGGAATTTTCTGTATGGGGGAAAGTCGGGGCTGCTCCCGGACAGCACCTGGGGGGGTCCCACACATCTCTTCAGGGAAAGGCTCCCCCATGCCCATGGTGCCACTGCCCACAGTGACTGCACCCCTGAGGATCCCCACTCATCTCCTGCCCAGCTTGGGGGGAACCCCGTGTCTCTGCCCGCCTGGGATCAGCTGTTTTTCCCAGATATTTTTGTGGGGAATTTTTAGTGTTTTCTCGTGTGCTTTTGGGATTCATGGCAGCCTTTTTGGGGCAACAGTGTGGCAGCTCTGCCCGGGTTGTGGCAGGGCAGAACAGCTGTAATGCTGTGTCCAAGAGAGCAGGGTGGGTGTGTGGCCATCCCAAACCGTGTTTGGCTGCTTGGTGGCCCTCCCAAACTGTGTTTGGCTGCTTCCCTCCTCCCCAGCCCTTGCTGGCACTGTCCCTGATGTCCCCACACCCCCTGGCACTGGAGCTGCTCCCGATCCTGGGTCTGCTTGGCAGAGCATCCCTATCTCAGGGACAGAGGAGGGGGTCACTGGCTCCACACATGAGCATCAAGCCCCCCTCGAATGCCGTGGGAGCCTCTGGGGGTCCTCGGGGTCCCTGTGGAGGTGAGTCCCTGATGGCCATTGTGGTGCAGGGCAGTCCGGGCGCTGTGTGACCACACGGGCACCGCCGACGGGCACCTGAGCTTCCAAAAAGGGGACATCCTGCAGCTGCTCTCCACCGTGGATGAGGACTGGATCCGCTGCTGCCATGGCAACAGCACCGGGCTCGTTCCTGTTGGTTACACGTCCCTGATTTTGTGAGGAGGAGGAGGAGGAGGAGGAGGAGGAGACCCGAGGAAGCAGCTGAGCTTCCCAAAGCAGGTGCCAGCTCCAGGATGGGATGTCTCCTGCCACGGCTTCACCACCTCTGGGACTTCACCACTCCGGGGCTGGCAGCTCACAGGGGGCACAGCCCTGTGCCTGTCACTGCTGCCCCTCCGCATGACGTCCCCGTGTGCCACCACTGTGGTGTCCCCGTGTCTGGCACCGCCCCGTGGCTCCTCCAAGGAGCTGCTCTGGCTCATGGCTCCTCAGCTGTGCCGGGGCAGGGATGAGCCCTGTCCCTGCCTGGCACTCACAGTCCTGTGTGTTGTCTTCGTGCCACCATGTCTTGCCACTGCTGCCACCTCCACGTGTCCCGCTGTGCCCCGGGGGCCACCCGTGCGCTGTCCCAGCACTCTGTACATAGTTGTAACCACAGGAATGAGCTTGTTCCGCTGGGAAAATGCTGGAAATAAAGGTTGTGACTCACGTGTCCGCCTGTGAGAATGGATCCACAGGGCTGGGAAGGCTGGGACTGGTCACTGTGGGTGGCCTGGGCTGGCACTGGGTGAGGAAACGCTCCCATGGGAGCAGCCCGGGCTGTGCTGGTGCTTGGCATCCACACTGGGCACCAGCCAGGGAGTGTGGGGAGCCCTCCCACCCTGGTACAAGGTGCCCAGGCTCCTCCACAGGGTGGGATGAGGTGACTGCAGCCACCCAGAGCCAGGAATAAGCCAGGAATAGCTCAGGAATAGCCCTGGAACAACACTGGAATAGCCTGGAATAGCCCAGGAGTAGCCTGGAATAGCCCAGGAACAGCCCTGAAGAAACGCTCCCCCCTCCCAGCAGCCCCACCCGTGGGAGCTGCACAGCACTGGGAATGGTCCAGGTCGGTTGGTTCAGATATTTACTCAACTTCAACTCATCCTTTCGCTGCCTCAGGATGTCAGCAGGGGCTGGATGGCTTCGATTTGTTTTCAGGTTCTTGTCGTTGCTCGTGTTTTCATCCCAGAATTTACATTTCGTATCAGGCTCCGCAGGAAAAGAGGGACTGGGGAGCGCCCGGGGAGTGCCCACACAACGGCAGCAACTTGTCCCAGAGGCAGATTTTGGGCTTCTCTGCTCCCTCCCATGGCCAAGAGCCGAATTTCACCTCTCTGACCTCCCGTTTCAGTGGCCAAGAGTCGCTGTGTCAGCGCCAGGACTGGGATCTGCTCTCAGGATAAAGCCTTTTATTCTGTTCTCATTCTCACTTCTCCCTCTGGAATTTTTCCTCTCAGACAAGGGCCAGGATATCCTAATGGGAATCTTACTCGACTCGCCTTCAGGAGGTTTGATTGAATTCCACAGCTGCTCCCGGACTTTGAAACGGGGTCACACCAGGAGGGGAGGAAGCCAGGTGGCACCTTCACCTTTTTTATGATAAAACAGCCCTGCAAGGCTCGGCTGGTGCCTCGGGTTTAAAAGGAAGGTGAGCGTAGGGGTCGAGCCCAGAGTGTTCACAGGCTGGGAAAGTGAAAAGAAGACTCAAGTTCCATGGAAGTGGCACCATGGAGAAGCTGTTTCATTGCTGAGGGACCAAAGCCAACAGAAAAGCTTTTTTTTCTCACAGACTGCAGTTTAAACCCTGAAGGATCTGTACAACCCAGGGGTCACCAACACCCCCAGGGCCTTTCCCAGCCCCTTTTTCCCCAGCCTGGGGTTGTTGTGCCCCAAGGGCAGTTCCAATGGTCTCAGCCCATGGATGTGTCCTGCCCAGACCCCTCTGTGGATCCTCCTGCCCTCCAGCAGCCCCACATCCCACCCCACTCCCCACCACCTGCCCTGGCAAAGAAAAACCCCCCGAGGCAGCGGTAGGAAAAGATTTTCCATTTAATACTCGACTCTCAGGATTGAGATGCAGGCTTTTTATGCAATTACATCCAATGTTAAAATTGGTAATACATAATTTACAAAGATTAACATCAAAACAATGATCTATTTAGATATGCTTTGTAAAAAGGAAATATATTAGCAGCATTTATTTTCAGCAATCACACAGCCTACACCCATGCAGACTAAGGGTCAGCTCTATTTGCAGTAACGTAGTGCTCTTCCTGGCTCCGGCGGCGATCCTGGGGACACACAGGGGCTGCTCAGTATTATAAAATAACCGAGAAATAAAAAAAGTCATTAATTTCTACACCAGTAAGAAAAAACAATTCTTTGCACTTACCTAACATTTGATTGTCTAAAAAACGTTTTGTTTAGTCTTTCAACAAAAGAAAGATAAAATGACAGAGCTACTGTCTCGCTTCTGTACGCACTTGATTTATTTTTTTTTAAAAACTTTTTAGTGTTTAACACCATTGGAGACAATGATTTCTGTTTGAAACTAAATGAGACAACTCCAGGGGTTGGACATGCGATATTCCTACTACACGCACGAGTATTTTATACTCAGGGTTCCTGGTACTGTACAGTGCTTCTCTACAGTAAGAAAATATTCCAAACTATTTTCTTATTTCTTTTTTTTTTTTAATAAAATATTTTTTTTTCTCAAAGGGTTTTTTTTCCTTTCTTTTTTTTTTGGATTTTTTTTTTGGTGTTTTTTTTTTTTTCTCTTTTCAAATCAACACATAAAAGTTAATGGAATGAGTCATGTTCCACTAAGAGTAAAATAATTATAATAATAACAAGAATGTACATTAGGACAAGCTTGGTCCATAAAAAGGAACATGTAACTACGGTATTGCTTTACATCCACGCAGCAGATATATACAACTTGGCACATTAAAAACTGGATTCCTTATAAGAACACCTAGAACAGGACTGGATATGCATGTGTACGTCTGAGACAGGAAAGCAAAGCCATGTCCAGGGGCAGGGGGAGCCTCCCACGGCCCAGCCCACCCGGGGGCTCTGGGGTTTGGGAGCACTGGGGGGGTGGGAGGGAGGGAGGGGGATGCCATGGGGGCCCTGCCCAGGACGTTCAGCTGCCCCCCAGCACACGGGGCAGTGTCAGCATCGCTAAATCCTACAGCTCACACAAACACTCGCTGGGAAACTGCCTGAGGGCACGGAGTGAAGGGGTCCTCGCTTTGTGGGTGGGGTTTTTTTTGTTTGTTTTGTTTTCTTTTGTTGTTTTTTTTTTCCTTTTTCTTTTAACAGGTTTTAATTTGCACAACACACGAGACACACGAGAACCACGGCTTATCAAAAAAACCAACAGCAATGGTGGCGTCAGGAGCTGACTCGCTTTAGAAAATTTCTCTGCAGAAAAAAAGTGAAAAAAGAAAACCTCACACCCCTCCCCTTCCCCTGCACAGCAAGTGCCACATCCCAGTGCTCCTGCCATGCCCCAAGGGCCTCAGGAAGCTCCTCCTTGGCACACACCGCAGGGACACGGGCACGGCTGTCCCACGGTGAACGCTGGGGACGTTTCTCTCTCCTTGGAACTTGTGCAAATCCGAGGCTTTAGGGCAGCCTTTCCTTGGAAGCCACTGGGCCTTCCCCTTCCCCTCTGGACTCCCTTCCCTGGCATGGCTGGTACAACCACAGGTTATCAGTGACCATGGGGAACACCCTCCTCAGAGTAACTCAGTCCTCTTCCCTCCCCGCTTTATTTATTTAAACTTTTTCTTAATTATTATTATTATTATTATTCTTTTTTTTTCCTCTGAGTGGGGAATACCAAGCAAAAAATAAATTAAATTTGACCATCCTGGACAATAACCACGAGGTTTCCTCAGTACCTATAACATCAATACAAGGCACGCCCACCAACACACACACCACGAGCACTGCAGGGCAGGGCAGGGCGTTGTCGCTGCCCCTTCCCAAGTGCTGCTGTTTGTAGTCCTGTCAGTGGCTGCCGCCCCCGCCCCGGGGCAGGACGGGCTCCCGGCCCCGCTGTCGCTGTCGCAGCCCCGGCCCGGGCGGGGCCGCAATGCCCATGGGTGCCCCTCGCTGCTCTCACTTCCTGAAGCTGCTCTCGGGGATGCTCAGGGTGCGGCGCCGCAGTTTCCTGCCCGAGCCTTCCTCCAGCAGGTACGTGACGTCGATGGCTGCAAGGGGGAAAAAAGGGGATTTGGGAATTGTTCCCACCCATCACCACTGAGTGCCCTGTCCAGGTGTGTCCTGAGCACAGGATTCAAGCAGCAGCTTTCCTGTTTCCTTATTCCTGGTTCTTCTAAGGATATTTCCACCCAGAGATACCCCAAACACCCCTGGCTGAGCAGCCCCAAGACTGAATTTTGCCCTGAGTCATGGCTGGACCTGACAACCTCCAAAGATCCTCCCAGCCTGAGTTATTCATCACTCCTGAGTGTTTGGCATTGTCAGAACATGGAAAAGACTGGACAGGGTTCATTGCAGGCTTTAAATTCAAAGCAGAGACACATTGATCCAGAACAAGCCCTGCACTCTCTCATCCCACAGCTCAGACCACACCTACAGCTGGTACTCAGAACCCAAGGAAAGCTCACAGAAGGTAAAAAGAGACTTCCCAAACTCTCTTCAGTCTTTCTTGGCATGTCTGTTAGTCCCTCAGCTGTAAACATGGAGTGAAGGGGGGACTTTGTCCACACAAAGCTCACTGAAAGTATTAGACAAAAAAGTGTCAAGTGGGAAGTAATTTCACTTGGGTTTAATGGATTTCAGCTGCAAAGGAAAAAATGCCTGCAAAGAGAACTGACTGTTCCTAATGCCCACTGGCAATAAATGCATTAATGTTAAACAGAACACATTAACTTTACCAACAGTGTCCAGTGAGGCAAACCCGGAGCCACCAGAGCCCCAACTCTCACCGTTCTTCCCTGGGATTTTCTCGAGGAGGTTGAGCAGGATCTGGTTGAGCCTCTCCCTCTGGAGGTGCCTCCTCTCCTCGGGGCTGCAGAGCTGCCTCGTGTCAGAGGGGCCCTCCTCGCCCTTCCTCTCTGCCTCGCAGCCCTCGCCTGGCACCGGCTCCCTGTCGGGCTCCTCGGGGCCGGGCGGCTCAGCCGGCACCTGCTCTGGCACTGCCAGCACCTCCTCCATCAGGGGCACGGCATCCTCCTCCTGGGGTAGGTCTTTGATCTGGGGTTTGGAGCGATCTGATTTCCAGGATGACCTGGCAGGACAAAGAAGGGGGTGAAGAGCAGTTTGAGACTCCCCTGAGGGGCTGATTGGCAGCGATTCCGGGCCCCTCCGTGGGCAGGGGCATCCTGGAGCTCAGGCACTTCCCCAGGTCCCTGCAGTCACCCCCCAGGTCCCTGCAGTCACCCCCCAGGTCCTGCCCACTCCAGAACCTTCTCTACTCTGTGCCAAACACAGCTGAGAAACAAATGGCTTTCTCTTTCCATTTGGGAAGGGTTTTATCTCCAGAAGCTCAGCCCAGCACTTAGTGGGGCTTTTCTGCAATAGTCACAGCCCTTGGAGGGTGTTTTTTGGATGCAGCACATCCAGTGTGTCCAGGATCTTGGCTCCTCCACATGGGAAAGCTGGAGGCTCCTTTCCTGGGAATCTCCACACTCAGCTGCTTTTGCTGGCTTTGAAATGGCTCCTGTTCTCTTCCTGATGTACATTATTAAGGAGCACTAAGGCTGCTTCTGCAGTCTCTCCCTCCTCACTTGTTCCTTTTTACCTCTCTGGAAGTTTAGAGAGCTTTAAATAATTTAGATTTCTTATTTCCACAACACCCAGGGGAAATGGGCAGGAGGAGAGGGAACACAACAAGGGGATTATCTCATCTCTTCTCCACAAACCATCTGGGTGGTGAGACTCACCTGCCTCCATTTCTCTTGTAGTTGTCTGGCACATAATGAGGCTGCAACAACAATAAAGATTATGGTTAATACCAAATCAAATACCAAGAAAATGCTGGTCTATCAAATACTCTGGAAATGCTGGTGTGTCTCACACTTCAGACAAATTCAAAGGAGAAAGAATAATCATGTAAGAAGAATAAATTAGAGCCAGACTTACTTGATTTTTCATGTCTTCGAAATAAATTTCAAGCCACAGACCAACAGGATACAAATCACCTTTGATTTCTGCACAGCACAAGTCTGGAACCACCTCCAAAGCCACTACAAAGAGCTCTGCTCCAGGAAGCAGAGAGGCCACTTGCAGAAGGCCTGCAGCTCTCTGTGCTCAGACAGGGCAGTGCTGCCCTGGAGATGGTCTCTGAGCTCACCCATCACCATTCCTTCAGCACCTCTTTGCCTCTCAACAGCAGATTCTCTCTTACACTCAGTTTTCTTTCCAGGCTTGCTCTGGAGCCAGCTTTTCCCCCAGGCTGTGCATGCTTATGGAATCACTGAGGCTGCAAAAGCCCTGAGTCCAACCTGTGACCCATCCCCACCTTGTTACCCAGCCCAGAGCACTGAGTGCCATTCCTTGGACACCTGCAGGGATGAGGACTCCCCTGCCTCCCTGAGAACCCTTCCAATGCCTGACCATCCTTTCAGTGAAGAAATTCCTCCTCATGTCCAACCTGACTCAGCTCGAGGACATTTCCTCTTGTCTTGTCGTTTGTTACCTGATCCCCACCTTTGGCTCATCAAGACTCATCAACAGAGAGTCAGGGGCTCTCCAAACTCTGTCCAGTGCTCTGATAACAGGTAAGGAAGCTGAGAGAAAACCCACTACTCACTGAGAAGTCCCTCTTGGGGGTGAGTTTCTTGGGGAAGTGGTCGAAGGCGTAGGGCTTGGTGCACACGGGGTAGCGGTTGCGGTGGATCTTGTAGAAGAGGTGAGCTGACTTGTCCAGGCGGTAGTCACAGATGTACACATCCTGCTCCTTCACCCCCTTGGGCCTCCCTGCACGTTCAGCACACAGGAAAAAACAGCCATCAGATGGAGGGGAAACACGTGGTTTGCCCCAGCCCAGTGTGAGCCAGGCAGGGGCTGCCGGAGCGTCCCTGTTTGCTGCCTCCTTCAGAACCACAACAGGACACGTTGCTGGTTCAGTTTGAGGGGAGAACTCACAGATTCTAAGCAAACAGTACCCAAACTTTCCTAAAAACAATTATAAACTGGCAATATTCCTTTCCATTACTCCTACTGCTAATATTTTATTTCAATCATCAAACTGTTCTTACCCCAACCCCTGGGTTTGCCTTCTCCCCCTTCCCCCCCAGTGTGGCCGTGCAGTGCTGAGCTGCCCATGGGGCTAAACCCCCCCAGCCCAAACAATTCCAAACCTGCCCCGTGCCCCATCCTGCCCTCACCTTTGCAGTAGGTGTAGAGGTCGAGCACACAGCAGGTGCCCACCACGGCCTCCAGGGGGATGATCTCGTAGAGGGGCACCCGGAACAGCTCGTTGTGGTAGAACTTGCGCGACGGCGAGTGGTGCGTTTCGTGGGGACGGAAGTAGTGGTGGCCGAAGGCAAAACGCTCCTCCCTGGGGACAAGGGCAGGGGGCACAGTGAGCCCTGGGGCAGCTCCACCTCGGGCCCTCCTCCACTCTGAACTCTCCTGCACTTTGGCAAGGACTGGGATGGAAAGTGGAGGCACATGAGAGCCACACGTTCCACTTCAGCCCTGCAGGCATTTGTAGATGGGCAGGACAGAAAAGATGGTTCAGATCTGATTATCCTTCTCATCCTTGTTCTAACTCCAAGTGGGATGCTCTGTGTGGAGTGGGATGCAGCACAGAGCATGCAGGGGACAGACACCCCATGAGGGCACAATCACTTGGCTGTTTTGTACATAACAGTTTCTGGTGCTCTCTTTGCCTTTTGTCTCATTTCTCTTTTGTTTCCATCAAACACCCCCTAAGTGTGGTTTCCATGGGCACAGCAGGCTGTGACTGTGGCTGTGACTGTCACAGTGACTGTGGTTGTGACTGTGACTGTGACTGTGGCTGTGACTGTGACTGTCATGGTGGCTGTGACTGTGACTGTGGCTGTGCTGCTGTCACTGGGCCACAGGCACTGAACCACCTCACAGCTGTCACTGTGTACCCTCAGCCTGCTCCAACACCGAGGGAATTTCCATCCCCTTCTCCCTCCAAGCCCCCACTCAGACCTGCAGCCTCCCACATTTCCACTGTGCACTTGTGGGGCAGTGGCAGAGACAGATGAACCCTCCCTGCCCCCGCACTGTGCCCACTCCTGCCCTTCTAAGCCATGCCAAGCCCCCCATGAGGCCCCTGTGCTTTGCCAGGCAGGCCCAGGGCACGTCTCAGTGATGGCCAGGACATACTTGTCGTTCTTCCAGAGCTTCTCGATGCGGAAGATGTCCAGCTTGTCCCTGTTGATGTGGGACAGCAGCCGGTAGGATTGGCGCACGGGGTGCCCGTCGGGGGTCCTGCGGCTGTCCCTCATCAGGTACACACAGTCACCTGGCACAGGGCACACAACACACCCCTGTGAGGAGCCTGGCACGAGCCCAGCACACCAAAACCAGAGTGAATAAAGGTGAATGAACTAACACAGGAGGTGCCTCATGTTGCACTGTAAGGAAGGGTACAAACCCACAGCAGGGCAGCAAAGGCCACTGTGGTGTTTCTCACAACAGCTTTACCCACATCCCTCCATGCCCAGACTGAAAACACCAACCTGTAAGGCATCAAAATCAATAATGACAGACCAAAGGCAAAACAACCTCAAGCAGAATTGCCAAGAAATTAAAACACAAGTTCTCCAACCATGGACTGAGGGAGCTTCCCTGAGACTCCTGTGAAGGAGAGGGATTTGACCCCAGCAGAATGTGCCCCCTCACACAGCTGGAAGCTTTTCAGCCTGTTCCTCCAACACATCAGCTCTCCAGCTTGGAACTGGCAGAGAAGGGAGCCCAGGGTGTAGCTGTGGGCTCAAATCTGCTTTCAGGCTTGGGGGAGGATCAGGCTCCTTCCAATACACAACATCCAGGAAAAATGTAAACCCACACACACTGCAGGGCTGCAGGCCATGCTTCTCCCTTGGAATGTGTAATTACAAGGCCTTTTAGAAAGCAGAGGGAGTAAAAAGCTGTTTCTGCCACTGTCTAAGCTCCTGATACACCCTCAGCACAGCAAGTCCTGTGGTTGTGCTTCAGAACTTTGGGTGGGGAACTCAAGACCAGGAATGAACCCAGGGATTTTCCCTTCTCCCAGTGGAGTTGTGTGATCCTTCCCAGCACCTTCTGGTTGTACAACTTGCTTCATCTACTCCCTGTACCTGCAGAGCCATTTGGGGCCCAGTGGTGGCAGTTTGGTGTCCCCTGTCGATGGGAGATGGAGCTCAGCCACAGAAGGGCATTTCTCTCATTAAAGGACATTTCTCTCATTAAAACACACTTCTCTAATTAAAGTCACCAAGATCAGATCAGAGGTACGTGAGTAAAATACAAAGTGTCATGACAAAAATGATCCTCGTGCTCTGAATGCCTGGAAATTGCCACAAAACCCAGTTAAAAATCACCCATTTCAACAGAGAACATAAAAGCAAGTTCTGATACAGCCCCTGGAACTGAGTTACTCTCCAGCAAAAAAAGACATGAGACACTCAATGGCTGAACTCTGGACAGGAGAGACAGTGCAGAGCAACCCCCAGCAAGGAGGACTGACTGAAATTCCAGAATCCTGCAAATGGGGTAAAGAATATGCTGTTCTTTGACTTTTTTTTTTTAAACTCTCCTCTTTCCTGAAGTCTCTCCTTTCCTCTCTAGCAAAAATACCAGCTGGTTTTACTCATTCAAGAGCAGTTCCCTAATAATGGTAGAGGCTTCTTTCCAACCTTGTGTGTATCTGTAGGATGAAATAAAAAATTACTTATCAGTGAACTGAACTGTGTGGCTGTGGCAGCTGCCTCAGAGAGATCTGGGGCTCTGGGGCACTGTCCAGAGAGATAAGCTCTAGGGAACACACAAGCCATGAGCTGCATGTTCTAAAGACTAAAATACTGAAGGTCTAACAGCCTTCTTGGCCTTTACTTCTAAATGTTCACTACCAGCAGCTGGCTCAGCACCTTTCCTTTCTCCCCTGGCCAGCAGAGCCCTGTCTGTGCTCAAGGGAATTAACATTTCTCCATCAGCAGCCCGGGAGAACCTTTGCTGTGTGTCACTCCCAGCATGGCAGAGAGAGCAGCTCCCAGCTGTGACAAATGACAGGATTTCTGACAGGGGGATGCCAGAAGTCCCTGCCCACCCTGGTGGGATGCCCAGCACATACCTTGGCGCAGCAGGAGGTCGTCCCTCAGCAGGCAGATGTAATAAACACAGCCAGGCTGGGCATAGTGGGGGCGAGGGATCATGGGCACCTCCTGCATGGAAGCAGAGACAAGGCAGGGAATCCTGAGCTGCCCAACAGAATCAGTCCAAAACTGGGGCTGACACACTTATGGGAACATGCAGAGAACTGACCCCACATGGGACTGAATTTAACCAAGGCAGCTGCAGGATAAAGTGAGAACCCAACACTTACCAATCCCAATAAACACAAAGGCAAGAGCTGCTTTGGTTTGTAACTAGTAGGGAAGGAGAGTTTTGGCTTACCCTGTTGACAGCTCGAGGTTCACACTGTTCACACAGGTAGTGCTCAACATCTGAATTCACCCCCATGCAGTCACAGTGCTGCCAGACCTGCAGGAACAGGCACAGTTAGAAAGCCCTGGCACAGAGTGCATTTCCAAACTGCATTGTCTCAAGAGACATCAAGGAAAGCAAGACAATAAACTTCAGAAATGGAAGTCAAGGTTTTCTTTGAGCTCTTTCAGACCATGTGAGAAGACAGACAGGAACCCCAGGCAACTGTGTGTGTAAAAGCCCAAAATGTTGAATTTAATTCCTCCCTCCCAAGGGCAGGAGCTGTGGCAGTTTCAGCTCCTCTACACAGAAATGCAAGTTGCAATCCCTCCACTTTTGGAGATGAAATGAAGGTCTGGAGAGGTGATTAATTTGGACTACATGGAAACTGCTGGTGAGAGTCCCACTGGTTATAGAGAGCAGAAGAAGAGCAGACCCCACTGTGGGCCCCCTCAGCCTCACCATGCACTTTTGACACTGGATCATGAGCCTTTTGCCTTTGTAAAGGCCACAGATGCAGCAGAAGCCCAAAACTGTTGAAATTAAACCCTCCCTCCCAAGGGCACAGAAATGCAAGTTGCATTTCCTCTGTGAGAACAGAATCTCCACTCTTTTGGACACAAAATGAAGGGCTGGAGAGGTGATTAATTTGGACACTCCTGGTGAGAGTGGCAGTGGCTCTGGAGAGCAGGAGCAGAGCAGACCCCACCCTGTGCCCCCCCCACCTCACCATGCACTTTTCACACTGGATCATGAGCCCCTCGTCCTTGTAGAGGCCGCAGATGCAGCGAATGACGTCCTCGTCCTTCTCGTGCGCGGGGTCCTTGTCGCAGCCCGAGCTCTCGCTGCCGTCGGCCTCGCTGCCGGTCTCGCCCACGATCTCGTCGATCTGCGCCGCCGCCTCGTGCCGCGCGCTGTAATAGGCCTTGCGCAGCCGGCACACGTCCCGCCCCGTGGGCGACTTCCTGCCGTAGTATTTCTGGGGGGGACACGAGGGGTGGGACCTTTGGCTTTAGTTCCAGCCAGGCCTCAATTCAGCGGGCCCAGAGGATGGGACAGAGATTAGAAGGGACGAGCATCACCTGACCTAAGCAACCAAAATGGTATTTCATATCATCTGACACCATCAAGAAGTATAAAAAGAGAGGGAGGTGGAGCTTCTGCCTCTCTTGGTCTTTGCCTCAGTCCCTGAGGCCGCCCTGCCCTCCCGAGATCAGGCCTTGTCACCATCCCCCCTGTGTTATCCACAGAGAGGAACCTTTTCTTGTTA
The DNA here is from genome assembly GCA_035041345.1 of Poliocrania exsul. Taxonomy (NCBI): domain Eukaryota; kingdom Metazoa; phylum Chordata; class Aves; order Passeriformes; family Thamnophilidae; genus Poliocrania; species Poliocrania exsul. The sequence continues at coordinate 2,853,168 of JAWWLZ010000074.1, forward strand.
ATTTTCTCCTCTCTCGCTGGGAGTTTTCTCTGGAAGAGTTTTTGGGAGGTTTTGTGGGGTTGGGTGGTTGGAATCTGTATTATTTGGTTGGGTGACTCTGTAGCTATTGTTGTTAGTTTTTTTCCTCACATTTCCATATATATGTATTACACAATATTCTGTTTTTAATTGTCTTTCTTTTGTATCTTGCTACTTTGGGTTTGGGGTTTTTTCTTCTCTCTCCTTTTCCCTTGGATGGAGGGGACCCTTTCTCTCTGTGTTGGGCAGTTGGCATTTTGCCAGCTCAACCCAAGACACTCTCTGTGAGGAATGAGAGTGACAGGACAAGGGGGAATGGCTTCAGACTGACAGAGGGCAAAGTTAGGTTGGATAGATGAAGAAATTGTTCTCTGTGAGGGTGGGCAGGCCCTGGCACAGGTTGCCCAGAGAAGCTGTGGCTGCTCCTGGATCCCTGGAAGTGCCCAAGGCCAGGCTGGATGAGACTTGGAGCAACCTGGGCTGGTGGGAGGTGTCCCGGCCCATGGCAGGGCAGAGGGTGGGACTGGATGATCTTTCATGTCCCTTCCAAGCCAGGCCATTCCATGATTCTGTGACACCTGACACTGAAGAACAAGGTGCTGCTTCCTGGAATTTCTTTAGGTGACCTATTCATGCATGTCCTTGACCTTCTCTCAGCCTGACCTAAGGCAATCAAAGAGCACATGTACTGCTATTGAAGGCTCACTGGGCACAGATCAGCACAAGTTCTCTTCCCCTAAAACCTTTTTCTTCTTTTGCTGCTGCAAAGGGCCTCACCTCTGCATTCCTGAACACCTTCAGCATGTCCCCATCAAAAGCTTCCACAGTTTTGTAGTAGCCAGTCAGGATCTGCTTCTCAATCGTGGCCAGGTCCAACGGGTCAGAGATCTTCTCATAATAGTCTGCATTTCTACAATGGCAATGTTGGCACAGTGCCATGTTCATCAGCAGTTCCAGCTGAGCAAATCCATCAGGGAATGCTAAGGGATGTTGTGGGAAGGCAGCACTTACTTTTTCTTTGGGGGCAGGTTCAGGAGAGGAGCTGCGAGCGCCTGCCTGGAGGAATCTGCAACAGGGACACAGGTAGTGACACTCCTGGAGTAAAACTTCAAAAGGGAAGGAACTAACAATGTTCAGTCTGGGTTAAAGAAGACTTTTCTGCCAACTGAGCCATGAGGAATTAAAGTGCCTCTGCACTTCTAGGTGTTGGTGGCTGTAATCAGACTACAGGCATCAAAAGGAAAGGCCATTTCCTTGCAATTCTGGTTTTTTGCTGAAATTTTGAAAAATCCATTTCAAAGGCAGCCCTTCTGATACTCTTCAACCTTCTACCTTGAAAACAAGACTAAACAGCTAAAAGAACTTAAGGCATTGATACGGGATAGAGGGTAAAACACATAAACATTGAACTTAAGCTGTTAGAAATGCTACCACACTTAAATCTGCATTTACAACATTACAGTACCTCTAAAATCTATAAAAATGTAAAAATCAAAAAATCAAAACCCTCTAAGGCATCAAAGGACAGCAACATTTGCAGGTTTTGGTGGCAGAGGAGGGAGCTGAGGAGTAACCAAAGTGATTATAGGCAAGGGGGGAAAGGAAAAAAAAAGGAGTTTTCACATCTCATCTTTTTCTAGTATTTTCTATTCAGAGTCTGCTGTTCCGAGGCTGAAAAAGCCTCCATGGAGATTCCTTTAGGAGTGTCCCACTCACCTTTATAGGAGATGATGCTGTCACAGATCTCCTTGAAGATCTGAGCCAGGCGAGCAGCTCGAGCCACCTCGAGGTTCTCCTCGGCCGCCGCCAAGCGCCGCGTCCGCACCGAGCGCGACGTCTGCAGGGCTGAGAACTGGGTCATGAACACGTCTGGGGAGGGCACAAAAGAATCATCTCTAAACAAAAAAGCCATCAGAGATCACATCACAGCATCTCCACCAGAGATTAGGAAAAGGAATGTGTTTTCTGAGCTGCTCTAACAGTGCAAAGCTTCAGCTCCTGGTCCCAAGTCGGCTCTCACTGCTCATGGCTCAGCTAAATGGAGCTCAGTTGATCCTGGAGCAGTTTAATCAGCTGGTTATTGGAATATTTTATGCTGTTGGAGCAAATAAACCATGTCATTGAATTCACCCCAAAGACTCACTGCCCAGCTTCTCCTGTACCTGACAGCAGGGGCCAAATCCTGCCTGGCTGTGAGGATGATGGTCCCACCGACAGGGCTATTTTTGGAGCAGGATTAATCTTTCCCTGATGATCATGCTTTGTCCCATTCCCACAAGTGACTGCCTGCCAAATAGCTTTGTTCTCTAAAGGCATGAGAGCCATCAGATTATGAGGATAGATGACAATTTTCAAGTCAGCACAACTGTTTCTGGTCCAGGGATACAGACAGCAGGAAACAGCCCTTCCCTTCAGGGTCTACCCATGGATGATCCCAGAACCACAGCATGGCCTGGGCTGGAAGGGACCTTATAGATCCTGTTGTTTCCAACCCTCTGCCCTGGGCAGGGACACCTTTCACTAGGCCCAGGTTGCTCCGAGCCCCATCCAACCTGGCCAAGAATTTCTCCCCAATATCACACAGTTATATCCCAGAACCCTTTAGGTTGGAAAAGACCTCTAAGATCCAACATTTGATTGATCACCACTTTGTCAGCTAGACCATGGCACCAATAAACACCACCCTCTGACAAACCCCTCTTGATGAGACACCTGCCAGGACTCAGGAGACTCCTGGGTACTTTTACCTGAACATCATCCCCTGCGTGTCTTACAAAAGGTGTCTGGCACTTGTGGTAACTCCACTCTGGATTTATCCAGAGCTCAAACCCTCCATGGGCACGTGCCCCAGGTGCCCAGAGCAGCCCCTGGGCAGGCTGTGTGGCCTCACCTGATTTGATGTTGCCATCATCCCGGCACATCCCGTTCCAGCGCGTGTACAGCGACGTGCTGTGCATGTTGTCGCTGACCTGCTTCACCTCCTCTTGTTTCTGTCGAATCTTCTCCCAGTTTCGTACCAAAAACACGTGGTGTTTCAGCACAAAATTCCTACACAATTAGAAGGCTGTTCAAGAACCATTTTTTACTGAAAAATTAATTCCTTAATGTGGGGGAGAAGCTGGATATGCAGAGGTGCACTCTGTGCCTTCTCTCCTCAGTGGGGAGGAATTACAGCCTGGCTGGGTAAAGAACTAAGAGCTACTTCATGATGTTCCACCTTCCAGAAAAACACGTCAGTGTTTGCACAGCACTGCACTCCTGAGGGCAGTGCCCCCATAACCATCCCTTACCTTTCCCTGTTGGACATGGGTCTGAGGCCAGTCCCCCCATAACCATCCCTTACCTTT
>JAWWLZ010000074.1:2879505-2908039 GCA_035041345.1 Poliocrania exsul
GCAGAGAAGCTGTGGCTGCCCCATCCCTGGAAGTGTCCAAGGCCAGGTTGGACAGGGCTTGGAGCAACCTGGGACAGCAGAAGGTGTCCCTGCTGATGGCAGGAGATGGAACTGTGTGAGCTTCAATGTCCCTCCAACCCAAACCAGTCTGTGTTTCTATGATGTTGCTGAACCTGGCACTCTACTCCTGACAAAAAGCCCAGCACTGAGACACACTCACACTTTGCTTCCCTTTTCCCTGTTTCCCAGTGAGGTTCCCCATTGCTGAGGACTCTGCTGAGGCCCCAGCCAGCCCCAGGCCCAGGATGGCTTTCACTGCTCAGAAGTGTGGGGTCTGTTTCCAGCCCCCATCCATCGTGCTCATCTACAGGGACCACGGCCAGGACAAGACTCGCCGGCGCGTCATGCCCGTCCGCAGCTTCTCCAGGTTCTCAGGTGAGGTGCCTCCATTCCCCTGCAGCACCCCCAGGGCCCCTCCAGAGACAGAGGGAACTCACTGGTGACAGCACTGTTAGTAACCACTGAGCAGCCTCTTACCTGCGAGCAGAGGTTGTTGTTACCTGTTGTTTTGGGGTGACATCTCTCTGAGGAGCCCAAGGCTCCTTCTCAACCTGAGTCTCCCAAATCTGGAGGGTTTGGAGAGACACCCTTGGGAGGGACTGGGAGAGGATCTGTCTGTGGGAAGAGCTTTGTTTGCAGCTGTGAGTCCTCCTGGTGGTTTCTGTCTCCAGACTGCAGCGTGGCCGCTGAGCAGCTGAAGAACAACCCTCGGCACAAGGTGTACCTGGAAGGGGTCTCGCTGCAGCAGCTCCGGAAACTCTACAGTTTGCTGAGAGGTCATCTGGGAGGAGAGAGCCTGGCTGAGAGCTTGGAAAAGTTCCAGCAGGAAGAGACCATTGACCTGGAGGAGGATATGAACAAACTAGATGACAAGGAGCTAGCCAAGAGGAAGAGCATCATGGATGAGCTCTTCGAAAAGAACAGGAAGAAGAAGGATGACCCTGATTTCATCTATGACATTGAGGTGGAGTTCCCACAGGATGAGCAGCTGGAGTCCTGTGGCTGGGATGTGGAGTCAGATGAAGAAATCTGATCCCAGACAGAGGTGTCTTGCATGGGCAGCTCAGAGACAAACCTCACTGCCCCAGCAAACACAGCAATGTCACTGTGCTGTTTGGCCACACAGAACTGATGCCCGTTGGATCCAGAGAACCTGAAGTGCCACAGCAATCCCAGGGATAAGTGAGCTTTGTTTAAGAAGCCAGGCTTGATGAAATGGAAACTGGGCAGCTGAAACTGCTGGGTGGTTTTGGTCTTTTCCTACATAAAATAACTTTAAATAATTTAATCTTCCCATTTTTTACATTTCAGTCAGCTGTGGCTGAAGATGAAGTGTTAAATATTCATGTCCTGGAAGCACTGTTAAAGCTGGGTTGCACAAGTTGGGTGTTTCTTATTGCCTGCTAGGCCATCAGTCTTTCTGGATAAATCAACACTGCACTGAGGGTATTACTCTCACATTTCCTGAGAAATGCTTAAATCTCCAGGTTTAGCTTACACAAATATCAATCTTTATATTTAACAAAAGGAATATCTAGAAAATGGATCAGTCTTGAAAGCACTTTTGAGAACACAGTGATTTCAAACTGCTGCAATGGGGTGGTTGGTTCCTTGCACTGCTGGATGGTGCTTTCTCTTGTGGGAGAATGTGCTTAAAGTATCCAAAAAAATAGAGTGGTAGAAGGTCAAAGACTGTGAGCAGTTCTAGAGTAAAACAAAACCTTTACTCATCCCACTGAACCTTTCATTCCCAGGGTCTACCTCAGCTGGTTTGTACGAGCCAAAACCTGCTCTCCTGCAAGAATTGGAGGAGTAAGTGTAGGATTTTTTAGGAAACTGCACAACTCCTAAAGCTTCCTGGGTTTTGGCTTTCCAAACCTGGGTGGGTGTGAGGGCTGTGGGTGGGATGGGCCTTCACCCTGAGCTGAGTGACCTCACCAAGCTGCTGCCTGAGGAACTAAGAGGAGTTGTAAATGGTCTCCCAGACCAGTTCCTGCCTTCCTTCTTGCAACCACAAACTAAATAAAACATGTTAAATTTATCAGTAAGACATCTTCTGGCAGCACAGGAGCTGGGGCTGGAGGAGCTCTCCTCCTACACACCAACAGGATGGAGTCACTGCTGTGCAGAACTGGAATGGACCTCAGTGAAACCACAGAGCTTTGCCATCACTGCAGAGCAGGAGGGAGCTCCCCTTGGCCAAGGGGGCCTTTGGTTAGAAACGGAAGCTGGTGCCTCACTTGCCAAAATTAAAAAAATCTGAACCCTGACTCAGCTCTCCCAGGACCAGAAGGGATGTGTGGGGCTCTGGCACAGGCCTTGCCTCAAAAACTGCAGCAGAGCAGCAGAGGAAGATCTCCCCCTCGGGTGGCAGGGCCTACAGGGACCTCTCCTGCACAGCCAGCCTGCCCCCAGCTCCATCCTGGCTGGGCTCAGAGAACCTGCCTGCCCCCCTGTCCTGGGCATGGCCCTCCTCACCACTGGGGGCTGCAGGAGGCCCAGCCAGTGCCAGGCTGAGGGGGGAATCACCTCCCTGCACCTGCCTGTCCCTCCAGCCCACTCCAGTCCTTCAGGGTGGTCCTCCCAGTTTGGGCTCATCTGTGAGCTTGACACAAAGGTGCTCCACAGCCTTCTTTAGATCATGGACAAAGATGAAATGGGACAGATGCCAAACCAGCCCCTGGTGTTTCCTCACCAGCCTCCTACCAACCACTACCCTGTGTGCTTCATCTTCCAACTGATCCTTACCTGCCCACCCATCCAGACTGTGACATCTCCACGTGGATGAACGTTGAGGGACAGTGTCCTCAGCCACGCTGACACTGAGGTGAGTGGCACCACCACTTTCCCTTTGCCTACAGATCCACCCATTCCATCCTGCCAGGAAAGCAGGTTGGGCAGGCACAAGTTACCCTTGGCCATCCATGCTCACTGCTCCCAACCACGCTCCAAACAAAGGATACTCCCTGGTGACTGCCCTGGTGCTCCCTGGGATGTCCTTTTGTCCATTGCTGAAGTTGGGTGGGACACTTGGGGTCTCCAGTCACCGAGGGCCTTCCCTATCACCATGACCTTGCAAAGATGGTGAGATCACCTTTGTAAAGGTGTCCACCACTCTGAAAGTGCAGTCTCCTCTTGCTGCCCTGACATCCCGTGCACATCCCAGCTCCAGCTGAGCCTCAGCTTTCCAGGCACATGATGGGGGAGTGTTGAGTATCCCCCACATCGGCTCAAGAACCCCCACTTTTTGTCTGTGTCTGGGGCAGTGCCAGGTGCCCGGGTTCCCCCCTGTGTGTGCTCCCACAGCTGCACCCCACATCCCTTTGCCAAAAGAAGAAGCTGTGGGGGTGGAAAGCAAACAAATCCACCCCATGAGGCCAGCCCTGGCACCCACAGCAGGGGAAAATGCCCCCAGGGATTGGGGCAGCCGCTCACCCTGCTGGAGGAGACACGGGAATGCTGCCTGGGGACAGCACAGGGAGGTATTTTTAGGTCCCTGCTGTCCCCCAGGGGTGCAGCTTACGGGCAACAGAAGGGCTGAAATAGGCTGAGGGATTCCCCAGCTGGGTTCTGGTTTGGTTTTGGCTGGTTCAGTCTAAAATAGGGCCAGAAAGCAGCAGTTTCTGAGCCGGGGCTGACAGCTGGTCCCCAGAGCCCTGGACATGCTTGGCACGGCAGGGTCTGACCTGCACCCCTTCCCAGCCCAGCATATCCACTGGCCACACCAGGCTCACCTGTGACTCCAGTCCCTGCTCCCACACCTGTACTGGGAGGGGCTGTCCTGCTCCTGCTCCCATACCTGTGCTGGGATGGGCTGTCCTGCTCCCACACCTGTGCTGGGCAGTCCCTGCTCTGCTCCTGCTCCCACACCTATGCTGGGATGGGATGCCCTGTTCCTGCTCCCACACCTGTGCTGGGATGGGATGCCCTGTTCCTGCTCCCACACCTCTGCTGGGCAGTCCCTGCCCCGGTCCCGCTGCCTGCACCGCCCCGGCATCCTCCGGCCCCACGACAGCCTTGGGCACCTCCCTCCAGCCCCTCCCAGGACAATTCCAGGGGGCTGCATTCCCCAGCACACCCCACACCACCCCGCTGAGCCCACCCACACCGGCATCCCCACACCGCTACTCCTGCACCCTTCCCCACGCCCCTCGATCCCAGTTAAACGTGTTTCACTGGAAAACCCCAACGGTGCCAGGGAATAAACCCACTCCGGTTCTCAGCAGGGCTTTTGAGTGAGCACAAACCACCATCACTTCTCCTTTGCCCCACAGTGACTCTCCGAGGGACAGAGCAGCACTTCCCCAGGTGGCATTGCTGCTCTGGGAGGGACGGTGTGAGCCTCGAGCAGAGCTGGGGGGAGGAAACCCCCCACACCCAGGGAGCGGGGCTTCCACAGCCAGGGGGAAGGACTTTTCTGACTTCCTTTGCATGTTTAATACAGCACTGCTGGAGGAAATTAAGTGCATGATAAAACATCACCAGGGATATAATTTACTCTCCTGCCTTTCAATCAATTATTTCACATCGTTGCAACTTGGGCTGGTTTTGATGGACTTTTTTCACCCAGGACTGTGACTTAGCAAAGAAACAACCCCCAAACTGTGTCTTTGAGCCCTGCTGACAACGCCTGCCTTATCAGCACAGGCACAGGGTGCACACCCAGGGCTGCCTGCGGGTTTGGCAGTGCTGGCAAGAGCACTGTGGGAGGCTGTGGCTACGGAGACCCTTCTCTGCAGCACCCACAGGGGATGTTTGCTCCAGCCTGGGCACTTTGTGGAAGCTGTTTGCAGATCTGGAGGACGTTTTGAGTTAACTGCAGGTGGAAATAAATAAAAGGAACTACCTGAAGGGGGGTGAGGGAAACAGCGCTGGGGAAAATGGTCACAGAATCCCAGAGTGATTTGGGTTGGAAGGGACCTTAAAAATCCATCTGGTTCCACCCCCTGCCATAGGCAGGGACACCTCCCACCAGCCCAGGTGGCTCCAAGCCCTGTCCAGCCTGGCCTTGGACACTTCCAGGGATGGGGCAGCCACAGCTTCTCTGCCCAACCTGTGCCAGGCCCTGCCCACCCTCACAGGGAAGAATTTCTTCCCAATATCCCACCTAATCCTGCCCTCTGGCAGTGGGAACCATTTCCCCTTGTCCTGTCCCTCCATCCTTTGTCCCAGGTCCCTCTCCAGCTCTCCTGGAGCCCCTTTAGGCATTGGAAGGGGCTCTCAGGTCCCCCTGGAGCTTTCTCTTCTCCAGGTGACCCCCCCAGCTCTCCCAGCCTGGCTCCAAAGGGGCTCCATCATGGAACCTCCATGGCCTCCTCTGGACTTGCTGCAGCAGCTCCATCTTCCACAAGAAGAAGGTTCCTCACAGGCTGATTCCCAACCAGGGCTGTGTTTGCAGCTCTCAGGATTCCCATTTCTGCTCTGCCTTTCAGAGTGGAGGTGCCATTGTGACCACCCTCAGCCAGACTGGCTCCCTCTTCAAACCCAGCTCTGCTTACCTGCCCCAGGAGCTGCTGGGCAAGGTGAGTCACGGCCTCTTCTGCTTTTCCTTTTTCCCTCTTCACTTTAGGAAAGAGGAAAGTGCTGCTTGGGGCCCGTGGTGCTGTTTGGGGGGACAGACTGTGCTGTGGTCTGTGTGGAGGGGCAGCTCCAGTCTCTGCTCTGGGTGAGCAGGGACAGCACCTGGAGCTGTGCCAGGGCAGGGGTGGGATGGATTATCAGGGAAATCCTTCCCCCAGAGGGTGGTGGGCACTGCCCAGGCTCCCCAGGGTTTGGGCACAGCCCCGAGGCTGCCAGAGCCCCAGGAGTGTTTGGACAACGCTCTCAGGGACAGGGTGAGATTGTTGGAATGTCCCGAGCAGGGCTGGGGGTTGGATGGATGATCCTTGTGGGCCCCTCCCAGCTCAGGATATTCCATGACTGAATGACTGAGCTCTGGTTGAGCTCCCGGGTGGTTGTGCCCTGGGTGTGGGCACTCACCCTCCCTCCCTCCCTCCCTTCCCAGGAGGGCTTCGACGCCCTGGACCCCTTCGTGCCCATCCTGGTGTCCAACTACAGCCCGAGGGAGTTCGAGAGCTGCTACGGCTACTACCTGGAGCGCAGGTGGCTGCAGCACGAGAAGGGTCAGTGCCCGGGGGACACCCGGGGGCACCCGGGGCTCTGCCCACCCTGCCCCAGTGGCGCATCCCGCGCCCCCCGTGAGAGACACGACGGGCACCTCAATCTCTCTCTCTCAGTCTCTCACTCTCCATCTCTCTCAATCTCCATCTCCCTCTCTCCCCCTCGCAGCGCGCACGGAGGACGGGAAGGCGGAGCTGCAGTTCCTGAGCGGCTCCAACCCGCGCCAGCTGGACCGGCTGGCGGGGCCGCTTTAGCGCAATAAAGGCTGTTTATTGCCCGGCTCCGTGTCCGAGTGTGGTTCCCGTGTCCATGCCCGGTTCCCGTGTGCCCTCCCGTGTCCCCGCCCGCCGGGGGCGGTCCGCCCGTGACGCTCCCGGTCGGCGCCGTCGCGCTCCGCGTGTGGCGATGCCCGGGGAGGCGGTGACGGTGCAGCTCGGCCACTACTCGGGCTGGGTGGGGGCTCACTGGTGGGGGCTGCAGGTACCGGGGGGACTGCGGGGACCGGGAGGGGCTGTGGGGGCTGCAGATACCGAGAAGGGGATCCGGTCCCTTCCCGTCATCCCCGCTCCCACCCCGGTTTCTCTCGCTCCCCTCCCCGCTCCCCCCGGTCCCTTTCCGCTCTCCCCCGCACTCCCTGGTTATCCCCTTCCCTCCCCGCTCCCCTCGGCCTCTCCCCGCTCCCCCCCAGTCCCTCCCCGATTACCTGGTCCCTCCCTGGTCTCTCCCCTCAGGCCGCCGCTCTGCGCAGCCCCTCCGAGCCCGCCGAGCTTTGCCCGTCCGCGCTGCTCCGCCCCGGGCCGGGGTCGGGCGGCCCCGAGTCCCTCTGTCCGCGCCTGGTGGCTCTGGAGCTCAAAGGTACCGGGCGGGGGTCGGGGGGTCCCGCCGTGCCGGGGCGGCCCCGCCGTGACCGCGCTCTGCTCTCGCAGGCGGGGTGGGCGCGCTCAGACCCGACGGGGCGGCCGCGGAGGCGCCGGTGCCGTGGTGAGTGCGGGGCGGGCCGGGGTGGGGCGGGGGAGATGCGGGGCCGCCGGAGCTGCCGCGGCTTTCTATCGCAGGGACGGGGCCTTGGACGATTACCGGGAGGCGCCGCGGGACGGCGGGAGCAGCACGGTGAGCGCGGCCGCGGGTCCCGCATCGCTCCCCGCCCCGGGTCCCGTGCAGGGACGGGGCAAAGCGCCCGAAACAGCCGTGCCCGTTTTCTTCCCGCAGGGAGACGCTGCCGGTGAGGGGAAGGGAAGTCCCGGTGCTGCCGTGCCAGGTGGGTGGGAGTGCCAGGGAAGGGGTTTGGGGTCACTCGCTGGGTCAGAGGGTTCCGTGGGACAACGTGACAGTGACAGGGAGAAGGAAAACAACGGGCTAAGGCAGCTTTGCTCGCAGACTGAGGGGTCAGGGCGCGGCAAAGATGCACAAACCCCATCAAGGGTGCTCAGAGCTCAAAGGGCCTGTGCCCTCCCCGTGTCCCCTGCAGGAGGAGCAGCTCCCAGGGGGTGCCAGGACCACCCCTCCCCACGGCTCTGGTCTGACTACCTGAACGTGCCCCTGCACCCCAAGAGCCTCTACGTGATCCGCCAGTACCTGCACGATGGGTATGGCCCAGCTGTGCTGCAGATCCACTGGGCAGGGCAGGAGCTCAGTTCTGCCTCCGGGGAAGGACCTGGAGGGGATACAATCAGCTCTTGTCCCTTTTTTTTCCACAGGGACTGTGGTTGTCTGGAAGCCTTTGGACAAGGGGAGAGTCTCCTGCAGGATCCCACCTGCCTGGAGGAGCTGGAGGATCGGCTGCACTTCTATGTTGAGGAGTGTGATTATCTGCAGGTCCACAGCTTAGTCCAAGCTCCTTTTTCTTTCAAGAAACTTCCTGCTGGACATTGGGTGGAATCTGAGACGCTGCCCTTGTTCAACACAGGGGTTTCAAGTCCTCTGTGACCTCCACAACGGCTTCTCTGGGGTCGGGGCCAAGGTGACAGAGCTGCTCCACGATGAGTACTCAGGGAAGGGAATCCTCAGCTGGGGCCTCACTCCAGCCACCAGTAACGTGGGGGTAAGTAACTCTGGCAGTACCACACACAGGGGGTGTTGGTGCCATGCCCAGCCTGGTTCCCCTGGTTCTTGTCTGCACCTCCAAGATTCCACTGGCAATTGCTGTTCCCCACAGGATCCTCAGAGCAGCTGGTACAGAGTGCTGAACATGGCCCTTGGCATCGCCCACCTCTCCCGGCACAGCTCTCTCCTCTGCCCACTGTCCCTCAGTGGGAGTTTGGGACTCAAGCCACAGCCTCCTGTTACATTTCCGTACATAAAATATGATGTAAGTCCTGCTCTTGCAGCTCTGCCCCTCTCCAAGTGCTTCCTGCAGCTCTCTGGGGTTTTTCCTGATGCTCAGCAGAGACTCTTTCCTGCTTTTTCACTGGCACTTGGCTGCCAACTTTTCATTTCCATCGCAGTTCTCTATTTTAGAAAATATTACATTTCCTTGGCTGCTTTCTGGTGCTGTGCTTTGTCAGTGCTGGCACCTAAAAATGGCTTTACTGCCTCATTCTCTGTGCATGGAGTAATTCCAGCCTCACTGGAGCCCCAGGAAGCTGCTGACAGGAAAACTGGCACCAGAGGATTTGTGAGCAAAGAGCTGACCTGGAATCCCTGCTAAAACACTGGCTGCTTATCCCAAACCTGGAATAGCTGTTAAAAACCACTTATCCAAACCCTGAAATCACTGTTACAAACTGGCTGCTTATCCCAAACCTGGAATAACTGTTAAACACTGACCTCTTATCCCAACCTCCAAATAACGTTAAACACCTTTTTAAAAGGCACAAATAAGTTAAAAACACAGAACTGGGTAAAGGAATGGCTGACTGTGCCTTGTCCTGACCCTGTCCCCTCTGTCTCCTCCCCAGGCATCCCTCAACTACCACAGCAGTGCAGTTTTGGCAGCAGCACTGGACACCCTCACGGCTCCCTTCCGGCTCTGGTCCTGCCAGGGCTCCATGGTGCACTTTGCTGACTCCCTCACCTTCTGTGGGAGGAAGGTGAGGGCACAAGAACACCATCCCTGCTCCCTCCAGCTCTGCTGCAGGCAGGGGATGCTGCTCTGCACTCCGGGAGTGTGTTCCAGGCTGTCTGTCACCCCATCTCCAGGTCGTGGCTGCGTGGGCGTCTCTCCCCTTCCCTGCCCTCCCTGGCTCCTCACTCCCTGCCACCCTGAGTGCCCACCAGCAGGATGTGCCCTGGAAGCTCCTGTCCTCGTGGAGGGAGCACAAGGTCAGCTGCTGTTTTGCTCAGTCTGTTGTGCTACGAGGAGTTTGCAAAGCAAGGCCCAGCAGGTAAATCAGCCTTTGGGAACTGCAGCTCTCCCAGCAGGGATTCCTCCCTCCCAGGAGTCACCCTTGGCAGAGCAGCTGAGTGGAGGAGCAGTCACCAGTTTCACTTGAGAGCAAAACAGCTCAAAAGCAGCTGTTTTCAGCCTGGAAAAGCCTGGCCTGGTTTCCTTTCAGCAGCTCCCCAGGACAGCAGCCCCTGCACAGCCATGAGAGCCCCGAGCAGGTGCTCCAGCAGTACCTGCACACCCTGTTCCCAGGGGCCTTCAGGTGGGCACAGCTGGGGGGGCTGGGTTACCCCAGGGGGAACCCTTGAGGGGGTTTGGGGTGACTTTATTCCCTCCTCCTCCTCCTCCCAGCACAGCCCACGTGCTCCAGCAGCCCTGCCACACCAGACCTCCCTTCCCCCAGTTCTTCTCTCCTCTCCTGACCAGACAAGGTTTCCTCCAGGACAAGGCTCTGGGTCCTTCCTCAGCAGGGCCTAACAGAGGTAAAAATTACTGTAAAAACACCAACCCAACCCCCTCTGGGGTGTTTGCAGGGCACAAGTTATGGGTGTTGAGCAGCTCTTTATGCCGAGTCAAGGCAGCTGCTGGTGAAGGAGCAGTGCCTGGGTTTTGGTGGCTGTCTGAGCCCAGCTGTTTGTCCCCCCCTGCAGCTGTGCAGAGCATCCCTGTGCTGGCAGCCCTGCAGGCCTCCCCTGGGCTGCAGCAGCTGCTCTCAGGCCTGTGCCAGGACCTGCGGGCACGGCCCGTGCGGCGCTGCAGCAGCTTCTTCACGGCTGGGGTGGAGCAGGACGACTTCCAGGAGGCCTTGGAGGAGCTGAGGACTCTGTCCCAGTGCTATGAAACAGGGTTTGGAGCTGATGAATCTGAGGATGAAGCAGATTCAGACTAACCCACCTTTATTCCCAGGGACAGAGAAGTGAGAGTGGCTTTTAGATCACTTTCAGAATAAAGGGAATGGCTTTGGAGATGGTCCAGCTGCTCTTTCTTCTCATTTCTCCAAAATGCTCTCACAAAGGCTGGCCTGAGTTCTCCAGCTGCTCCCAGTTGTGTTGTGGAGGAGAAAAGCTGCTTCTGGGGGGGTGGTTTTGGATGTTTGGGGTCTTTTTAACTGTGCAAAGTGGATTTGCTGTGCCCACTTCAAACACACCCACACAATAAATACAGAATTCAAATTGAAACTTCCTCACATACAATCAGCACAACTTAGAAAAAGTCACGTGTTTGTTGCACATGAAAACTGACACCTTAGGGTACAATATTTACATGTTCTGGTCCAAAGCTGCTGGGTCCAACCTCCACCCCAAGGCCAGGTGAGTGTCCACAAGTTGTTTCACTGCTGAAGCTCCACAGGGAGGTTCTGGAGCACATTCTCACCCTCACACCTTGCTTGGTGCCTTCAGTTTGGAACAGGCTGGAAATGCAGCTCATCAGAAGTGGAGCAGAAAAGTGAACAAAGAACAGGAAGGTGCTGTCTTAATACCTGTGCAAACATTTTTCCACAGCACCTGTCTAGCAGCAAACTGGCAAAAAGCCTTCTGGGGCAGTCAGTAGTTGATCACCTCAGTCATCAGGTTCTTCCTCAGAAAGCAGAAGGTCTTTATCTGACAGCTGGTCTGTGTTACTGGTACTTGTTGCATCCTCCTCATCTTCAGAGCTCCCATCACAGGAGGTGTGGAACAACCTCATGAGCTCCCTGAACCTGTGGGACACCTGAGGACAAAGGGAAAGGCCACAGTGACCCAAAAGGTGTCATGGAAGTGGAATTTCATTATTACAAAGTTCAGGGTGTTTTGCAGCATGGGAAAACCCATAAACATCATCATCACATTCCATGCAAGGTTCAGTCATAAAGGAAAAGAGAAATGAAGAGCATGAGACTGTTGTTTTCTCTGGAGGAACAGTCACATTCCAGGTAAAATCTGGCAGTTTGGGGAGAAGATTCAGAGATAAAACCAGGCAGATTCCTTGGACAGAAACAGGAGGCTGAAGATCTGAGCAGCAGCCACTGAAACAACTCTGGTGCCAAGTGTGAGGCTCAAATATCTGTGGTCACACTGTAAGAAGGACCAGGGCACTCAGGATTTCTGCCCCAGGGCTTGGTTTGGGGTTGATTTTTTGCAGTTGGGATGATTTTCCCTTGAATTTGTTTGGGAGACCAACATGGCATCAGCCCCCCACCCTCCCCTGGCAGCCCCTGCCCCACTGCCTGGGCACTGCCCCACAGCAGCCCCTCACCTCACTGGCTGTCTTGTTGCCCAGTTTCTGGGAGATGGCATGGAAGGTGTCCAGGTGGGCTCCTTTCTCCTGGCAGGTGGTGAGGATGACTCTGTCAGCCTCCCTGCAAAACAAACAGCTGTGAGAGCATCCCCAGAGCAGGGAGGGAATTCCAGTCCCCCCAGCCCAAAGCCTCTTCTGGTTCAGGAGGACAAGCCCTGCTCAAGGCTCCTCCCTGTCCTCCTCTGCCACCTCCACTCACAGAGCTGCCTTGACCTGTTTTAAAGCTTTTTGAAAGAGTAAAAAGGATTCTTTGCCAGGCTGAAGTGCTGCAGGAACACTGCCAGGAGCAGCCAGTGCTGCTCAGGGGCCCAAGCTCTGAAGGACCATGGGAACGAGGCAGAATATTCATCAAAGGGAGGAGACAGCAGAATAGGGGAATACAACATGAAAATAAGGGATGTAATCTGAGAGCTGGAGCCAAGGAGGGAAGGCAGGAGGGCTGCAGGAGGTCAGTACCTGGTCCAGAGCACAACCTTCTCCCCAGTGGAGCTGACTTTGCTGTTCTTGGCACACACAGTGGCCTCTGTGACTCGCTGCTGCTGCTGCTCCTCTTCCTTGGGCCCCACTCTGGGCTGCTGCTGCTCAGGGTGCTGATGCACCTGGAGGCAGGTGGTTCCTCTTGCCTTCAGCCTGCCCTCAGGACCCTCTCCAGTGCCAGCTGTGCCCTCTGTCTGCACACCACGGCGAGCAGGGGCCCCTGGGCTGCAGCTCCTCCCCACTGTCAGCCAGCCCTGCTTTGCCTCAGCTTTTCCCTCCAGAGGCAAAGGTGGGCCCTCAGGTTCTTTCCCAACTACTTCTGAAGCAAGGCCAGGCCTCCTGAGCTTCTCTGCTGGCCCAGAAGGCAGGCCCTGAGTGTGGCAGGGCCCTGCTGCCCCTGTGGCAGGGGCAGAGGGCAGCAGCTGGTCCCTGCCCAGCCCCAGGGCAGTGTCCCCATGCCCTCCAGGAGGCTGCTTTAGTCCCTCCCTGCCACTTCCCACAGTGCAAGGGCAGTCTTTGGTTTCTTGAGGTAGTTTTAGAGCAGCTTTTTGTAGCTGAGTCCATGTGGGGCCAGTGGCAGCAGAGTCTCTGTGCTTGGCAGCACCCACACCTGCACTGGCACCTTCTGCAACCTGAGCATCAGCAGGGGCAGCTTTTTCAGAAGGTCCTTGTCTGCTGCAGGCAGCCTTTCCTTCCAGGTGAGATCCTGGGGAGAAACCCAAACAAGGGCAGATAAGGTGTCAGTACAACTCCTGGAGGCTTTAATTACTGACTTTTAAAGAGACTTTTATTCCAGAGCCTAATGCTGCAAAGGAGAACAGTTTGGGAGCAGCTTTGTTGTTATTCCACCTGCCCTTCACCCACTCTGTCCTTCAAAGACAATCCACAGTCAATTTTCTTCACCACTGTGAGTTACCACAACAGCTGCTGTGGGAAGTGATGACACAAAACCCCTGAGTGCCTTTCCCAGAGCAAAACTCTGCAGAGAAGCAGCCACTGCTGCTCTTGGCAGCCTGGCCACAACCCACACATGAGGCTGCCTCATGTTCAAACCTCTGTGTTTAACTCTGTGCTGTCCCCAACAGCAGCACCAGCTCAGCTCTGGCTCCTGGCAGGGGCAAAAGGTCTCCCTCAGGCTGTTTGTGCTGCAAGGATTGGGTTTCTCCTTGTCTGGACCAGACTGAAGGAAAAACACCACGAAGGAGAACATTTAAAGGCAGATTAGAATGGGGGGCTTGAATTGCTGTGCAGAAATGGGAACTGGAGAAGAACCAGTATCATGGACTGGCAGTACTGGGGGCTGGACTGGTATCCTGGCAGGAGAAGCTGAATGGGCCAATCACTGTGCAAATGGGAGAATATTCCCCAGGTAGGAAAGGGTTTGCTGCAGGGAATGCTCAGCAGGTTCTCAGCTCCAGAGTGGAAGAACACAAATTAAAAACTCTCATTATTCTCAATAAATGTGCACTGCAGAGTCCTAAACCTCTGCTCACCTGTGAGAGCCACTGTGGGGAGGATTCAGAGCCTCTCTGTGCACAGCCTTTCACCCACCTGAAGACACAGAGTCCCCTTTCCTAGGAACAGGCTTTGTTTTGCTCTGCACATCCTCTGCCTCGTCCCTGTTCTCCAGGATTTCTTCTGCAGCTTCCTTAGACATTCCAGAATCCTTCCCTTCTGCCTGAGGACTTGCCTCTTGCTGAGCAAGGCTTGCAGGCAGCTCTTGAGAATCCTTATTTTTATAAAATTTGTTGTCACACACCTGCAAAGCAACCCAAAGACACAATCACACACATGCTCTGTCCATCCCTACCTGCACCTCTGCCTTTGCTTCTTAACCCAACAGAACACCAAAAATGACCTCATTTAGCACAGCAAGGAGGGGCAGCAGGAAGTGAGGAGGAGATAGAAGGGGCAAGACTGGGCAGAGCTCCAGGGAGGGACACACCACTGGGCACCTTGGGATTTGCTTCCCTCCTCACCCCATCATTTGGGAGGCACAAGGATCACCCCCCAGGGGCACTCCTGGCAGGACTGCCCTGCCCACTGACCTTACTGCTGCAGTGGCTGCAGCTCCTCCTTTTGCTCTTCTTTAGCTTGAGGTCACTGCTCCCTTCATGGCAGGAACAGGAACATTCCTTCAGGCCATCCACCCACTCGACCTCCTGGAACAGACACACCCCAGTTGGCAAAGACAGAGAGGGCACAGGGGGAGGGCACAGGGGGAGGGCACAGGGGGAGGGCACAGGGGGAGGGCACAGGGGGCAGGGACCCCCAGAGCACTGCAGGGGTGGTGCTGCTGGCAAGCAAAGCACTACAGAAACATTCCTGAGGCTCCTGTCATGCCTCCCAGTGTGTCCCCATGGACATGCCCCTGCTCAGAGCCCCCAGGGGACACCCCAGGCCCACCTTATCGTGGTGTTGGCCTCCTCCAATCTCTTTCCTCTTCTTGCTTTTGGTGGCTCCATGAATCTTGGGTGGCTCATCCTCCTCTTCTACATCTGGCAAAGACACCTCCTCAAAGCCATCAAACTACAACAAAACAAACACACAACTCTGCTCTCACCTTTGTTCTCCCCAGAGCCAGAAATCCTGTTCAGATGTGAAGTTTCCTCCACTCCACCAGCAGCTCTCCCACCCCTCACTGCTTCCCCCTCCCTGGAATTCCAGCCCCTGTTGGAGTTCTTCCAGCTCAAACATATCCCTAATCTCTGCTTTTCTCTTTTCTGGTGTTGGGGAAAGGATTGCTGCACCTCATACTCCTTCTCCTCTGTCCAGTTGATCTCCTCAAAGTCTCCCATCCTGCTGGCCGAGGGCCGGAGGTGGTCGAAGAACACGGAGAACTCGTCCTGCAGGTGGTCATGTCCCTTCAGGAGCTGCCACATCTGGGTCTTCAGCTGGAGAAATCCACAGAAAACAAGTCTCAGTCCATGTCATCACATTGTCCTCAGAGGGATTCTCAAGGTGGAGCATCAAGGTTTGATAGAACTTCAACACAGAGGTCTGTGCTTGCACTGGAGCCACTCCTGAACATTGTGGGATCACTCCACACCCAGCTATCAAACCAGAAGGGAAATGCCCCTCTAGAACTCCAGGCAGACTCTGGAGGAGTCCAAAATCTCCCCCTGCAAGGTGGTGAAGGAGAGGGGGAGGTGGGACAGAGGACACAGGCAGGGCATCAACTGGGCAGCCTCTTGAAGAGGCAGCTCCAATTCTCCTTGAACCCAAGGCCAGGTTGGTCAGGGCTTGGAGCAACCTGGGCTGGTGGGAGGTGCCCCTGCCCAGGGCAGGGGGTGGAGCAAAGGGAGCTTTAGGGCCCCTTCCAACCCAAACCATTCCATGGTTCTGTGGATTGAGCTGTGCCCCAGGGAGGAGAACATGCTCAGCAAACTCCTGTGGTCTCCAGGACAGGGACCCAAGCCAGGAGCACCCCCAGGGGCTGCAGAAAGGCCCCCCCTGTTACCTCTGCAATGTCCTGGGGCACACAGTCTGCACAGCTCTGCAGCACTTTGATGATCTTCTGGTGGTGGGCAGGATTTTCAGCAAAGCAGATCTCCAGCTGCCTGAGGAACTTCCTGCTCTTCTCAAAGGCTTGTTGCTCCTCAAACTACACAGGAGGAAAACACCCACCCTCAGGTTCAGGAACACATCCCCACACATCTGGAGTTGGCTTAAACCAGCTGTGAAATTCCTGTTTCAGTTTTCCATTGTACTGATCCCTTTGCAAAGCTG
The DNA here is from genome assembly GCA_035041345.1 of Poliocrania exsul. Lineage (NCBI taxonomy): Eukaryota > Metazoa > Chordata > Aves > Passeriformes > Thamnophilidae > Poliocrania > Poliocrania exsul. The sequence goes on from JAWWLZ010000074.1 coordinate 2,895,494, forward strand.
GGGGATGTGGAGGAGGAGGAGGAACAGCACTTTGTACAATCAATACTTACTATAAAGTTTTGCTTAACCACAAGACAGGGGAATGCAGAGGGAATGGAAGAACTGGAAAACCCTGTCTGTAAATGGAAGGCTGAGCTGGAGACCAGGGAACCACAGACCCTGCAGTCAGCCTGGGATGGAGCTGGGAGAGGCTGGTCCTCCACAGTCACCTGAGCAGGAGCTTCACAACAACCACCAAACTTCCCAATTCTCATTAATAAAACAGCAAATTATTTACCAGCTGTTCCCTTTTCCTGCCCTGGGGACCTTTCACTCCCACAAACATTCATGTGCTTTAAATGTGGGCTCCTCCTCTCCTTGTACCTACCAGGCCACACTCCAGAGCCTGCTCTGGCAAAAGAAAGGCAGCAAAATCTGTGAGCAGCTGGGGCCAGTCCTGCAGCAGTTTCTGGAGGGTGGAATAGAGATCCACAGCTGTTCTCTTGCCTGTGCTGATCTCAAATTCATAAATAACACGGAGGAAGTCCTCGTATTTCCCAGGAATGTGCTGCAGGGTCTCACGGACCTGGAAGGAGCAACAGCACTTCTGAACATCCAGAAGAAAACAAGTTCAGCATAAAACACCTTGTGTTGGAAGGGACCTTAAAGATCAACTAATTCCACCTCTGCCATGGGCAGGGACACCTCCCACCAGCCCAGATTGCTCCAACCTGGCCTTGGACACTTCCAGGGATCCAGGGGCAGCCACAGCTGCTCTGGGCAACCTGTGCCAGGGCCTGCCCACCCTCCCAGGGAGGAATTTCTTCCTCAATTCTTTTAATCTGGTAATCTTTGATCTCCCCCTGCTCAGAATTTACACAGAGCTTCCAGTTTTGTTGAGCCAACTGAGTCCCTTCCTTGAAGATAAACCCGAACTGCTCCCAAGGAGAGGGAACCCAACCAGGAGCACCTGAGCACCCCCAGCCCTCCCTCCTTCACCTCCCCACACAGCACAGGGAGAGATGAGGAAGAGCAAAACAAGAAAACTCCCAGGCCAAGACAGTCTGAGAGGTGTGTGAAGGAACAACCCCCTCCCAGCCAGCCCAGTGCTCCCAGTTAGGACTGAAGTTCTGTGGCTCACTCCCCAGTGTCCCACGTTCCTGGGCTGCCTTACCCTGGTCAGGTAGGCTTGGGCAAAGGCCAGATCCTTCTGCTCCCTCAGGGGATCCCTCTCCAGGATGTCCTCATCATACAGGAGCAGCAGCTTGGAGGTGTCTTTGCTGCCACGAGCCCGGCCCCGCTTGGGTCTCGTCCTGTGGGAGCTCCTGCTCTTCCCAGGGGCTTTCAGGGTCTCTCCTGGGAACAAGCACAAGGTGAGCTGGTGGCACAGGTGCTCCCAGCTCCAAGAGAAAGGCAGGGTGCAGAGCCAGTGAGGAGTTCCTGGCTGTGCTCCCCTGGAAGTGCAGGAGCAACACAATTCCCAGGAGCCAGACTGGCCAACAGCTCCCACGGGCTGGTGATTCTCACAGCACTGACAGGAAACACGTCTGGATCCACCCCCAAGCCCAGCCCAGCTGCTCCTCAGCTCCAACCTGCCCCAAAGTGCCAGACACAGCTTCTGCACACCAGGAGAGAACAGTCTTGGGGGAACAGAGGCACAACAGGAGCATCAGGGCTGGCTGTTGGCACTGAAAATGGCTCTTGTAGCTTATTATTCACATAACAGTTAAAATCACAGAGAAGTGCCTGATGTCACACAACAGGGGATAAAATGGGGCACTAAGAGGTTCTACATTGATGTTTTTATGGCTTTAGCATTAGGAGTCTGTTGGTTCCACCTCCTCAAGTTCATTTTGCTGCATTCTGTTTTGTTTCATTTCTTTTTCCCCAACTGATCTCAGCACACAGATTTCAGCTTGGCAAAGATTTGACTTATTGAGTATTAGATGACACAAACCACAAATGTGCCTGCAAATTTCTGAGGCAGAAATGCCTCCCAGCAACTGAAGAGCTCACAGGCACGAGGGCTCTGTGGTTGGAACTGCTGTTACAGAACTCTGGCTGGGTCACACAATTGGATCTCCAGGCTGAAAGCATCACTGAAGACACATTCAATGAATTAAACCCAGAGAGTTTAATTCCCTGTTCTGCTTTGATGCTGAGAGCAGCCCCATGTCCCCACTCTGTGTCCAAAGCCCTGAGCTCACCTGCTGGAGTCCTGTGGGTCTCCACCTGGGGGGAAGTTGTCTTTTCCAATGGGAAGGCAGATTTAGGCTCCCCTGATGTATCTCCACACATTTCATCATCTTTCTGCAAACTCTCTATTCCTTCCCCTTCCTCCTCCTCCTCTTCCTCAGGCTCAGAGTTCTCCTCCTGGGAATTCTCTTCCTCAGAGTCCCCCTCTTGGCTCAAACGTCTCTCTGTTGCAAGCCAAGTCAGTTTTTCCATGGTCTCCTTAGAAAGCAACAACAAAAGAACATCACATGGTTTTATTTTATTGTTTAATATCCTTCAGCACCTCCCTCCCTCCCTCCTGGTTCTAACAGCCAATTCCACAGATCAGCATCTGCCCAACCAGAGGATTCCATGAAGGAACAGGATTCAAAACTCTCCAGACCTGCCTGGTTTTGTGTCGTGCAAAATTAAATTTCAGACTCTGCCCTTCAGCAGATCAGACCTTGAGTCAGAGATGGGATTCCTTAATGGTCATCTCAGCTCTTAAAGGCCAGCAGGAACTGTGACCTGGAAAGTAATTTTCACTTGAAACACTTTTAATTAAGAAGCAGCCTCACTGAGAGTCCTTGCAACTCAGCAGAATTGAAATCTGGGTATTTTCAATATATTCCCTTAGCTCAGACCTCAGATCTGCTCAGACAAACGTGGTGTCCACTGTGGGCACCACAGTGCCAAGGGATTGCAGAATTCCCAGCCCACCCTGCCAGCTGCACTCCCACTGTGCTTGGCCCTGGCACCACAGAGGGGTTCAGGACACCCACAGCTGCCACCAGCAGGTCTTTTAAATACTTCTCTGCTTTTACCTGAAGTTCTGGCACTGACAGAATGGATTCTTCTGAGGCTGTTGACATTTCCTCATCCTCATCTTGTGTGAAATCATCAAAGTCATCCTCTTCCTCCTCTTCCTGCCCTTCCCTGTCTCCCCCAGCCTCGGGGCCAGCTGGTGTCCCCACGGACTGGCCATCTATGCTGGACGAGTCCTCTGGTCTTCCCAGGGGGCTGCTGAACTCTGGCTCCAGCTCTGCTGGGTAAGGAGGGTTCCTGGGGGACTCACTGCTCCCTGGTGGCCCAGGAGCACCTGCCTCCACCTGCTGCTCCCCACGAGGAGGGGACTGCAGGGCCTGCTGTTCCTCCTGGCCCTTCTCCTCACCCCCAGCGTGTTCCTTCTTCGGCTCACACGGACACGTGGCCTCCACGTTCAGCTCCTGGCCAAGGTCCAGCATGAACTCCTCCTTCACCTCAGCACACAGCAGATCCCTCTGCTGGGCTGGCTTGGCTTCCTTGAGAGCCTCACTTGAATCCTCAGGCTCCATTTTCACAGCTTCATGTGGTTCCTCTAAACGAGGCAAAAGCTCCACGGGCAACGGCTCCGATGTGTTCCCGTCCCCTTCTGCCACTGCCCAGCTGCAGGACTCCCCCTTGGTGCCCTTGTCCTGGCTGGCACTGTGGGAAGGGGCAGGACTCGCCCCACACTCCTCCTTGGGGGCCAGGCTGGGGCAGGGCACGAAGAGCTCCGGGGGCTCCGCCTTGGGCTCCACCTTGGGGTACACTCGGGGCAGCTGCTCCTCACCCTCCCCAAGAGCAGCTGCAGGGAGACCCACAGGGCTGGGAGAGACAATGAGGGAGGGGATGGGGGAGGCCACCAGGGGCTGGGGCAGGGCACAGGGGAAGGGGGCAGGGTTCACCAGCAGGGTGGTGAGCGGGATGGGCTGGGTGCCCCTGCCCACTGCGGTGCCCACGGGCTGCAGGACGTTGCAACCACCACCGATGTTGAGCACCTTGACAGCAGTGGCAGGGACTGGCACGGTCAGGATGACAGGGGAGGGCTGGATCAAGGGGGAGGGTTTGAGCAGAGGGGCACATCTGGGGCTTTTCCTCTTCTGGCTCCCCCTGCGGGCACAAGGTTTGCGGCTCTTGGTCCCGCCCAGCGCCGGCAGCATCAGCTTGGGCTGGAGAGTGCCCGGCTCGGGGGGCACCAGGGCTGGTGGCACAGCAGCTGGGAAGGTTTGTCTGGAGTCTGAAGGACCAGTGGAGATCACCTTCTGGAATTCCAAGCCATCCCCAGCTCCCACCACGGCCGGAACGCTCAGAGCCTGCGCTCCTGGCACCGCTGGCACCGCTGGCACGGGCTGAGGCACCTGGAGCAGGACTTTGCTGCGAGGAGCCTCTGCCTGGGGCACCTTCACAGCCCTGTGTTGGTCCTCAGGGCCAGGGCTGGGGTTGGGGTTGGGCTGCAGGCCCGGGCTGGGCCGGATCAGCACAGGCTTCAGCGCTGATGCCCTTTGCCTCCTCCATGCCCGCCGGGGGAACCTGTTGCCCAAGGGCTTGAGGGTCAGCACGAGGCCCTTGGGCATGAGCAGAGGGTATTTGTCATCATGTTCTGTGTCTGAAGGTTCCTTTCCTGGCCCCAAAAAGGCAGATTCTGCAGCAGGTGAAGCTGGCACCTCCTTGGCATCCTCTGCCAGTTGCTTCAGTTGCTCCTGGATGGAGGGCAAGCTTGCCTAAGGGGGCAGGAATTCATTACATTTATTATTATTATTATTCCTGTATTGCCCCCTTCCCACAGCACCCCAGAAGGTGCCAGAGAGCACCTTGCTTTCATTTCCTTCATACTACTCTGTATTACTTAATATTACATTAAATTCATGAGACTGTAAAGCCTTTAAAGGACTCTGAGATCCTGAGAGAAACAACAGGACTAAATTGCTTTATAAAGTCTGCTCAGCAGACACAGGATTGTGTGGGAAGGGAACTTCCCTGTGTGACTGTGGGTGGTCTGGAGAAGTGGATTTTATGATGGCATCTGAGTCCAGTTCTCTGCCCAGACACCTCTCCCTGCCTGACTCAGGCATGGCCTCCAGGCCTCCAACTCCTTGGAGGAAAAACCCAAATAAAACCCCACAAGGAATGAAACCCAAGGAAAAAGCAGGAGAACTCAACCCAACAAGGATGCAGAGCCCAAGGGGGACAGAGAAGCACCTTCAGCCAGAATGGCAGGCGATGTTCTTCCCTCTCCACAGGAGCTTTCCACTCGTGGGGCTGGATTTCCTCACAGCACCTCAGCAGAACAGGCAACTGCTTGGTCTTCTTGTAGTACTGTGAGGAGACAGGAGACAATCCCAGGCTGTGCTCAGGTGGTCACCTGTGCAGGTAGTGCTGGGATGGAGGAGGGTGGTGCAATAAAGGGATTCTCATCATTGCTTCCATGGGGTTCTACCCACAGAAACATTAAATATGAAAAATTAACCCCCAGGGCTGAGCAAGAGCTCAGAGTGCCATCCTGGCTGCTCTCAAAGAAAGCCAGAGGTTCTGTAGGATGTCCAGGCAAAGCTGGTTTAGGTGTTTCTGGTTCTCACTCTCCCTTCAGCAGTGGGACAGGATTAATGCCCAGCAGGACCTTCACCTGCAGGCAGCACTTTTTTTGCAGCTTTGCTACTCCAAAGGTTGTTATTTGTGTGGATTTTTGTCAGGATTACTGAAGTGACAGTTGTACCAGGACCCTGCTGGGCCCTAAAGAGTCAAAACAACAACCCAAGGACTTGCAAAGTGCAGGGGATGAAGTCTTTTGGAGTAAATCCTCACTGCTAACAAAAGGATGACATTTTATCTCAAGAAAGTGTCTTTACACTTTCACATTTTATCTTAGGGGAGTTCCAGAGCACAGGAAGGGCCCTGGAATGGAGAGAACATCTCCCCTGGTGCCACCACCCCATGCCAGGCTGGGAATGTGCCCTTACCCTGATGATGTTGTCTGGGGCTCTGTTCATGTTGAGGTTCTTGATCCTCACTGTGAGCTGATGGGCAGTTTTGGTTGGCAGGAGGTATTTGCTGATCAAAGGCTTTGGGAACTCGATCCCTTCAAAATGTTTCAGACCTAAAGCCAACAAACTGAACAGGGAAAGAGGGAGGGGAGGAGATAACAAACCTTCCAGCTGGGATGTGCCAGGCTGGACCCCAGAAATGCCCCTGCCCAGAGAGGTGCCACAGTTTGGGCAGGAATTGTGGGCACCTACTTGTCCTCTGCCTTGGTGAAGACAATCTTGTCCCGGGCAGGGTTTGCTCTCAGGGCACAGATGGGCAGTAACTCTGGGTACATGAAGACTTTCCTTGTTGCAAAAATCCAGGCCAGTTGCTTTGGCAAACAGGAGAATTCAGTGGCTGGGAAAAGAATGGACAAGGACAGAAATGTAATGTGGACAAATGTTTTACACCACTGGTTTCCTGAAAGCACCTTTGCTTTTACACCCTTCACTGCAAAAAGAGGCTTTCCTCCTGTTTTTTAGAATTTGTGTATTTTTTAGCTTTGCCTTCTAAGTTTACAACAGCAAAAGGTAAAATTCCTTTTCCTTTCCACCTTTTCTTTTGCTCTATAATGAAAAAGCTCTTGGAAAAAGCTCTGTATTTCAAGTGAGTTCCCTCTCTAAAGTAGCAGAAAAAACACAAACCAAATATTTGAAACAGTTTGGAGCCTTTTTCCCAATGAAAGGACTATTTCCTTGGTGTGTGTTAACCAACACACCTGGAACAATTATTTCCACATTCACTGTTTCTTGCTGGACTTTGCAGCTCAGAACATCAGCAGAGCAATCAATGGTTGGGTTATGATGTTAAACAAAAGTCAGCAGGTCACAGAATGTGCTTTACTCTGTTGCAAAATGAGGATGCAAAAAGGAGCCAAAGGGATGTTTTTATCTAAAAATATCTCACAAAAAGAAAAATTTAATTCTTAGAATCCTGAAATGGTTTGGGTTGGAATGGACCTTAAAGGTCATCTCATTCCACCCCCTGCCATGGGCAGGGACACCTCCCACCAACCCAGGTTGCTCCAAGCCCTGTCCAACTTGGCCTTGGACACTCCCAGGGATCCAGGAGCAGCCACAGCTGCTCTGCCCAACCTGTGCCAGGGCCTGCCCACCCCCACATGGAAGGATTTCTTCCCAATACCCAGTCTAAGCCATTCATCCTCCAGTTTGCTTGGGATCCCTCCCCAGGGGCAGCAGCTCCCACAATCCAAGTGCTGGAAGGAACCAGAGCCTGGGAAACCTGGGGCTGAGCTGGGAGGGAACTGGTCTGACTGGGAGGGTGGGGAGGGCCACTGGAGCTGCTGTGACAGTGGTGGGGGTGAGTGGGACCCCCAGAGCAGCCCTGGGAGGGTCACACTGGGAGTTCCCTTCACCCCCGAGTGACTCTCGCTGGGACCACCTCCCCCTCCTGTGCCCTCTCTTACCATTATTCTTCTTGACAGCCTTTCTGGGGCTGCACTCCACGGGGACCTGGGCATGGAAGTCCTCCAGGAGCTTGAGGGCCCCCTGCAGGTTGCAGGGCTGGAACATGGTGTGGAATTTGGGGTTGAGCTCCAGGTGCAGGAGGGTGGAGCTGTGGGCGAAGCTGCCGAGCTCACTCTGCAGGGCACACACACACAGAGCACAGAATCAGGGCATGCAGTGCACACAAAAATCAATAAAAGCCTCATTTCTGAGCAGGAACAGAGGGTGGGCAGGCCCTGGCACAGGTTATGCCATGCTGTCCCACCCTGGAAGTGTCCATGGCCAGGCTGGAGCACCCTGGGCCAGTGAAGGTTCCCTGCCCATGGCAGGGGTGGCACTGGATGGTCTTTAAGGTCCCTCCCAACCCAAATTATTCTGTGATTTTTATTTCCAGGACCTTTCAAAGTTTAATGAGATCAGTTAAATAAATGAATCTCTTTAAATACCCCCAGTGAGCAGCAATTATTAGGATTCATGGAGCTCTGAGCTGAGGCTCCTCCTTACCAAGAACATCTGGGTTGTGGTGGCCTCTGAACTCAGGGCAGGGTTGCAGCTTGCAAGGAGATGGACTTGAGTCAGAAGCTGGACATGCTGGAGGAATAAAATCACACAAATTGGGTTTTTTTCAGTCTATCAGAAATCAAAGCACAAGCCTAGAGGCACAAGAGAAGAGCCCAAAAATCTCTGACTGCAGAAAACTGCAATAAAAACCTGAGGGGAAACCTCAATCTGCACTGGCAGGAAGTTCATGACTCAAGTTTTGAATACCTGACCTTAGGGCAGTTTCCCAGCTCTTGTCCCAAAGAATCACCCCAAAACAATCCAGAAAGGATTTCTTTCTTTCTAAATAAATAAATACATAACTATTTCTTTAGCAACAATGACTTCAGCTCTCAGAACTGGCCAGTTCTGAATTTCTACAGTTTGGGGTGGTGGGAAGAGGTAAAAAAATCCAAACCAGATCAAGAATAACAGACAGAACTAAAGGAGTTGATGAAAACAGGATTTTGGCAGATCAGAGTCAGGATTCAAAGGTGTCTCACATGAGAACAGGTGCCAAGAAACAAGCTCTGCTTCACACACTCAATTCCAACTGTCTTTAATGTGGAATCAGGCATGTGAGCATCACCCCACAACATTTCTGATGCAGCTTTTCCAACTCATTCCCCAAAGGAGGAAGCCAAAGCCCTGCTGTGCCCTTGGCTTTCCATGCCCCACAGCACAGACTCATGGGGTCAGACCACACATCTCATCACCTGCTGCATTTGCTGCTGGAGCCTCTTTCTCTGAGCACTGTCCAGGACCAGGCTCTGGAGGGGCATCTCATTTGGGGATTTGGATTTTTCAGCCTCTTGGGGTGTTTTGAGGGAGGACTTTTTCATCCTCAGCTGCTCCAGCTGTTCCTTCACCGTCCGGTGCTGTTCGTTCAGTAAATTGGCCAAAGGCTCCTCAAACCTGGTGGAAAGCAACAAAACACATTAAAAATGGTTTAATGACCATTCCCACTGATTTAAGAGTGTTTTACTCTGTCTCTGCCATGCACAGGTCAAGCACTCCCTGTGCTACTCAGCTTGAAAAACCTGAGCTATTTACACACACTGCACAGATCCAAACCAACCTCAAATACATCAGAACTCTCCCTATTTAACTTCTGCCACCAGCAAGGTATTCTGGGGGCATTGAATCATCTGGAGGGTGTCCAGAGAGACCCCACACTGCTTCAAAAGCTGTTGCTTTATTAAAACAATTAATAAATTCAGTATTACCCACTCCATGCAGAGGACTCTCCCAGAGATCCTACAGTAAGAGCTACTCCTGCAGCAGGAGAGAGGCTGTCCCTGTCACCATCCTTTCAAAAACACTTTCAACTATCCCCTGTTTTATTTATGATTTCATTTTTATTTATTTTTGCCACACCAGTTAATATCCTGATTTCTGCTGGGTGTCAGCTTCCCTTCTGTAACAGGCCTGAACTCAGTTATAAATGAAGTTGTTCCAGAATTGAGGTTGTTCCATAGTACTCCCAGTGCAAGGTGTCACAAAAACAATAAATCCAGAAATTCTGCCCCCAAACACCTTCAAGAATCCTGCACACAGATAAACCCAGGGAAGAAACAACTGGGAGAACTGTCCACCAAAGAAAAGAGAATAAAACTCCCCATGACCAAAGCCAAATACCCACAAATAATAAAAGAGAGCCCAAAGCTGCCTGGCTTTGAGCCTGTAGCTGGTTTTGTGCTCCTGCACTCCCCTCTGGCACTGCTCAGCCCAGAGGGAGCACCCACAAGCTCCAGCCTTCAGTTTAGCTCCTTTCCCAAACAGACACAGCTTGAGCTTGAGCTGCTCTGCCCCATAAACAAGGAGACACCACCCCCCTGCAGAGGCTGTACTGGGTTAAACACACTGGATTTATTCCCTAGAAAGAAATCAGAGAATTATGGAATGGCTGAGGTTGGGAAGGGACCTTAAAAAGCATCTTTTTCCAGCCCCTGCCATGGGCAGGGACACCTTCCACTATCCCAGGCTGCTCCCAGCCCTGTCCAGCCTGGTCTTGGGCACTTCCACACCCTTTGCTCTTCAAGTTGAGTATAACCCCAAAATCATCAAAAGCCAATTTCCAAACTTTATACTCATTTAATTCCTAGCCCTCAGCTGTCTCAGCCACTCATTTTCCCTATAAAGGGTTTTTGGTGCTTTTTATGACCCCAAACTGCTCCTACCTGAGGGCCTGTGGGGTATTGAAATTTGGCCGAGACTCTGCAACAACATCTTCATCTTCTGGACCTTCATCTTCCATGTTGGAGAAACCCATCTCATCCTGGAACTGCAGCACACAGGGAGCAGGATGAGAAGCTCAAGGAGTGCCTTCACCATCAGAGTCTTCAGCTAATAAAGCTCATGATGAGCCTCTTGGCACAGACACTCAGCTCTGCAGGGACTTAAGGAAGTTCCTACAGAGCTTCCCAAGGCTAAAATGATCCTGTTGTGGCCCCTGGCACAGACTGAGCATTCCCAGAGCCCACCCCTTTGTGCCTCTCCATGTTTCATGGCACATCTGACAGCTCTTTTCTGCAGTGCCACACCCAATTCATCACTTACTGTCTCAAACAGCTCCTCCATCAGTTCATTCACTTCCTTTTCTGCAAGTAAAATCAAAAAGGATGAATATTCCTCTTCCCAGAAATACTCAGCAATCCTGTCATAATATTGAGTCATTCAAGGAATTTCCCTCACAAAGGAAACCCCTGCTTTGCAAAGAGAGGACCAAAAAGGAAAGGCCCTTAATGCTGGGCCAAAAAAGGCTTGAGCTGAGATTGTTTTGGTTCAAAAACATTATATAAAAACTCATTTTCCCAATTAAATTTAAAGGTATCTTAACCAGTAATAAGACCCAAAGCAAGTGTGGTTTGCTGCAAAGATGGAAGGTGTTTATAAAATAAGTTGAAGATTGTGAGGACTTAGAGAAAACTGGATTACACTCAGTGACAAGGCAAACATTCCAGTTTGAAGGGACTGAAGTTTTCAGCCTCCATGATCACACCCAAATCCTGTTTTCAGCCTTTGCCATGCAGAGAAGCTGCACAGCAGCTCTGCCCAGAGCCTCCCCTGCCCTCACACAAAGCCCAAAGCTGCTCAGGTCATGCAGAGCTTTTTTTATCCACCCTGCACTGCAGAAATCCTGGCAACAAACCCCCTTCCCAAACGAATTATTAATCCTAACAAGACAGGAGGGGAGGATTCCCCAAGAACTCACTTGTGATCCTCACAGCACGGTCATTTCTGAAATCCTCTGTGTCTGGTTCATCCAGGTCCTCCAGAAAGTTGTACTCAGGGTCATCATCATCATCTGCCTCATCTGTGGAGGAGCAGGTTTGGAAATGTCACTCCCCTGCCCCAAAGCCAAGCAGCTGCCAGGAGCAGGAGCACTTTGTTCCCTCCTGGCCTGGCACAAAGAGGGCTGGAATTACTGCTTGGAATGGTTTCTTTTATGGAAGCATTATCAGACCCATCCTCCTTCCCAGCTGAGCTGGCAGCACCCTCATGTGCAGCATTCCCATCCTGAAGAGCTTTCCCCTCTGGGATCTGAGTCTCACCCCAGTTTAGAAAGCACAAAGTCGTGTGATTTCAGCCTGTGCTTTAGATTCAGTTTGCACAGCTCAAAGCAACCAGCAAACACAGGAGAAATGGAAAGTCAAGCCCCAAAGCTTGCTGGCCACCCCTCCATAGGCAGATGCCTCCAGCAGGCTCAGTAAAGGTGGGAGGACTCCTGCTCTGGTGGTTGGTGGGTTTTTCCCCCAAAAAGGACAGCAGGGACACTGCTCTGTGCCAAAGCCTGGAGGATGCAGCCCCTGCCTGCAGGGGAGTGTCCTGAGCTGGTCAGACAACTTTATGTGAATAACCCTGTGGTGAGTGGGGTGTGACATGTTTGGGTTTATTGCTTTAGTCTCCATCCCTCTCTCGAGGCTGGGAGAGTTGGGATTGTTCAGCCTGGAGAGGAGAAGGTTCTGGTGTGACCCAACTGTAGGACCTGAAGGGAACTTACAGAAAAGATGGGGCAAAACTATTTACAAGAGCCTTGAGCCACAGGGCAAAGAGAAATTCGTTCAACTTGAAAGAGAGATCCTGAGTTTTCTGAACTCTGAGCGGTGCTCAGCAACTGTAGAGCCCACCCTGTTACACCCCAACTCCCAAACCCACCTTCATTCTCCACATCGTCGTTCATGAGCCCTCCCAGCCACCTCTTCCACTCCTCGTCGTCGGCCGTGCCCGGGTCGTACATGTCGGGGGTGATGTCGGGGGCGCGCAGCTCCGCCTCCAGCTGCCCCAGCGGCACATCCTTCAGCGGCCGCTTGGAGCGCGTCCGGAACGCGATCAGGCTGTGGTCCTCCAGGGGCTGCGGGGACAGGCACGGGTCACGACAGGGGGACAGACAGACATGGGTCACGACAGGGGGACACAGATACGGGTCACGACAGAGGGACACAGACACGGGTCACGACACAGGGACACAGACACGCGTCACGACAGGGGGACACACAGGCACGGGTCACGACAGGGGGACAGA
>JAWWLZ010000074.1:2949732-2968904 GCA_035041345.1 Poliocrania exsul
GAACTGGCCCAGCTGTGCCTGCCAGGGCTGGGCAGAGGGACAGGATCCCTCCCTGCCCTGCTGGCAAAGCTCCTCCTCATGAGTGACCAGGGACATTTGGGTCCTCAATCCACAGCCAGACTGGCAGGTTTCTTTACACCAAGGACTTTTGAGCAAGGAGCAACACAACAGTGAGACTGCCGAGAAAGGGGACGAGCAGAGAAGGGAAAGGAGAGATTTTCTCACCAATGGTGGGATCGTGATCCTCAGGGAAGCGGTGGCTGATGAACTGCATGGTCATGGCTGGAGGCACAAAGCAGAGACAGCGTTGGGGCTGCAGCAGGAGCTGAGCTGAGCTCACACATCCCCGACAGCATCGCTATCCTGATGGCGTGGTTATCCCGACATCCCAGGAGGGGCCGGGATAGCTCGGGTGGAGTCGGGACAGCCCAGCGGGTCCAGCACAGCCCGAGACAGCCCGGGTGGGGCCGGGACAGCCCGAAACAGCCCGGGAGGAGCCGCGACAGCCCGGCGGGGGCGGCACCGCGCCCAGGCCGGGGGGGGGATCAAGAGACACGGACCCGGCCGATGCCGAGCCGAGCCCCCCGGGCCGGTCCCTCTCAGTCAATCCTTCCAGTCCATCCCCTCAGTCCACCTCCCCAGGCCGATCCCTCCCAGTCCGAGCCCCCCGGGGGGGTCCCTCTCAGTCCATCTCCCCAAGCCGAACCCCCCAGTCCATCCCCCGGGCCGGTCCCCCCGCCCCGTCCCCGCCGGAGGGTCCCGGGGCCGGTTCCCGGCCCGCACTCACCGCTCTTGCCGACGCCGCCCGCCCCGAGCATCACCAGTTTGTACTCGCGGTTCTGCCCCGCGCCGCCGCCGCCGCTCGGGCGGGCTCCGGAATCCATCGCCGCCCGCTGCCCGCCCCGTCTGTCTCTGCCCGGTCTGTGCCCGCCGGTCCGTCCCAGCCCCGCTCCGAGCGCACCGAAATGGCGGCCGCGGCTCCGGCCGGGCCCGCCCCGGGCTGTGCGCGCAGCGGGCGGGGCCCGACGGCGGCTCGGCGGGGACAGACCGGCCCCGGCCCCGGCCCCGGCCCGGGGGTGCTCCGAGCGCTGCGGCTTCTCCCCAGCTCCGGGGGATCCCTGCGAGACTGCCCTGCTAGCCCGGGCTGTGCCCCCAGCCCCCCGAGCTATCCCCCCATCCTTGGGGCTCCCCTCCCACCCCCAGACTCTCCCTCTATCCCCACAGGCCCAACACCCCGTACACTCCCGGCTCCCCTCCAGCCCCCCGGGGTCCTCCCCCCCGCCCCAGGGACCCCCAGACTCCCCCTCAGCCCCACATCCAACCCCTCTGATCGCAGGCTCCACTCCAAACCTCACCCAAGGGAGCCCCACGAAGCAGAATATTTATACATTTATTTATAATGAAAGTATGATTCTAATTATTTACAGCACACAGGAAAGCCGAGGGTTGTACAGGTGAGCCAGCCCGGCCGTCCCCGGGGCAGCAGCGACACAGCCCTTGCTAAAACCACAGGTCCTGTTCCAAAAGCTGCCTGGAGCAGTCCCAGTGTCACTGCTGGGCACCAGAGCTCTGTCTGCACCAGCCCACCCTGCTGAGAGCCCCCGGGGCAGTTCCTGTCCATACACAATCCAACAACTCGCTCCCAGCTTCCTCAAGAGAGGCAGGAGCTGCTGGATCCAAGTGCTGCCCTTTGGGAAACCACCATGGAACCTCCTTCTGGTTCTGGGTGGAATCGAGGGAGTGAGGGAAGAGATGGATTTGAACCTCAGGAGAAGGAATTCTGTCCGCCTGCTGAACGGGAGTGAGCCCTGGGGTGGCTGGAGAGGTTGAAGTCCCAGTGCTGCAGTGCCACGTCCACCTGGGGTGGGATGAACCCACCCCAAAACCTGAGCAGTGCCTGCCCCAGCATTTGGCCAGAATGAGAGCTGTGGGGTTGGTAAAACCACACTTCCAGGAAAAACCAGCAGTGCTGAGTTACAGGAGATGTTGAAAGTAAAAATAAAGAGTTTTCAGAAATGTGAAGTTTTCCACAACTCCTGGGTGTTCCTTCCCTCTGCTGAAAAGTCCAAACGTGAAGCTGGGGCAGCAGCAGCTCCCAGGGGCTGCCAGCAGGAGCATCAACAAATGCAAACACCAGGTGTAGAGTGAAGTCAGTGCCACTGACTCTTCCCTTTGAGTTATCTTGGAAAAACGAACTCATGGACCAAGAGGCTTCCCTGGTTCCTGTTTAAATCCCTTCTCCCTTGCAAAAGGGCTTTAGCCCTGCCAAGATCCTACTCCAAATCTTCTCTTTCAATTGATAAATACACTGCCAAAATAAGGATTTTAAAAACAATGGAGCCCTTCCAAGGGGGAAATTGGCTTCTGCAAAGGTAAAAACAAGGCATCCTCGCCCAGTTCATTCTGGAATTTACATGCATTATTGCTAGAGGGGAAAAACCAGATGAATGCAAAGTCTTCTGCAGCTTTTATGGAGCCATCCAAAAGGGCATCTGTTGCTTGGCTCGCTGTTGTGAGGAAGGGTATTGGTACCCCAAACTCCAGCCCTGTGAAAAAGTACTTGCGTTTTTATGGCCTCCGTGTTCCTCCTCTTCATCTGATGAATCTCCAGCATAAGCCACTAAGCCAAAGCCCTTCTCTGCAGTTTTCATCTTCTTAGCTTGATGATCTAGGAGGGGAAAACAAAACAACCCACCCCCAGCCCCCAGGAAGGAAAAATAAAAACAAAAAACAAACAAAAAGAGATAAAATGCCCCAAAACGAGTTAATAACAATAAAAAAAGATGTTAATTGTAAATTGTTAGTTGGACACCATTTTGAGGTCACAAGGCCAATGGTCATCCAAGGTCGAAGGCCACCCGAAACAGCAGCAGCAACAGCCATGTGATCCATGAGAACCATGTAAGAGAACAGAGAAACAAGAAAGAAACACACAAAAAAGGTCAAGTTAGCAAATGGGTCCCAGCCAGGGCAACTTCACCGATAAAGAGATCAATATGTCAAGAAAAGTAGTGGGAATTTTGCTCAAAAGGAAGCTAACAGGAGAGCAACCTCTGGGAGCAAGGCTGCAGAAGAGCTAAGGATGAACAGGCTACGGGATGCACCTGCAGAGCTGAAAGCACTGAACTGCCCACAGAGCTGGACAACTGCGTGTCTGACCGAGCTCAAACACTTGCTGAGTGACAGCCCTGGGAAGGGAGGAAATCTGAGAGCACTTGGGTTGTTTGCAGCCACAACTCCTGGGTGCAAACTCATGCCTGAGCAGAACTTCCACCAACACTCCTCAGTGCCTGAGGCAGCTGCTCACAAGGCAAAGCCACACGGTGTCTGTGGCACAACAATCCTACAACATTCCCTGCTCACTGCGGGGTCAAAACTCCCTGGCTTTAGTCCCTCACTTAACTACACTCCCCTCTCTCATGCAGGTATTTATTAAAGCTTTGAGAAGCATCCTGTGCTCTAATCACCCTGTGCTCTAATCACCCTGTGCTCTAATCCCTCTTCTAATCACCTCCAACATCACCGATTTGAGAGCAGTGCAATGTCACCTGCTTTGCAGGTCATAAAGAACAGCCAAAAGAACCCCAATCACCACTTTAAACACATGTTAAAAGCAGCACCAACTCATTTGGGAAAGCAAAGTTGCCTGACAAGGGGAGGTGACTCTGCACTCACCATGGTTGCCTGGCAAAGACCCCGCACCTTTCCTTTCTTCAGATTCTGATTTCATTCCAGTGACAGGAAAAGCTGGTGGAGGCATCAACTGCCTGTTTAAAGCAATGCAAGCCCTTATTTTTCCTTTTTTACAACAAGCAAAGAGTCAAAGGTAACACAAAACAAATCCCTAACTCAGCCCTTGGCCTGAGGACCTGAACTTTTAATTGCCTGACTCATCCAATGCTCCAATGGAGTGAGTGTATCAGTGGAGCAGAGGAGCTGATGGTCCCACCTGGAGGTCTGTAAGGCCCTCAGCACTGTCCTCTCCCACCATTCCTGCTTAAACACCCCCAGCTCCCTCAGCCTTTCCTCACAGGGATTGTGATCCAGACCCTTCTCCAGCCTCGTTGCTCTTCTCTGGACGCTCTCCAGCACCTTCCCTGAGACCCAGCAGTCCTGCACATCCTTGTTTGCTCACTCACCTGTCCCTCTCTCTCTCCTTTCCTGAGGAACTTGCTGCCTTCGCCGCGGCTCCCTCGAGTTCGCTCGCACTGGAGAAGCCTGTACCTAAATTAGTCATATGAATGGGTCCATGCTATGAGCAGAAAAACACACGGCATTAGCAAATCTACCACTACAACAAAGGCTCCAGCTCCTTAATGATACTGTCAGGACACCCAACTTCTCAGGGAGAAATCGCTAATCACCACTGGGACACAAAATGCTTTCTCCTAAAATGCTGAGGGCAACTTGGTAAGAAACAGACACCTCACCTCCTCCTGCAGCTTTGCAGCTGCTGAGGACAATAAAGAGAGCAGCTTCCTGCATGGCTCACCTATTGACTCCTCACTCAGCTCATTCTGAGCCTCATGCCCCAGGAATCTGCTCCAGATACCAACATGAGCTGGGACACACAGGCAGTTCCTTATTGCCTCCAGGCAAAGATTTTATTAAGGGTTCTGCCTGTGACAGGGGGGCATCACCACCAGAGAAACATTTGCAGACACTCCCTTTTCTCCCATAAAAATCTGAAGAACTCAGCATTACTTTTCTCAGTATCACCTAACATTTGCTATCTAAAAAAATAACATAAATTAATCTTTAAAACTAGGCCTCTTGAAATCCTCTCAAGTGCAACCTGCAAGAAAGGGAAATGGGAAAATCTGGAAGTTACTACCACATTTCCCTCCCACTCCTCACAGAAAACACTTGAAATACCCAGCAAAAATTGAATAACCCCCCAAATAATCTCCCTTTACAGCAAGCAAGTCCCATGCTGTTGTCATGTCTCTGAGCTGAATGCACTGCTGGAGTCTGGGCAAGGCTGAGGGATGGAAAGCACTGGAAGGAACTTAGGCCAGGCTTAAACAGCGCACCCACTCAAAGACAGCACGGCCTGGTCCCCCTGCTTTGGACCAAGTGCTGCCCTGTGCCCAAGGCCCTGCACAGCTCCTGCCACAGGAACACCTCTCTCCAACCCAGCTCTGCTGTGGGGAAGGAAGGCAAATTGCTGATTTTATTCCACCTGGTATCCCAGCAGGCCTGACTCTCGCTCCTCAGGCAGCTCCTCCGTGAAGCGTCGCTTTTGGCCCTGCGGGTGGGGCTGCACTTGGGGCTGAGCACCAGTTGGCAGGCTGGTTTTTACTGGGGCAGCAGGAAGGAAAGGAGCACTCAGTGGACTCTGGCGTGCACAAGGTGGAGACAAAACACAAGAAAAATTTGATATGATGCATAGAAAGTATTATCTCAATGCAGTTTCATGCAGAGGAGCAGAACACAACTAGATTGTCTTTGGAAAATGTAATAGAAGCTATAAAAATATTCACAGCTTTAAGATGAATCAAATATTTCATTTACAGAATGCTCCCACCTCAAACTAATCCTTATCTGTAACTCAAACTCAGTACCTGGGACTGGGTGAGCTTTGAGGTCCCTTCCAAACCAAACCATTCTGGGATTCTGTGATTCCCCCGTTACCAAACGTTTGACACCTTTATCACTTTAGAGACACCACTATTAAAGTAAAATCAGGTTCAAAACCTATTTCATTGGCATGAAGCCTGTCAGAATTTAAGAGGCATCACAGCCTGTGTGTGATTAGACTTCAAAAACAATCCACCAGCCCCTGAAAATGTCCTTGATGTTAAGAGGGCATGTGAAAAATGCAGTCTGGACACCCATACAGCTACTGAGCTGCTTGGAAAGAAGCACCAGCAAAGCAAAAATTGAGAAATAGAGTCCTAAAGAAGAATCCTCTGTCTGGAACCACTGAAGAATTTTCTGGTTACCAAAGACCAGCTGATGAAGGGCCCCCGGGGCAGTACCTGGCCAGTGCTGGCGGGAGGCTGGACCTGAGGTATCGGGTACTGCGTGGGCACAGGAGGCACCGCCGTGGGCAGGGCTGGCAGGACTCCGGGTGCCAGGGGCACTGCAGGGGGGACGATGCCAGGCACCCCATAGGGAGGCTGAACAGGCTGCTGAGGAGGGGGAACAACAGGATAGCCAGACTGGTATCCATTGGAGGGGTAATAGGAGGGCTGGGAGGGGACGCTGTTGATGGTGGCAGGTTGGGTGAAGCCTGGGGAGAGAGAGAGGGGAAAAAAATCAGCCAAAATACCCAGTTAAACACCAAATGTGAAAGGAGCTGGAGAGGGAAGGTGCATGAGTGCTGCCATTTACCTGCCAAGGGAACTGCAGTGGTTATCTGGTTCACAAATCGGGAGTACTCGGCGTGAACCTACAGGGAATTTTCACAGATTATTAAAAAAAAAAATCTATTTACTCAATCAACCTTTATGCAATCCCCACAAACCTGTGGGTACATTCTGCTGATGACAGAATATATTATGCACAAGGACAGCAACAACCCAAACATTGAAAGCCACCCACCCAAACCCCAGTGAACATCCCCTGTCTGTGATAGATTTGTGTAAAATATGGGATAATCTTTCTCAGGAAAGAGAGTGGCAAATTAATGACTCCAACAGAGAGGAGACACTCAGAGATCTAAAAGCCTCCACATGTTTTTCAAAAGAGACTTTGCAGCCTACACTCAATTACCAATATTAACAGAAAGACTCTCTCAGGATTTTACTCTATTTGCATTCAGAGAAGAAAAGCTTAAGAGAGAAATTAATTTTCTCTGGGTACATGTGAGAGATTTTCCAGATTTTTTTTTTTTTTGTTAATCACTTTCTCTTTCCTGAAGCAGACAGGGCAGCTCTGAACATGGAAAGCTGGAGCCAACAGCAGGATTCCTTTGTGTTTGCAGGCAGACAATCCCTGCCCTCACCCCCACTTCTGCTCAGGAAGCATTTCCTTTTTCCCCCCTAAAATTCCACCACTACAGCTTCATCCTGCAAAATGTTTATTCACTGTCCAAGAATTAGGCAGCAGCACCTGGAAGGAAAAACCTCTGAGCAAGTCAGAGACACAGACAGCTTTGCTGAGAGCGTTAAAAAGTCTTTAACCAGGCACACCCCACAGCTACAACAATATTTTTAACAGCTACTCACAGTTTGCAAAAGGTTCTCACACAGCTTTTTAGCAGCTGCCAAACCTTCTGGCTTTGGGTGACTGAAAAAAATAAACCAAAAATGCCTCATAAGCACAAAGGTGTCTGTCAAATTTGGGAGCTACTTCTTTCACCAGCAACCACCTGTCAGACTCATCCCTTTAAGAAATCCTTCCCTGGGAGGGCAGTGAGGCCCTGGCACAGGCTGGGCAGAGAAAGCTGTGGCTGACCCATCCCTGGAAGTGCCCAAGGCCAGGCTGGAGCAACCTGGGACAGTGGGAGGTGTCCCTGCCCATGCCAGGGGGTGGAACTGGATGATCTTTAAGCCCCTTCCAACTCAAACCCTCCTGGGATTTGGGATTCTGCCCTGTTACCATATGGTTGGCATCTTTATCACTTAGGACACCCTTAGTAAAGTAAAATCAGGTTCAAAACCTGTTTCATCTGCATGAAGTCAGTCAGAACTGAGAATTCCCCACACCCATGAGTGGCCACTGGATTTCTGGTGGTTTTAAGAAGCACTCCTACCTGATGTAGATGTACATGGGCTCAAAAGCCTCTCTGCCTGATGCTGGTTCGATGCAACCTGAGCCTTTCCCTCGAAGAAAGACTTTGGCACCTGTTTCAATCTGGATGTGCTGCAGGTAGGAGCAACTGGGCCCTTCCACCTTCTCCTTCACGTTGAACGTGGGCACAGCATGTTCCAGCCCCACAAATAACTTGTCCTGGACATAATGCATCTGGAAATGAACAGCCAAAGGTAATTGCTTCACTCTGAGAATGAGGATGGTCCATTCAGTGAGGGCAGAAACTGGAGAGTCCAGTGTCAGATGGCACAGTGAGCCCTTGCCTTTTCTGGCAGCAGGACTGCTCTCTCCATCCCTTTGCTTTTAGGAGGTCACTCTCACCTGAGTCTCACTCTCCAGACTCAGCCTCATTAGTCCTCCAGTTTTCACAACACAGAAGGGGGGGGGTGTGTTTCTGATTTTTATTTTTTTATTATTTTGTGTTTTCTGTTGTGTGTTTAATAAATAGCACATGACATGTCTATTTTGTAACAGGTAACCCTTTCAACCAGTGATGCTCCATGAGCTGCACACCAGTGAATTACTCACCCCTGACTGGAAAGGAGGTTTCTGGCCAACAGTTGGAGTCATCTGAGTGATGGGGGCTGGCTGGTGGTAGACAGTGACTGTGGCCCCATTGAAGGTGGGACTGGAGCCCGTGGCTGCTTTCACCACCCCATTAGTGATGATCTCTTTAATTCTGTTGACAGCTCCTGATTAACAGAACATGAAACTCATTCCCATGTCAGCCCTTCCCAGATCACCCAAACTGGCCCAGTCCCCCCCCTTCCCTGTAGTCGATCCAAGTTTAGTTTCCTTCGTGGCACCTCGGGGATTTCTGGGCAGGGATCTCACCATCAGTGCTTAAATGGAGTCTGTTATCACCCCCAGACACAGTGTGTGTCCAGCACAGCCACTCAGTCAGCCCCTTAATCACAGATAAGGAGAGAAAAAGCAGAATGTTTTGGACTTACTGTCAACCAGCTCCCGAGTCTGCCCCTGCACATGAAGATACAAAGGTCGATCTCTGGAAAGGAAATGCCAAATGTTCCATTAAACCCCCAGAAAACATTCAATGAGGGATTTAATTTAATTATATTGCAGTCATCAGATACAGAAAGGCTTCCATGAAGACATGGAATACTCCTCAGATAAGGGAATACAAATTCCTTGAGTGCTCAGGAAGCAAAGTCTGCACTGACAAAATGATTCAGGAGTTACTTGTGTGATGTCTCATTACAGTTACAGCACTGAGAACTTTAATTGCCTTGTGCACATGAAAGTGTTGGGTGGAAAGCAGCCCAGCACGGAGGGATGTGTCATGGCTGTGGCTGCTTTGCCTGGCATTTCCCCCATCCATACTGGGCAGGTGGGAAAGCAGGACCACCACAGTGGCAAAGGGATTGGTGACCCTGCTCAGGGAGAACAAACAGGAACCGCAGCAACTGCCCTCCGAGGAGAGAAAAGCACAACAACAACAACAATAGAGAGGAATACAAACCCAGGTCCCACTTTTGCTTTCTCTTCTGCAGTCATGAACCTCCCTCGAGTCGAGACAGCTGCTCCACTCAGGCGGCTGATCTGCAACCAGTTAAAACCCCGGGGCACATTTAGCAAAAACAACCAAAGCTCACAAACCACCAAAGTTCAAACTCTGCTGGTGCTTCAAAACACCAGAAGGCACTAATAGGAAGTGCTGAGAGACTGGCAATGGCTCTGATCTCATCGTTCAGCCTTTTATGGAATAAACTACTAAACAAAGTGTCTTCAGAAAACAAAACAAAACAAAACAAAACAACCACTAAACTTAATTCACTGCAAGCTCCTTCAACACCACGAGTCAACTTTAACTGCAGGTTCACCTGCCCGGCACAAATGTCCCCTGTTATGTGAGCTCAGAGCTCCAGCTGAGCTGCCAAGCCCAACAAACCAAGGCCAGAGGGCTGACCTGGGTGCTCCTACCTCGTCCTGGGTCTGCCCCCTGGTCAGGAGGTTCCTGCACGTGAGGGGCACGTCGTTGATCTCCACCTCGGCCACCACAAGGTCATCTTTGCTTTTACTCGTGGCTGGACCTTTGCCCAGAGCCTGCAGCTTCAACAAGAAACACCAGTGGTTGGAAAGCAGAGAGTGGGGCAAGGAACAACCTGACCCCAGGGCTCTGGAGGTGAAGGTCCTTCTCCTCTGGCCCTTTCTGAAGGTCCTTCTCATTCACCTTTTTGGTTATTGAACCCAAAACCTTTACAAGCATTAGGAGAAGGCACATTGTATTGTACCCCCTGCTCAAGCTGCCTCTTCCCAACCCTGAGCCCAAAGAAACACATTTGCTTTATGGCCAGCACATTTTAATATAATAATGAATGTTTCTGCTCTGCAAACAGAGGCAGAACTGAGCTGCAGCTGCTGAAACAGAAACCAAGGTATCTCCCACTTGGACTGGCAGCTCTGACAGAAATCTGAGACTAATGGAACATGCACTTCATGTTTGTGGTTCCTTCTTATCTCAGCTCCCTGTGCAGAGACAGAATTTATAATTTCTGTTCAGGATTTGAACTCACCCACACTGTGGCCACTCCCCCATCTGTTTTTAAAACATTTTTGTGCATCTACATGCCAAGAATCACAGGAAGAGTTGGAGTTACCACAAAGACCTTGGAGCTTTCCCAGTGTATGGAGTTAGTACAGCCTTCTAAAAATGCTGAAATTAATTTGGGGGGTTACAAACATAGACCAAGACTATAAAATAAAAGAACCTTCCAGTAACACCACCCACTCTCACACACATCACATGAAACACTTGCACAAAGGCCACCAGGCAGCCAGAGAGGGACTCAGTGCACTGCACAGACTGTAAACTGCTCCACTCTTCCACTTTTTAATAAAAATAGTACATTCATTAACCTGCAGCCCCTGAAGCTTCCATTCCCTCCCAAATCTGAAGTGTCATCAGAGTTAATTACTCTGGAAATGTCATCACAGCAACACTTGTAAGAGAAGAACTTTGTGCACTGCAGAATTTGTGACCATTTCCCACTAATCTGTGACCAAAACCAAGGGCAAAATGACCCACTCAGGGCAGAACTGAGTGATGCAGGTGAGAAAGGAGACACAACACACCAGGACAACCCACTTGTCTTGTTTACTTTCTATTTTGAACAGCCCTGGGTGGCAACTGAGACACCCGAGGGATGTGGAGCTGCTGGAGGGAGCCCAGAGGAGCCCTGGAGATGCTCCAAGAGCTGGAGCCAGGCTGGGAGTGCTGGGGGGGTCACCTGGAGAAGGGAAAGCTCCAGGGAGACCTGAGAGCCCCTTCCAGTGCCCAAAGGGGGCTTAAAAAAAGGAGGGAGAGAGACTTTTTATCCAGGACAGGGGGGAATGGTTGGAAACTGCCAGAGGGCAGGGTCAGGTGGGATATTGGGAAGAAACCCTTCCCTGTGAGGGTGGGCAGGCCCTGGCACAGGGTGGGCAGAGAAGCTGTGGCTGCCCCTGGATCCCTGGGAGTGTCCAAGGACAGGCTGGACAGGGCTTGGAGCAATCTGGGATATGGATAATCCCTGCCCATGAACAGGATGAGCCTTGAGGTCCCTCCCAACCCAAACCAGTCTGGAGTTCTGTTAAACTTGAAACTCGGCTCTGGCACAGGCTGAGAATGTGCAGGAGAGCAAGACAAGACTGAAAGTGGGAAATGGGCTTAAGTTACAGTGGCTTTAGAGCAGGCAAGGACAGGGAGGGACAGTCTGAGCCCCTGCAGGCCGAGCAGAGCCTGAACGAGCCGCTCAAGGCTCGGCCACCCAGCTGGCAACTTCGTTCAAGTACAAAAATAATTTGGTGCCACGTTTTAAAGGGGCTGTTTTACACAGCGGTTTTCCCATCAGCTCTGCCACCTGGAAAACACTTCAGGAAAAACACTCGAAGGGCTGGACTCCTTGTGGGTCCCTTCCAACCCAGAACGTTCTGCAATTCCGTGAAAAAAGCTCCTCCATCTCCCTGGAGGGAAAAGCCTGGCAAGGGCTGCTCTCGCAGCTGTGTCACCGCTTTCTGTCATGCTGAGAAAACATATTTTTAAGCTTTTCTGTCCGATTTTGTTGCCCCCAACTCCACCGCCCCCCGCTCGCCCGCCCACCTTGTCCGCCGTGCTGGGCGCCGGCTTCAGCTTCCCTTTGGCCATGAGCATCGCGTTGATCTTCGCCGCCACGGCCGCGGCCGCATCCAGCGCTCCCGAGGGCGCCGCGGAGCTCTCGGACCCGGCCACGGCGGCGCCGCCATCGCCGCCCCCGCCGGGGAACGGGCGGCCGGGCAGCGGCGCCGTGCCGGGCAGCAGGAACGTGGGCGCGGGGCCCGGCTGGTCCCACTTGCTCCGGCGCCTGCAAAACACGCGGAGGGGGCTCAGGCGCTGCCCCCGCGGGTTCTCCCGAGCCCCCAGAGCCCCCTCGGCCTCGCTCACCCGCCCGCGGCCGCCGCGTCCCGCTGCGCTCCGCCGCCCGCAGACATGGCCGACATGGCGCCGTCCCCGCCGGGCCCGCCGCTTCCGGCCGTTGCCATGGAGACAGAGCGGCCACTTCCGGTGCGGCCCGGCGGGAGGAGCGGGGCCTGGTGAGGGGGGACGGGAAGGGAAATCTTGGAATAACGGGAGCTTGGGATCACGGAAGCATAAAATCATGGAATTACAGGGTCGTGGGATCATAAAATCATGGAATTACAGGGTCGTGGGATCTCAGGTTGCCCAGGGAAGTTGTGCATATCCCATTCCTGGAAGTGTCCAAAGCACTCCTGAATAAAGCCTTGAGCAGCCTGGGCTGGAGTCCCTGCCCCCCGACAGGAACAAGATGATCTTCAAAGTCCCGTTTCTTCTACCCAAACCATTCCATGATTCTGTGATGTTTTGGTGAACATTGAGTTGATTTAAAGTGTATGAAATTACCGTGCAACACTCTGAGGGACAGGGTGGGATTGCTGGGGGGGCTGTGCAGGGCCGGGGCTTGGATGGATGATCCTTGAGGATCAGGATACTCCACCGTGACCTCCAGGGGCGATCCCGGCACTGCCCGGGGCGATCCCGGAGCTGCCTGGGGCGATCCCGGTTCGATCCCGCCCCTCCCGGAGCGCGCGGGGCCGTGAGGGGAGCGCGGGCAGAGCCGCGGCGGGGCCGGAGGAGGCGGAGGCTGGAGAAGGTCTCTCGGTGCTGCCTGAGGGTGAGGGCGGGGTGTCCCTGCAGTGCCCGGGCTGGGTGTCCTCACCTTCGGCAGCCCCTCTGCCTCAGCAGCCCTGCCCTCAGTTCCTGCCCTCAGCTCCTCATCCTCAGCCCCTGCCCCTCAGCAGCTCTGCCCTCAGATGCCCCTGGCCCTCAGCTCCTCATCTTCAGCCCCTCTTCCTCAGCAGGCCCTTCTCTCAGCAGGCCCTCACCTTCATCAATCCCTGCCCTCAGCCCTTGCCCTCAGCATCTCTCCTGTCACCCTCTCCCTCAGCCCTTGCCCTCAGCATCTCTCCTGTCACCCTCTCCCTCAGCTCCCCTCACCCTCACTCTCACCCCACCCTCACTCTCACTCCTGCAGTTTTGCCGCCCCTGCCCTGCCCTCCTCTCGCCTCCCTCCTCAGTTTGCCCCGTTATTCCTGGGCTGTGTTCCCTGAGCCGACAGCGCTCCCTCCTCCCAGTCCTGCCCCCTCAGCCTGCTGTGCCCAGGAGGCTTTTTGGGCTCTGCTGGGGCCCTGCCTGGCCCAGAGCCCCCCTCCCACCTGGCACAGGTGTTTTCCCTGCCCTGGGCTGTGGCTGCATTTCATTTTTCCAGACTGGGGGGAATTCTCCTGTGGGGTCAGGCTCAGGGGGTGCTGAGGGTTCTCTTTCTCCCACACTCATTTAAAATACAGATGAAAACAACCCAAGCCCGGGGCTGTTTGAAAGGTGAAGAGCCTTTCCTTAAGGTCCTTTGTAACTCTGGTGGGCTCGGTGCCAGCTAGCACAGAGGAGCATGGCCTTTGGAGCCTCTATTTCATATAAATATAAATATTCCAATTCCTGCATCCTGCAGCCTCGGGGGAGGCCTGTGCTGCTGTGACAGTCAAAGATCTGATACTGGGGATTATCAGACAAACTGTCCTGCTCCATTTCCTGAAAATCAGAAGTTTCTGTGAGCTGCTGAGTTGTGCAGGAGGTGTTTGTAGGTGCAGGGAATGCCCTTGGGAGTGCAGAGCTGCAGGCTGGACTTGCTGCCCTTCTAATCCAGGTGTTCCATTGACAGGCAGAAGAGTCTCTGCAAAATGGCAACAGCTCAGAAGCAAAGGAATTGCATGGTATGGCTTTGTTGTCCTTTCCAGCACAGCCTGTTCCTTCAGGGCAAAAAGGGGGGAATTTGGGCTCAGATAACTCACCCAGGTGCTCTGTGATGTTTCCTTGCTTGGAAATTCCAGGCTGAGTCAAACTTTTAAGTAAGAATAAAGACAATCAATAGAAAAATAATCTGAACTTTGGTGTTATGCACGTGGTAAAAACCAGCTCTGTCCTAAAAACAGTAACAACAAGTGTCAGGAATGTGCTGGACTTTATAAACCACCAAAGCAGTGCCTTTCAATTAAATTAAAATGAAGCCATTGCACAGGACTGTGGCCTGATAGAGTTTGATTTCTTTGATTTTCCAGAGTGCAATTGTTTTTCCTAAAACCATCGCCACGGAGCAGCAGTCCCTGATGCTGGTGAAGAGGCTGCTGGCAGTGGCAGTGTCCTGCATCACTTACCTGAGGGGCATCTTCCCTGAGAGTGCCTATGGGACAAGATACCTGGATGGTACATGTGCAAAATCTGTTTGTTACTCTGTGTGTTTAGAGCCACTTGGTCTTTTTAATGAATGGAAACCATTTCAATGCCTGTAGTGGAAACTTCACTAAGGCATTAATTGATTTTTTTAGTGCTGGTGCTAACACAGCAACTGAAACTGTGCTCACCCCTGTCAGTAATGCTGATTTTAGTCTCTTTTTGATATGTGCTCTGAGGGAATGAACATCACTTTTAGAGGGAATGAACATCACTTTTAGAGGGAATGAACATCCCTTTTAGTTGCATTTTGTCCTAATTAAACATGTGCTTTTTTTTTTGAGATGTCTGTGTCAAAATCCTGAGGGAAGACAAGAACTGCCCTGGCTCTTCCCAGCTGGTGAAATGGTATGTTGGTTCCTGCAGGCACTGTCAGTGCTCACGGGTTCCCTCCTGTTCTCAGACACAAAGGAAATGGTTATGGTGGAATCACAAAGTGGTTTGGGTTGGAAGGGACCTTAAAGCTCCTCTCATTGCAACCCCCTTGGGAAGGACCCCAGGCCAAGCTGCTCACTGACCAGTGAGCATCTTAGAAGGTGTCTGAAGAACTGCAATATGTCTTTACTGATAAATCACTTACAGATTATATGTTTAATTATTCTCCCAAGAGGTTGGGATGATTTGGTGTTACAAAGGTTGCTTGTACCACTGCTAATAAGGTAGAATAATGGAATAAATGTTATTTATTGCTCTAAATCAATAAGAGTAAACACAAGAACTTCATTTTTTGGTGCTATTTTAATCAGAATCCAGTGGAAATAGCAATAGATGGCCAACCTGATCTGATTTTTGCAGGATGTTAGGATGCTACGATGCCTTGCAGAAGAAATATGTAAGTCTTCCAGTCTCATTTAAATTGTGTTGGAACATTTATTTAATTGCATGAGTTGCCAGTGTAGTTCTAGAGCTCTCTGGTCAGGCAGTTCTAGAGCTCTGTGCTAAACCAGCTGCAGTGGGGGATGCACAGACATTTCAGGATAAAATTCTTTGTAAACACAAGCACTAAAAGTCAAGCCTATGTAGGTGTTTTGTGCCAGTTGAACCCTCCCTTAAACAGAAGAGGAGTGAAGAGGAAGAAGCTTTTCCTCCAACAAGCCTTAGTTGTCTGTGTTGGTTCCCAGAGATAAAATTGGTCTGCAGAAATGGGCTGTGAAACAAATCTAATGTTCTTTTTTATTCTGTTCATGCTTCTGGCAGCTCAGACAGATTGTCCTGGCTGTAAGTATCTCTGAGAAGTAAGGACATGTTGTTTGAGGTGTATCCTTTGAGAGACAACCAGTTCTTATTCTGATCCCTCTTCCCTTTAACCATGCAGGTCTACAACCATCCAGAGGATCCTCAGGTAAATCTGTGGATTATTTTATTGGCTGCCTAATGATAGGATGGATACAGTGAAATGTGTGTGTGAGCAGTAAGACTTCACAGGCACATTCTTTAGAAAAGAAAATGCTGAAATATCCAGTGTAAAAATCACTGGAGCCAGCTGGAATTGCCTTGGAGCATCCAGGGCCAGGTTATTCCAGGCCAGGGCAAGAAACCCAAGAGTCGTTGCAGAGTGAAATGCCCATAAAGGTGCTTTGTCCTTACTCTGCCTCACAAATTCATGGAGGTTTGTGGAAAACACAAACACCACGGGGTGTCACCCTGTCTGTTCTGTGCCTGGGACATTTTCCCAACAACTAAAACCCAAATAGTTCCTGCTAAAACCTTCAGCTGATATTTCAGTGTATTTATCGTGGCAATTCCTGGAACAGAATCATCATTTTTATTTGCTGTAGTTCTTTTCTTTCAAGGTTAATAGATCACTAGGCAGAGCAGCAGCAGGAGTTTGCTTGGTTGATGGTTTAATAATCACTGGCTTTGTTTGCAGACAGTCACAGAGTGTTACCAGTTCAAGTTCAAGTACACCCACAATGGGCCACTCCTGGATTTCGGCAGGTACAGCCCCAGTGGGGGCTTTCCCAGTCCCTTTGCATACACCTGGATGTCAAAAACTTTGGATTTTATCTGTTTGGGTTTTGCTTTGTAAATTCTGGATCTTAAGACTGATTTTTTTCCAACATTCTCTACTAGCTTAGACATTAAAATACAAGGAGTAGGTTTGAAGCCATTGCAGTTCAGGGATTGTTTCCAGAAGACAGGAAATAATTCCAAGGAAATAATTCCCAGTGCCTGCCCTGTACTGGTCCTCACTCTGAGGAGCAGGGAAGCAGAGGGAGAGTGGTTTTGGCATTCAGGTGGGATTTGGGTCAGCTGCTGGTGGGATGGCAGCATGGGAAGGTTGGAGCTGGATGCCAAGAGTCACTTGGGCACAGAGTTTATCAGTCAAAGTTTGTGCCCAAGCCAATAGTGTTACTTTATTTAGGGAAAGGAGGTAAATTTAAAGCAAGTAGATAAACTTTGCAGAGCTGGGGCTTTCACAAGTACCTCCTTCTTTCACTCTGGGCATTTAAGCTGTGTGTGAGGTAGAATACAGCAACTGGCCCCAGGTGCTGATCCCACACCCTCCCAAGGTGTCCCTGGCCCAGGGGCACAGAACATGCAGGTCACACAGGCAGGGTTAGGACCTGCCGTGCTTGTAACCTCAGATCCCAGGCAATAAATGTGATGCTCAGCTGTAAAACAGTCGTGTCTCTGAATGCCAGAAACAGCTTTTCTGTATTAACCTCCCCCCCAATGTGCATGGTGTGTTTGCAGCAAGGACAGGTCGGACTCCCCCATCACCTGTGCAGACACCAAGAGGGCCAGCATCCTCCTCATCCGCAAGATCTTCGTGCTGATGCAGACCCTGAGCCCGCTGCCCAACGACGTCTGCCTGACCATGAAGCTCCTGTACTATGATGAAGGTACCTCTGCCCCTTCCCTTCATGCACAGCTCTGCCCAGACACTGGAAAACAATCCTAAGAAACGTTTGACTGTGGCATCTTGGTGGTTGCTGGGACTGGTTCAATGGTGTTGTTTCACCTCTGGCTTTTTCTCACGACACTCTCTGAGCTCCGAGGGGAAGGGATTTGATGTCGCTGCAGGAACACAATCCTGGCACTGCCTTCACCTGGGATTTTGGTGTGTTTTAAAAACACCCAGGGGTTTCTCAGAGTGCATTAGGCTATAACAGAATTTGCCAACCTGTCTCAAGCTTGGTGACTGTCCAAATGTCTGGCTCTGCTTCCAGAGTGTGTTATTTCCTTACAATGACAAATCAGAGCTTCTATTTCATGTACAACCTATTTCAAATGGCTTTAACTGGGTGTTGCCTGTTGTATAAAGAGAAAAGAACTTCATTTACTGTAGAATGAATATTGATTATTCCCCTCCCCACACACAGCTTGTTGCAGTAACTCTGTGTATTTAAAGGGTGGAAGAGTCTCACAATTAGTTTTAAAAGGACCTGTTTCATTCTAACACGTTTCCTGAACTCCTCTCTGCAGTCACACCCCCTGACTACCAACCCCCAGGGTTCAAGGAGGCCGAGTACGAGGGGCTGATGTTTAACGAGGAGCCGATGTACCTGAACGTGGGGGAGGTGCCCACCCCCTTTCACATGCTGAAACTCAAAATCACAACCGAGAAACACCGCATGGAAAACGTGGATAAAAACATCCTGAGGCAGGGAAGGACTGAGGAGCCTCTGCAGGTGGGCACAGATGATCCAGAAGAAGAGAGCCAGGACATGAATGTAAGAGCACAGAGTTTGTTTTGTGAAGCTTGTTCAGATTCGTTTGTGATGTATCATCTAGAAAAAGGCCATTATAGTTTCACTGCATTCACAGTATTAGTAAACCCCCTCTGTTTCCAGGTATGTTAAGCAGGACAATGTGTCTTTAGACCATTTTTGCCTTCCTGCTCCAGTTTGCAGCCTGTCACTGTTCAGGCAGTACTGACCCAGTGGCTCAGCACAGGCAGCAGCAGAGGGGCTGCTCATGCCACGGGGACAGGTGAAACCTCTGCATCCTGGGGCAGAATCAGCCCTTTCAGTACAGTTTGTTCCACCAAAATCCACCTAATAGGTCTGGCCTCAAGCATCTGAATAAAAACCTTCCTTCCTGTTTCTTAATCCAGGAAGATCCTGTCTTGAACAACAAAGTGGAGGAGGAGAATTGTGAGGATATTTCTGAAGCTCAAGGTAACTCTTCTGTATATTTTCCAAGTCTCTGAGTTGTGTCTTTCCTGGTACTACTGAAAGAAAACCCTCAGTTTTCTATATTCATATGTACATTGTTTTCTTCACATATATCACTGTGTCTCTGTGTTCTCTCATGGCTTTGTCTGTGAGGCACATGGTCAGCAAATGAATATTTTCATGTTACTGCTCAAAAATTCTCACCTTTTGTTCCATTTTGTCAATAAGCTAAATTTAATGGGGTTTATACTTAAAAATTTTGTTTGGCTTTTCTGCCATCATTGTTGCTGTTTTTACTGTTATTCACTTCCCACATAAAGCTTCTTGACAATTGCAAGTGAACTTTTTACAATCATAGAATAGAATCCCAGAATGGGTTGGGTTGGGAGGGGCCTTAAAGCTCATCCAGTTCCACTCCCTGCCCCACCTTCCATGTCCCAGGTTGCTCCAAGCCCTGTCCAGCCTGGCCTTGGACACTCCCAGGGCTGGGGCAGCCACAGCTTCTCTGGGCA
>JAWWLZ010000074.1:2969004-2987500 GCA_035041345.1 Poliocrania exsul
CTACCTGTCCTGCCCTCCAGTTCCTGATGGACACAGCTCCTTGTGGAGCTGTGACAGGAGGGGCACATCCCAGCAGGAACATGTCCCAGCCCTCCTTCAGTTGGTCAGTTCTGCCAGTAACCATTACCCAGCTGTTGTGCAGGCCCAGCACATCTGGGCAGGGCCCAGGCCATGGCCCTGGATGTGTCACAGGGAAGGATTCCCTCCTAACATCCAATCTAAACCTTCTCTCCTTTGCTTTGCTTGGCACAATTCACCTTTGTCTGAGCTCACACTGAGCTGTGGACATTGCAGGGCACTGTTGTCCCACCAGCTCTGCCACAGGGAAGGGGAGAAGCAAAGGAGCCTCAGGGTGTGAGCAGAGCCGGGTTTGTTCTTTGCCAGGGTCAAGGATGTGGGTAAAAGGAGCCTCACCTTGTGTGTCAGAGGGTAAATATCCTCTTCCCAAGCCTGAGTGCACCTTCCTGGCCAAACCCACCAGCTGAAGCCCTCTGAGCACTCTCTGCTTTGTTAAAAGTTACCGTGGGAAGGATCAGAGGTGGGTTTTGAGGGGAGCAGAGGCAGGAGGTGCAGCTGAGCCTGGAGCCAGTGATGGTGAGGGGGCACAAGCCACGTCTGTGGTGATTCCCAGGATGGGAATGGGGATGTGCAGCCCTGGGGTGGGTGGGAATGTCTGTCCTGGGCTCTCCTGGCCCCCAGGTGCTGGTCAGTGGCTTCCCTGGGCAGCAGAGCTGGTTGTTGCCAGTAGGTTGTTCCCTTTGGAAGAGAATCCTGGTCCCACAGGGAACTGAGTTGTTCTTTCAGCTGCAGGAACTGGATGGTCAGCTCTGCCTGGAAGGAGCCCTGGCAGGGAGGAGCTCCTGGTCCCTCGTGCTCTGCCCCTGGGCCTTGTCTGCAGCTCCTGCATCGCTCTGGGCAGTCCTTGGCACTGAGGGGGGGCAGCCCTGCCACAGGTTATTCCAGCCATGCCCCAGCCCTGGAAGTGTCCAAGGCCACGTTGGATGGGGCTTGGAGCAACCTGGGCTGGTGGGAGTGTCCCTGCCCGTGGTCTTGATGAGCTTTAAGGTCCCTCCCAACCCAAACCATTCCATGATTCCATCTGATGCTGCTCTTCCTGACAGAACTGAGCAGAAGAAGCCAACCAGGTGCTGCTTGGGGTGGGAATGGCAGAGCTGAGCCCTCAGCACAGGTTTCCCTGCTCCAGACTGGACTTGGTGATCTCGGAGGTCTTTTCCAGCCTGAAAGATTCCAGGATTCTGTGATCCCCACCCAGAGGAGCTGTGGTTGTCAGAGCTGTGGTGGATGGGCCTCCTGGGCTTCTCTAGGTGGGAATTAAGCCCCTCTGAGGTGCCTGAACTTCCTTTTCCATCGGGCACAGCCTCTCCTGGGCTGGTCTGAGCTAGCTCAGGGACCTGGTGGGGCCTGGCAGATCCAGCCTGGGGGGAACTGTGGGTTGTGAGAGGGACAGAGGCTGTGACAGTCCTGTTTGACAGTGCCAGATAAGATCTGGGACCTGCAGAGCCAACTAGGAAGCAGCAGGAGAGCCGGGCTGTAAATCAAATCATGATGCAAATAGTCCTGGAGCAAATATTTGAGAGCAGCCTGGGAGTGTGGTGCCTGCTCTGCTTTCTTCCTGGGCTGTGTTTGGTGTTCTTGGCTTGGTTGGTGTATCCTGGGAATGGCCCTTCAGCCACCAGGAAGTTGGGAGAGCACAATAGATAGGGGAAAAAAACCTTGTCCCTTTTTTTTTGTTTTGTCTCCATCCTGTCCTTCCACATTCCTCCACCTGAGGAGCAGAGGCAGCACAGCCTGGCCCTCAGCTGGGCTCCCCTGGCACTGGGTTTTCACAGCTCAGGTTCTTCTCTCATGGTTTGATGACTGGGGAGAAAAACCCAAGACTCTTTTTGCCAAATTCAATGAGCTCCCAGAGTAATTTCATTATTTAAAGCCCATGTGGGAGAACCTGGCTGGACACCAGCCTGGCTTTGGGAACCAGTCTGATTCCAGGAGCTGGAAGTGACCCAGGAGTTTCCAGCTGGTTTGATTTCAGAGCCTTGAACATTTTCTAGGGTTAACAGGCCCTGCAGGGCAGTGAATTGAGGCTTCAGGTCATCCTGACACCCTTTCCTGGAGAACTTGTTTCTAAAGGGAACGTGCAAAGCCCAGAACGGAAAGCAGGAGGGCAGGGATGGGATGAAAGGTTGCTTTGTCTTCCCTCACAAGGAAGTGAAGAAAGCAAATAAAGCTTTGAATTTCTTTTATGGTTCTCAGGGCTGTGCAAGCCCAGTGTCCAGATGCCCTGGACAAACAGACCCACTGGGGACGTGACTTCACCCGTCTGGGCTGGAAACCCTTCCCTGTGTGTTCCCAGCCTGTTTTCCTGCTTTTAGACCTGCCCTTTCTCTCTTCCCTCCTCTCCAGCCAGAGAAACAGCAGCAAAAAGGGAGTTCCCACCAGGCTGTGACATTTTTGGGTGTGTTGGTGTCCCCCTGGTGTGACTTTGCATCCCACTGGGATCCCCCTTCCCTTGGGCCCCGCTCAAATGCCAGCCCTGCCCACCCCTGAGCCCTGGCTGTTCCCAGCCTGCCCTGAAATCCAGGGAACTGCTGCTCCCTTCCCTCTCAGTGCCTTGGCTGAAACAATTGGGCTTTGTTCTAACCAGGAGATAAAGGGCAAGTGGGAGAAGGGGAGGGAGAGGCCACCTGGGCTGTGCCTTTGCTCCAAACCGGGGGCAGCCCTTGCAAAGCAGCTGCTGAATGTTGTGAAACCTCAGGGAACAGAGACCTCCCTCCCTCCCTCCCTGGGCACTCCTGCCCCGGTGGTTGTTCCTGCCTGGTGCCAGCTCTGATGCCAGGCCTGTCCCGTGCACAGGGGGAGTGGGAATGGGCCGTTCCCTCCCCTTTTCCATCCCTGCTGTCCCTCCCAGGGCTACACCTCCTTCTGGAACGACTGCATCTCCTCGGGGCTGCGCGGGGGGATCCTCATCGAGCTGTTCCTGCGCGGCCGCATCCGCCTCGAGCCGCTCGCCCTGAGGAGGAAGAGGCTGCTGGAGAGGAAGGTGAGGCCCCCAAGGGACCTGGGGGAAACCAGGCAGCTTTTGGGGGATTCCCACCCCAGCCCAGCCTGCTGAGTGGCTGTCACAGTCACAGTCATCTTGTCCAAGAATCCACGCTGGGTTACAGCTTCTACGTCTTACTTTATAATTGCCTCTCAGAGGAAGCTTTTCTCCTGTTCTCTGTCCCCTGAAGACTTCTGAAGGGACTGGGAGTGGGGTGGGATCAGGACTGGACAGCATTATATGTGTCATTATATAAAAACTGTGATTAGAGACCAGGTTTGACTGTGGCTATGGAAGACTTTCATTCTGTTAGTGAAGATCTTAGCACAACCCCCCAAGCAGACAAGGCTTGTGCCATCATTCTTACTCTCTTCCTTATTTTTACTCCTCTTTATCTGCCTCATCCTGTTCTTTCCTCCTAAAATCAAGCAAACTGCAACAGGTTTCAGTCAAATTGCACACAAAGCTTGTCAGGGGTAGTTTCTTGCTGCAAAAATGTGTTTTAAAGCAATCTACTGACATAGATACCAAACAAGCACGAGCTCTGAGATGGAGCATCTCCTGATACAGCACAGGGTGGGCACAGACAGAAAGTCTAGTGCCAAAGGAAGCATTTAACACATGTAGAGTGTAATTCCCACCCAAGGCATCCCTGTGTCCTGCCCTTGTCCTTCCAGGTGCTCTTGAAGTCGGATGCCCCAACTGGGGACGTGTTGCTGGATGAGACCCTGAGGCACATCAAGGCCACGGAGCCTGCAGAGACGGTTCAGACCTGGATTGAGCTGCTCACTGGTAGGGCCAGAAGGAAACCCCACTGTCCCAGCTCCCTCCCTGTCCCCTCTGCCTCCCCTGGGTCGCTGGGCATGGGCAGAGCAGTGACGGCACGACAGGGTGGGCAGAGAAGGGGTTTCTGGGTGGGTGTTGTGGAATTGTTTGTGCTGAGGCCCCACCAAGTCTGGGGTGGCCCAGGGGTGGGAGAGGCTTTGCAAAGGGCTCTGCCCTGGGCTGGTGCCCCCTGAGGCCACTGGGCTTGCTGGGCCCTGCACTTTGGCCACAACAACCCCCTGCAGCACCACAGGCTGGGGACAGAGTGGTGGGAGAGAAAGGGACCTGGGGGTGCTGTGACAGCAGCTGGACATGAGCCAGGTGTGCCCAGGTGTGCCCAGGGGTCCTCCTTGGCATCATCCACCGGCATCCTGGCCTGGATCAGGAATTGCATGGCCAGCAGGAGCAGGGCTGGGATTCTGCCCCTGGACTGGGCACTGGGGAGGCCACACCTGGAGTGTGTCCAGGGAAGGGCAGTGAGGCTGGAGAAGGGTCTGGAGCACAATTCCTGTGAGGAGCAGCTGAGGGAGCTCAGCCTGGAGAGGAGGAGGCTCAGGGGAGACCTTCTCACTCTCTACAACTCCCTGACAGGAGGGTGTGCCCAGGTGGGGTTCAGGCTCTGCTCCAGGGAACCAGCAACAGGACAAGTGGGCACAGAATGGAGCTGCACCAGGGGAGGTTTAGGTTGGACAGCAGGAAGAAGCTCTTCACAGAAAGGGTGATTGGGCATTGGAATGGGCTGCCCAGGGAGGTGTTGGAATCACCACCCCTGGAGGTGTTTAAGGACAGATGGATGTGGCACTCAGGGCCATGGGCTGGTGATCACAGTGGGGTTGGACCAAGAGGTGGTGGATTCACCATCCCTGGAGGTGTTTAAGGACAGATGGATGTGGCACTCAGTGCCCTGGGCTGGTTGACAAGGTGGTGTTGGGTCAAAGGTCGGACTTGATGATCTCAGAGGTCTTTTCCAACCTCATTGATTCTGTGAGTGGTGTGAGAGGTGGAAGTGGGCTGGAGACACCCTGGGAGACGCACAGGGAGGCAAAGCGCCTGCCCCGGTGCTGAGCAGGACCCCCTGTGCCCTCAGGAGAGACCTGGAACCCCTTCAAGCTGCAGTACCAGCTGCGCAACGTGCGCGAGCGCGTGGCCAAGGCGCTGGTGGAGAAGGGCATCCTGACCACGGAGAAGCAGAACTTCCTCCTCTTCGACATGACCACCCACCCGGTCAGCAACGCCACCGAGAAGCAGCGCCTGGTGAGGAGGCTCCAGGAGAGCGTCCTGGAGCGGTGGGTGAAGGACCCCCAGCGCATGGAGCGCAGGACTCTGGCCCTGCTGGTCCTGGCCCACTCCTCGGACGTGCTGGAGAACGTTTTCACCAGCCTGGCCGATGACAAGTATGACCTGGCCATGAACAGGACCAAGGACCTGCTGGACATGGACCCCGAGGTGGAAGCTGCCAAAGCCAAGGGCATGGAGATGATCTGGGCTGTCCTGGCAGCCTTCAACAAGTCCTAAGAACACCCCAAAGGACAGAGAGGGAGCCTCAGCCTCTAAAAAACACCCAGAAAGACATTGGGGAGCCTCAGCCCCTAAACCCCCCCCCCAAACTACATGAAGGAACCTCAGTCCCTAAAAAAACCTTCCAAATGACACTAGAGAGCCTCAGCCCCTAAAAAACACCCACAAAGACACTGGGGAGCCTCAGCCCCTAAAAAACACCCACAAAGACACTGGGGAGCCTCAGCCCCTAAAAAAATGCCCAAACTACATCAGGGAGCCTCAACCCCTAAAAATCCCCCAGTGACACTGGGGACCCTCAGCCCCTCGGTGTGAGGCCAGGGGGGTTGAGGGGGGAGTTGCTGCACTGGGTGGGCTCAGCCTGGGGTGGGGACCAGGGGATTTTTGCTTTCCCCTCCCCAGGCAGGTGGCCTGGTGACACTGGGCACAGGGGATGGCACTTCAGCACTCCTTGCCCTCGGGGGCTTCTTTCCTGGGGGTGGCAGAGCCACTCGGGTGCCCCAGAGCCTGGCAGGGAAGGTGCTGGGGGGCACTGCAGGGCTCCCTCTGCCACATTGTGGGGCAGCCTGGACTGCCCTGAGGAACCTGCTGATGCCCTCCTGGGATGGGGTGGAGGTTCAGGGGACCCTCCTGCGGTTGGATGGGGATTCAGAGGACCCTCCTGGGATGGGATGGGATGGGATGGGATGGGATGGGATGGGATGGGATCTCAGGGTGTCAGACAGCCAGGACCACCCCCCTCCCTGGCTGCCCTGGGCACCCAACCCCCTCCCTGAAGGGGCAGCTCTGCCCAGACCATGCCCCTCCACCCTGGGCTGTGCCCCCCTTTCTCAGCTGCTCTTTCTAGTAAGAAGCAAAGTGAAACTGTGATTATTTTTGTTCACAAATCCCCCTTTCCCCCCACTTTATGCCCTTGTAGTTCATGTAAACGTATTTCTCTGCAGCCGCGGGGTCTCTCCGTGTTTCAGTGCCTGTCCTACAGCAGGGCTGGCCTCTCAAGGGGCACCAGGGCGGGGGGGGGGCTCCGGGGGTGTCCCCAAGGTGGCAATTGTGTCATGAGCTGCGGGTGGTCTCGGCTGTGTCCCTGTGCCCCCAGGTGGCTCCGGGGGCGGCTGCGGTGCCATCAGCGCTCGATGCCATGCGGGATGTCCCCGGTACCCGCCCGGTCTTGGACCCCGCTCCGGGCTCGGGTCCCTCCCGAGTCTCGAACCCGCGACCTTCGTCCCGGAGCAGCAGGACCGGGGACCGCCGGGGCCCCGCCCACCAACCGAACCCTCGCTCCCCATTGGTCACTGCGCCTGCCAGTCATGGCTGGGGGGTGTTGCTGCGCCCCGTTGCTTTGCCGCCTCGCTCCGCCCTTCACGCGCGCTCATTGGTCAGGCGTGATGTCACGGCTGCGGTGATTGGGCAGCCCCGCTGTCCGTCAGGCGGCTGAGGCGTCGGAGGCGGAGGCGGCCATTTTGGAGGAGGGCGGGGGGCCGCTGACAGCAGAGGGAGCGCTGAGCCCTCCCCTCGCCGCCATGGCAGCGCCGCTCGGTACCGGCGCCCTCACGGAGGACACCGGGCAGGAGAAACAGGTGGGGAAGCCCCGGGCCTCGAGCGGAGGGGTCCAGGTGGCTTCCGCAGGCTGGGCCGCGCGTCGCTTTTTCCAGTCCTATGCGCAGATTGGTTGTTCGCGTGGCCCGTCTGAGGAGTGCTGGTCGCTCATTGGCTGCGGGGCGTGGGGAGGGAGGGACTTCCGGCTCGTCCTGATGGCGGCGTGGGGGGTTTGTGGGGTCCGGGGGGCGATTGTGGGGGTAACTGGGGTAGGGAGGGCATTTTGGGGGTAACTGGGATGGGAGGGGGCTCCTATTGGTTTAACTGGGGTGGGAGGGGGCTGAGAAGGGGTAACTGGGGTGGGAGGGGTTGGGGGGGCCATTGTAGAGCCCCCAAATCCTCCAGTAGACCCTTGAAATGCTCCCTGCCCCCCCAGATCCCTGTGCGTCCTGGCACATCCCAGA
This sequence comes from Poliocrania exsul, assembly GCA_035041345.1. NCBI lineage: Eukaryota > Metazoa > Chordata > Aves > Passeriformes > Thamnophilidae > Poliocrania > Poliocrania exsul. The sequence continues at coordinate 2,976,406 of JAWWLZ010000074.1, forward strand.
ATTCCTGGGGCTGGGCATTGGCTGTCCCTGCCGGGCCGTGTTCTCAGCCCAGTTTGCAAAGCAGAGTCAGTGGGAGCTCCTGGAGGGCTCCAGGTGGGAATGGGGCAGGGGCAGGGGCTCTCTCTGCTCCCCCAGCTGCTCCGGGGGGCTGGGAAGGGCTGCTCATGCTCTCCCAGTGGTTTTCCAGGGGTGTCAGGGTTGGGATGTGCTGCTGGGTGTTGTGGAACAGCATCGTGGGTGGGATTTACCCCCTCTCTGTGCCCCAGGACACGCAGGAGAAGGAGAAAACCGTCCCCCCTGAGAGGGCAGAGGAGGCAAAGCTCAAAGCCAAATATCCCAACCTGGGCCAGAAGCCTGGAGGGTCTGATTTCCTCAGGAAGAGGCTGCAGAAAGGGGTATGTGTGTGGCACCAGTGCCCCCAGCCCTCCCTCAGTGCCCCAGAATTCCACAGCCCTGGGCTCCTTCCAGTGCCTGGGCTGGATGTGGCACCCAGAGGGCACCAGGCTGAGGCAGGGAGGGCACAGGAGGGGTTTGTACCTCCCCAGGACCCCAGAACTGCTCCCTCGGGGGGGCTGGCTCTGTGTGTCCCTCAGCAGGGGATCCCTGTCCCCAGACCTGGGCTGGAGGTGAAACGAGTGCCTGAACCCCCCTGGGCACTGAGATGCTCCACGGGGGAAACTTCTGGCAGCTTCTCCCAGTGGCTTCCCAAAACTGCTTCCCAAACGTGGCCACAGAGCCCCAGCACAGCCTTTTGTCAGGGAAGGGCTTTCTGATGCCATGGAAGGACAAAACCAGGCTCTCCAACTCTCCCTGTGCCCAGCAAAGCCCTGCCCAGCCCTGGCACAGCCTCTCCAGGCTCTGGGAAGGAGCAGAGTCCTGGGTGAGCAAAGGGACTGAAGTGCCCTTTGAGCTGGGAGGTGCCCCAGCCCTGTCCTTGCAGACAGTTCCCTGCTCTTGGGAGCCAGGAGGGAGCCTGGCACCACCCAGGCTGTGTTCCCTGGGCACAAACCCCTCCCCTGGCTCATCCCTCTGCCCCTGGAGGTGTCTGCTGTGCCTGTGCTCAGCATTCCAGGGGCCTCTGGACTGGGATTCAAGAGCAGGATGGGGCTGGGCTGTCCCAGACAGCCAAAGGTCACCGACACCCACAGTGTGTGCCCAGGGGGTGCCCTGCTCAGGTTTGTGGGGCACAGGAGCTGCCACCCAGGGCAGGTGACTCACTGGGCTGGCTCTGAAGGGCCTTTGACTCAGACCAGGCTCCCTGGCAGGATTTCCCCTTTGTCTGGTGTTTTTATGGATCCTGAAGGATCACCCAACCCTCCAGGCTTCTGCCCCACTAACCCAGATCCTCTCCCCCCGCAGCAAAAATACTTCGATTCTGGCGACTACAACATGGCCAAGGCCAAGGGGAAGAGCAAACAGCTGCCAAGTGCTGGGCCAGACAAGAGCCTGGTGACAGGAGACCACATCCCCACCCCCCAGGACCTGCCCCAGAGAAAGTCCTCCCTGGTCACCAGCAAGCTGGCAGGGTAGCCTGGCACTGCCAGGCAGAGCTTCCCGAGTTTGGGCTTCTTCTCTTTGGGCCTGGATGGATTGAACTTCACGGGAGCACCAGAGGGATGGGGGCACCAGAACCCACCGAGACCTTGGAGTCTTCCCAAGGGGAGGGGCTGGACCCTGGGCAGGGCTGCTCTGGCCTTCACTCTCCTGCTGTTGGGAGCCCCTGGAGTGCTGGGGGAGCCCCTGGAGTGCTGGGGGAGCCCCAGGAATGCTGGGGGAGCCTCTGGAGTGCTGGGGGAGCCCCTGGAATGCTGGGGGAGCCCCTGGAGTGCTGGGGGAGCCTCTGGAGTGCTGGGGGAGCCTCTGGAGTGCTGGGGGAGCTGGAGGAGCAGGAGAGGGCACCAGGAGGCACCTGGAGGGGGCTGAGGGTGGGAAGGTTTGGGGAGAAGGCAGAGATGGACCTGGCTGGGCAGGAGGTGTGAGCCCTGCTCTGGGAGTGTGATCCCTGCTCTGGGAGTGTGAGCCCTGCTCTGGGAGTGTGAGCCCTGCTCTGGGAGTGTGAGCCCTGCTCTGGGAGTGTGAGCCCTGATTTGGGAGTGTGAGCCCTGATTTGGGCACCCCAAGCTTGGATTTCTTTATTTTTTCTTCCCCTTTTTTCCCCTTCCTGCCTTTTCTTTGTTTCAAGCCTGGGGTGGAAAATAATAAAACCTCCCAACCTAACAAGAGCTTGAGGACAAAAAGCCCCAAACCTGGGCCAGGCCAGCCCCAAACCTGCCCCAGTTCAGCCCCAAACCTGCCCCAGTTCAGGCCCTGTTCTGGAGGCCCAGGCAGAGCTTTCAAGGGCAGTTCCTGCCTGGTTGGCTCAGGGTGTTCTGGGAATCTGTGTCACCCCCAGCACTCTCCTGTTGCACTCAGGACTGTGGTGCTGCTTCCCAGGAGGGTGTTTGCCAAGGGTGTGCTGGAATGTGTGCGTTGCCTTCAGGTGGTTCCCACAATCCACCCGAGGCTCTGAGGGCTGTTCTTGCTGCTCTCCAGGCCTGGAGCAGGGAGTGTGGTGGGATTGGGACCTGCCCAGTGTGGGGCTCCTGCACTTTGCCAGCCCTGGATGTCCTGCTGTCTGTCCCAGCCACGTTGTAAATAGAAACTAATATATATTAAATATATATATAATTTTTTACATGTTCAGCTGGTCCAGAGTGCTGTGCTTGCTTTTTGGATTGAAACAAAACCCCAGAAGAGGAAACAAAACCCCAAAAGAGGAAATAAAGGATGCAGAGGGGGCTTTGCTGGGGGGGCAGAGGGAAGAGGGGGTGGATTTCCAACCTCCCCTCCCTGGTTTTCCAGGAGAAGCACTTGGACACCACAGTTCTGTGCAGGGGTGGTGGCCTTGGAGGGGGCTCTTCCCGTTCCACCTGAGGGCTGATTTTGGGAGCCTCCTGCCCACCTCTCGGGGGAAGGGGAGCAGCAGGAATGGCCCTGGATGTTGGAGGGATCACAAAGGTGGGGATTTGATGCCCCCAGGGCTGGGCGAGGGCTCAAAGGACCCTCAGGGTGCAGCCTGGGGTGGGCTGGGGCACCAGGAGGGGTTGGGCTCACTGCCTAAAATCAAAGAAAGAATTCTCTGGACAGTGTTGGTGTAGAAAGGTTAAAAAGCAGCTCTTTAATAAGGTGCTTCAGGTGCCCCAAAATTGTCCACCCCCAGGTCCTGCCATGGGCTCACATCCCAGAGGGAGCTGGTGGTCCCAAGACCCCAGATCTTCCTCCCACAAAAGTCTCCATCAACTCTCTGTGTCCTGCTTGGACCATTTTCAAGGATTTTGGGCCTTCTGAATAGTTTTGACTCTCTTACAGGAACTGATGTGCCTGTTGTGTCTTATTCTAAGGACATTTCCTGCAGACAAACATTTTAGACAGATAAAATGTTCTTAACCTTGCTGCAATCTTTGTCCAGTGGGGCTCTTGAGGAGGAACATCAAGCAACATTTCAGGAATCTAATACAGGAATCTAATTAAAGCTACTCAGCTGAAGTGCTGCTAAAGGTGCTAAAATAATTCTGTATAATCCTGGATTTTAAGGCATCACCACATGGGGCTTCTTTGGGGTGCTCCTGTACCCCAGGGATGGGCACTGGGGGGGAGAGGGCACGGGAGAGCCTGAGGGGCTCAGCACAGTCACTCCAACTCCCTCTCCTTCCTCCTCCTCCTCCTCCTCCTCCTCCTCTTTCAGGGCTCACTTCAGCCCCCCCCCTCCTTCCCCAGGTGTGTGAGCAGTTGTGGGGGGCTCTGGGGGGCTGTCCCTCAGTGGTGCAGGGACATGGGGGGCACTGAGGGGTGTAGAGAGAGCTGAACCCCAGCTATGGGGCCTTGGGGGCTGTGCTGAGCCATCCACAGGGCTCTGGGGTGTGCACAGGGCACAAAAATGGGTACGGGGTGTTTGGGGGCCTCCCATTGTGCCACAGGGGCCAAGTGGCCACTTGACTCAGAGCTGAGAGACTGAGGGGGGGCACAGGGGTGAGGGGACAGCAGAGTGAGGGGGGGTTTGTCACAAATCCCTGTCCCCTCCTTGCCATGGGGGTCAGGGCTGCCTCCCAGTGCCACCTTTCCCACACTGGGTGTCCCCTCTGTCCCACCCTGGAGGCTTCACAGCTCTGGGATCCTCAGCCCTGACGTCACCCCTTGTTCTCCCTGCAGTTCGAGAGCCGATGTGTCACTGGGGGGGATGTGTCACCGTGTCACAGGTGGGATGAGTTCCAAGGAATCCACTGCCCCCCTCCCTCCTGGATTCCCCAGGCCAGGCCATCCCACAGCCCCTGGAGAGCCCCTGGGGATGGGCAGGGACGTGCTGTTCCGGCTCAAGTATGTGTTGTGTTTGTGCTAAACCTTGGCACTGCTGCACAATTACGTGCCCGAGCTCTGCCTGTTTTTGCTCCTGGTGCCAAGAATTCGCCTCCCGCCAGGGCCACATTCCTTGGGGCCACCGGAGGGATTTTGGGAGGGACGGGTTTTGTCTTGCTGGACCCCCAGTGCCCGGGTTTGGGGCAGGGCCAGGGGGGAGAGGAGCTGGCAGGGGGTGAAGGGGCACCTTGGGGGGGGTCAGTATCCCTGGTTTTTTCCCAAAATCCGGGCCAGAGGGATCGGGGAGGGGTCAGGATGGGGCTGTGCCTTGTGCTCACCACAACCTCCCCTGCTGCTCCGAACACCACACACTGATGATGCTCAGGGTGGTGACAGAGGTTGGGTTTGCTGCACTTTGTCCTCAAAAATGCTCCAACATCTTCCCACCCTCACCATTAAAAATTTCCTCCCAATCCAGGTCTAAATCCACCCTCTTTTAGTTTAAAACCATCACGTCCTGTCCTGTAGGAACAGGCCCTGCTAAAAAGCCCTTCTTATTAACTCCATTCAAGTATTCCAAGGTCCCTCCAGAACCTTCTCCTCTCCAGGGGGGACATCCCAACCTCTCCCAGCCTTTCCCACGGCAGATCCTCCAGCCCTTGGATGCTTTTTGTGACTCCAAAAGCTTTGCCTGCAGGGAGGACTCCAGAGCCGCGTGGAAAATTCCACGAGGGATTTCCCGAGTCCACACCACAATCCCGTCTCTCCCGGGGCTGTTCCCACTCCCCATCCGCGGCTTTGTCCCAGAAGGCTCGGGAAGGACCCGGGAGGGGCCGAGCCCGGGATGGGGGACACGGGGATGCTGCAGCGTGGGGTGGGACCCCGTGCTGGGGCGGGGGGGCTTTGCCTTGGGGGGTCGTGGCTCTGCAGCCCCTCGTGTTTGCGGGGGTGGGAAGGACCGGAGAGCACCGGGAAGGACCGGAGATCCCGGGAAGGACCGGAGACCCCGGGATGGGGGTACCGGAGGCGGGAGGGGAGTCAGTGCCTCGCGGTGGGGAAAAGTGGGGTGATGCCCCTTATCGCCTTCTCCACCCCAAAGGGCCACGCCGGCCGGCCACCCGCCAGCGGAAACCGACGCGAAAACGGGCGTGGAAAGGGGAAGCGGTACCGCCCCCGCCGCACGTCACCGGCGCCGGGATATAAAGACGACGGGCCGGTCCCGCCCGCATCCCGCCAGCCGCTCGCACCAGGCGCCATGTTCTTCATGAAACCGAAAGCCGTCATCGGATTCAACCTCTACTGCGGCGGCGGCTCGCCGGGACTGCCGCCTGAAGCGTCGGGACAGCGCTCGGAGCCTCCGCCCGGAGCCGCCGCCGCCGCCTCAGCGGAGCCTCCGCGGGAGCGCCCCGGGGCCGCCGCCGCGCGACCCGACCCCCCGCGCACGCTGATTGGCTGCGGCGCGGCGCCGCGCGCGCTGATTGGCTGCGGCGCGACTCTTTGGCGCCCCGAGGAGGAGCTGGACGGCTGCGAGCCCGAGCCCGAGCGCGGCCCCGGCGACGATTCCCTGCCCGGGACCCCCCCGGGACCTCCCGACCGGCTCCGCCACGACTCGCTGGAGCTCATCAGCCGCTACCTGCGCGAGGTGGCGGGAGAGGTGCAGCCCAGCTCCAAGAAGCTGTTCCCGGGGCTCCTGGGCGGGCCCGGCCGGCCCGGCGCGCAGGGGGAGGCGGTGATGGAGAAGGCGCTGGAGACGCTTCGGAGGGTCGGCGACGGCGTCATGAGGAAACACGAGCTCGCCTTCCAGGGTGAGTGATGAGCAGACCCTCCGCGGGGCACCAGGATGGGGTTTGTGGGGTTCGGAGAGGGGGCACCGAGATGCGGGGGGGATGGAGGGCAGGGGGAGCCCCCCGTGCCACCCGCAGAGCCCCCCCTGCCACCCCCAGACCCCCCATGGAGGAAGCGATCGAAGGTCCCAGGATGTGACCTTGGGTTGGAGGGAGTTAAATAAAACCGGCTGAGAAGTGATTAAAAATGAAACTGAACTTTGTTCCAGCGGGAGGAGGAGAAGCCTCGGGTGGTGTGTGCGGAGCAGATAATCTGGTTACAGATTAGCCCCGGTTCCAACTCAAGGCCCTCTTGGCTCGCTCTGACTGTGCAAATAATCCCCAAAATGCGTTAGATCAGGAGTTCAGAACCTTCACCCCCAGGATTTCTGGGCGGGGGAATTCTGGACGATGTGCTCAGGTTATCACAGAGTCTTGGAATGGTTTCGGTGGGAAAGAACCTTAAAGCTCATCCGGTGCCACCCCCTGCCATGGGCAGGGGCACCTCCCACCAGCCCAGATCGCTCCAAGCCCCATCCAACCTGGCCTTGGACACTTCTAGGGATCCAGGGGCAGTCCCAGCCGCTCTGGAGAACTTGTTTTAATGTATTTCACCCACTTCTGCAGAGTCCTGGAACAGCCTTAGGAAGTTGAACCCCAGTGCCTGTGCCCTGTTGATGAACTGGAAGTGAGAAGTGCCTGTTTTGACCTAGTTTGGTGTGACTGAGGCTGTTTTGGGGCTGGCCTGAGCCCTGGGGCTGGTGATGGGGCAGAGACCCCAGGGCAGGACGGTGCCCAGCTCAGAAGGGTACTGTCTGCATTTCCTCGAGTTGGTGCCCCCCAAAATCAGGGAGGTAGGAACTAAAATTGTGCCAAGGCCTTCATGTCTCTGTCCCCTGTGCCCTTGGCTGTGCCACTGGGAAGGGCCGTGGGTTCAGTTCCTCTGTCCCAATTCCCGGACGTGCCTGTGGAATGATTCGTGGGAGGAATGTCCAGAGTGACCTTGAGGCTTCTCAAGGGCTGGTGCTTTCCCATGAGCAGAGCAGGAACTGCCTTTGGGAAGGTTTCCTGCAAGTTTGAGCAATAACAAGCAACGCCTTTCGGTTTCGTAAAGGCTCCTCTTGTTTGCCTTCCCCTGAGAGGGCACTGCAGGTCGAGCTGGGGAATTCTGCTCTTCCAGGACATAATCCCGGGTTAAGGAATTTGGTGACACATCTTGGGGGGTGTCCTTGGCTGGACTCAGCCCAGCCTGTGGTTCTGACGTGGTGGGGCTTGAAAGCCTCGAGCCAGGGGAGTGTGACGTGCTCAGACACCACAGCTGTGCCCCAGAGGTGGGGAGGAAGGAACTAAAAGTGTGTCATGGGCTGGTTTCTGTGTGGCCTCTGAGGAAGCAAGACTTGCTCTTGCTCTCCAGCCCTGACTCTTGCAGCCCTTGGGGGGTGGTTTGCACCTTCCCCCCTGGCCCTGCCTCTAAAGGAGTGTCCCACAGGAATGCTGAGGAAACTGGAGATCCAGCAGGAGGAGGACCTGCGGTCGGTGGTGGAGGTGGCTGCCCACCTGTTCAGTGATGGGGTGACCAACTGGGGCCGGGTGGTGACCCTCATCTCCTTCGGGGCCTTCGTGGCCAAGCACCTGAAGAGCATCAAACAGGAGCAGTGCATTGGGCCCCTGGCTGGGATCATCACAGATGCCCTGGTGTCCTCCAAGCGGGAATGGCTGCTCAGCCAGGGCGGCTGGGTGAGTTTCTGCCCCTTTCCAGACATGCCAGCCTGGCCCTGGCCCTGGCACAGCCACGTGTGTGGCACTGGGCATGGGGCTGAGGGACTGGGGGAGTGGGGGAGAACACTGGGATGTGCTGGGATGGGACTGGGGGACACTGGAATGTGCTGGGATGGGACTGGGGGACACCGGGATGTGCTGGGATGGGACTGGGGGACACTGGGATGTGCTGAGGTGGGACTGGGGGACACTGGGATGTGCTGAGGTGGGGCTGGGGGACACTGGGATGGGCTGGGACTGGGGGAACACAGTGGGATGTGCCGGTACTGTGGGAGCACACTGGGATGTGCTGGGCTGGCTGCACAAGGCAAGGTGCCTGGCAGGGGAGTGACTGTCCCTTCTCTCCCTTCCCAGGAGGGCTTTGTGGACTTTTTCCGGGTGGAGGACCTGGAGAGCAGCATCAGGAACGTGCTGGTGGCGTTTGCAGGCGTGGCTGGGCTGGGGGCAGGCCTGGCCTACATGATCCGGTGAGGAACAGCACTTGGGGTGCACTTGGCTCTGTGGGGGCTGCAGAGCTGCTCCCTCCCTCCTCTGAGTGCTCATCAAGCTGGACTTGAGAGACCCAACTTGGAGGTGTCCCCCGAGGAGCTGTTTCCAAGCAGGAAGGTGTGGCCTGGTCAGACTGTGGGTCCTGATGAGGATTTGTTGCTTTGGGAACAGAAGGTGTTGGAAGACTTGATTGTTCTGCTTCCTCCAAGAGGATGGTGATGGGAAGCTGGAGTGGACTCCTCTTGGATCCTGCAGGGAGCCATCTGTGAGCACCAGCAGCTCCTGGCTGGACTGAGGCCTCCTGGGCTTGGAGGGGCAGCTTTGCCCACAGCAGCTGTTTCAGGGCTGTGGTTGTGGCTTTCTGGAAATAGTCCCTTCTGTGCTGCTGGTGGTGTCCTGCCTAAACCTGCAGCCCTTTGGCTGGAGCAGAAGCCCTGGATGCCCCCCAGGTGTGGTGGCTCCAGGTGCAGCCCCCTCTGGAAGGGGCAGAGCTGTGCCAGCACCGAGATGTGGGATCTGCTGCCAGAACATGAAGTGCTGGAGCCCTGCCCTGTGCCCTCCTTCCCTCCCTGGGGGGCTCCAGCCAGGGCAGAGCCTCAGGGGGTGTGCAGGGGGCACAGCCAGCTCTGCCCTGGCCCTGCCCAGCCACTCCTGGCTGCACACAGACAGTCTGAAAACTTGGGAGTGCATTGGTAAGTATGTAAAAGGAACCCCCCATGGGGTGGAGAGGCTGTAGAGAACCTGTAAATATCTATAAAGCTGTAGAATATGTACATTTTTACAGAGCTGATGATACAAAAAAAGGAGGAATTCTGAATGTGGTAGAGCTGCTTCTGGGTGCACTGCAATTCCTTCCTCATGGGAAGCAGCATTTTTGTGGCAAAGCCTCTTCCTGCCTTGACTCCAGTCAAGCCTTTCCCCAAAGTACTTGAGCAGCACAGAGTGACAGGCAGAGTGGCCTCAGTGTCCCCACAGCTGCCTGGCAACAGCTGATGTTTCTGTTTGTTTTAATTCTTTTTTTGGTGGTTCCTGCCCTTCTGGTGGCTGGGGAGGAGCTGGGGGAGTTGGTCTCAGTCACTTCCTCGTCTTCCCTTCCTCCTGAGCCTCCGAGCCATGAGCTGGACGAAGCTGATGTTTGAATGTAAACCTTGTTGGAGCTGATTTAAACCCCCTCAGTTCGGGGCTGCAGCTCGTGCCAGTCCCTCAGGGCTGGCCCTGGTGCCCAAGTGGGTGGCATCACTCCCTGGTGGCCTTACAGGGCTCATCCACCCCTGACTGTGGAGTGACCACTCCGTGAAGCTCCAACCAGTGGGACCAGGTCCTGCTCCACCAGGAATTCCTCACCCATGGGGTGGCTCCAGGTCCTGCTCCACCAGGAATTCCTCATTTGTGTGGTGGCACCAGCCTGGGGGCAGAGCTGTGAGTGCTGGTGCTGCAATCAGGCTGTTTGTGTGCTGAGCAAGCTGGAGTTTGGTCAATAAATGTCTTTTTGTTCTCACTGCTCTGAAGCTCGTTTGGCCTAATGAGGTGCTGAGCTCGTGGGGGGGTTGGCTCTGGGTTTTTTGTTAGAAAACCTCTGTGGGCTGTGGGGAGCAGCTCTGGGGTGTCCTGTGGCACCTCTTGGGCTCCCCAGAGCTGCTCTGGCTCGGAGGTTTCTCTGTCTGCGTGGGTGGGGACAGCCCAGAGGCACCTCGTGCTCGGTGCCTGCACAGCTCCCACAGCTCCTGGTGCCTGCAGGTGGCACCTGGGCATTGTCCCCCTCCCTCCCAGGGGACCTGGAGAGGGGGAGATTCCTCTCCTCGGGACGTGCTCTGTGCCCATTCCAAGGTGGGGGGGGGTGTCCTGCTTGGGTTTGGGCACAAAATCCCAAACTGGGTTGGGGTTGGGAGGGAAGGAGCATCCAGTGCCACCCCGTGCCAGGGCGGGGGCACCTCCCCTAAGCCCTGTCCAGCCTGGCCTTGGACACTCCAGGGATGGGGAATGCAGGATTCCCTGGGAAACCTGTGCCAGGGCCTCATCCAGCACATTCCTGCTGCAGTTGTGCTGGGCATCTCCTTAGGGGGGTCCTGCACCCCCAAACTCCCCGTCTGCCATGCCCTGTGCCCCCCAGATTCCCATTCCTGCCCATTTGGGGTGAGGGAGTGTGGGATGAGGGATCAGGGGCTCCATGAACAGCTCCCTCCTCCAGGAGCAGCTCTGCCCTGGGAGCCTTGCCTGGAAACCCCCTCCCAAGGGGCAAAGCACTTTCCTGCCCCAAACTGTGCCAGGGCTCTGCCCCACGGGGCACCATCAGAGGCAGAGGGGGGGCAGCAGCTTCCTGAGGAGCTGGGTTGGCCCTGGCACCCAAACCCACTGCTGTGACTCAGCCCAGCTCTGCACAGGCAGCAGAACGCTGCTGGGTGTGGGGTTTTTCTGCTTTTTTTTTTTAGGGTGGTGGTTTTTGTTTTGGTTTGACTTTTGTTTTTCTTTTTTTTTAAATTCTGTGTCTGTTTGGGGGGGTTATTTTGGGCCAGTTTGGTTCCCCGGGGTGTGGTGGGGCCCTGATGCAAAGCTGGGCCTTTGCCATGGAGATATGCAAAGGTGGGAGGGGGATCTGGGGGGGCAGAGGGCACTTGGGGGGTGGTGGCACCTCAGAGGTGGGTGGGAGGGTTTGGGGGCAGGTGGATTTTGGG
>JAWWLZ010000074.1:2991561-3002415 GCA_035041345.1 Poliocrania exsul
GATGGATGGATGGATGGATGGATGGATGGATGGATGGATGGATGGATGGATGGATGGATGGATGGATGGATGGAGAGTCCCCGGTGGGTGGAGCCGGCCCCCACCCGCGATGTCGATGGGGACACACAGTGGCGGGGGGGGGGGCGGGCGTCGGTGAGACCCCGCCGTGGGTGCGGGCGGAGCCCCCCGGGGAGCGGCGGTGACATCCGCGCCGCCGTGGGGACCCCCTTCCTCCGGGCTGGGGCGCGTCCCCGGTTCCCCCCTCCGGTGGGAGCCGCCTCCCTGGGGCGGGGGGCTCGGGGAGGGGCGGCCGCTCCCCGTCCCGCCAATATCCGCCGCCGCCGCGATGTGCGGGGCATCCTCCGGGATGTGCGGGGCATCCGCCGCCTCTGGGATGTGCAGGGCATCCTCCGGAGTGTGCGGGGCATCCTCGGGGATGTGCGGGGCATCCACCGCCTGGGGCATGTTCGGGGCATCCTCCGGGGTGTGCGGGGCATTAAGCGGAGCCCCGGCCCGCCAGACAAAGGGATTTCACCTGCTCGCCGATCGGGTCGCGACAGGCGCGGAGCGATTGGGATTTTGGTCATGGCTCGGCGGTGACAGCGCCGTGTCCTCCCTCCGTCGCTGCGGGTCCCTGCGGGGTGGCCGATGGGGGCTCGGCCCCGCCGTCCCCGTCTGGCTCTGCTGGCGGCTGTGTCGGGAGTCGCCTGTCGTGACAGAATGGCTGCTGCGTGTGTTTGGGTGGGGAGCTGCAGCGGCTGTGCACGGCCTGGGCTGTGTCCCCGTGTGTTGTCGTCTGGACGTGGGGGGGGGACAGTCGCCATCCACATCCCTACCCTTGGCCCCTTGGAAGCAGGGAGGGGGTTCTGGCATGGGATTGGTGGTCCTGGGGGAGGGGGGGTTGGCACAGAGGCTGAGCCCCCCCTGCTCCCCCACAGCCCTCCCTGATGCTGTCACAGGCAGAGCCTCTCTGGGGGCTGATGGCTGCGTTCCCATCCACGAATCCCAGGATTTATTCTGGTTTTGGCCACGGTCCTCCCACGGGCACCTGAGAGAGTCACTTGGGTGTGGGTGCAGCTCAGCCCCACGGGGTGGGCACGTCCTGGCACCCCCAGCGTGGTGATGCTCAGTGCGTGGGTCAGGGGCTGGCTGAGCTTCCCTCTGAGCATTCCCAGGAGGAGTGGCCGTGATCCAGAGGTGTCCCGGGGCAGGATGCAGCCCAGATGATGACACTGCAAGATTTCTTCCTGGGCCGGCCCTCTGCTGTGGGAGCACTGCCAGGCTCCCCATGGTCCAACACACCAAGACAAAGGACCCCCCACAAATCCCCTGGGAGCAGAGGAGATGGATGGCTGGGAGATGCTTGGAAAGAAGCTGCTTGTGTGTCTTTGTGGCAGAGAAAACCCTTCCCTGGCACCTGTGCTGGGGCAGGATGGACAACCTGCCTCTTCTCCTTGGAGAACTGTCCCTCCAGCGCTCTGGATCTCAGAACCACAACTGTGGTGGGGCCTCGTGGAACCCCTGGAAGCCACCCAGGCCCTGGGCTCGCTGGTCCTTCACCCCCTGTTTGTGCTCTTGGCTGCCGTTGTGCTGCTGTCGGCACATTTCTGCCTGTTTGGGCTGTGCGTGGTTGTCCTTGCTGGGAGGATTATTCTCTGCAGGGTTATTCCACCCAGGAGTTGTGTAACCCTTTTGTTTGGACAGTGCCCTGCTGTTGTCCCATGGCAGGGCACGACATGCCAAAACCAGACGACTTGGGGCTGTTTTTCCCTGTGCTTAATCCTGTTGGGATTGACCATTGGGAGGTGTCTGAAGGCAGCGGAGATGAGGGGTTTGCAGAGAGGCAGGTCCAGGATGCTGTGCCCATCCTCCAGGGTGGCTTCATCTTCTGAGGCCGGTGGAGACCACGTGGGAGAAGCTTCCCATGCTTCCAGCTGGTGTCCTGGCTGGAAAAAATCATCCATCCTGCCCTGCCTGTGTGGGATGGGGTCTGGTGATAGGAGCACCAGGCTGGGAGAGAGGTTGGGACTCTCTTTTAAGCAGGTCCTGCGGTCCTGTAGCCTCAGGAGGAGCTTTGGGGAGGTGTCAGCACTGGTCCTAAGCTGGACTGTGGGAGTCTGTGTGTGCCTGGAGACCCTGGAGAGGGAGCCCTGGTGTGACAGAGGAGGTGGAAGGCCCAGAGTTGTCTCAAGCAACGTAATCCTTTGCTTGCTGCTTCCCCAGCACTTTTACCCCGTGCCCTGTTCCCACATGCCATTAGGGCTCTCCATATGCTCCAAGTGTCTGTGCCAGCACAAGGCCTTGGCTCTGGAGCAGAGGAAGCAGTGCCATCCCTGGTGAGGCACGAAAGGAAGGGAGTGTGACCTCTCTGCATCACTCAGTACCTGCCTGGCCTGATTTTGGCTGACTCTGATCAGCTGCCTGGGGGAAATGAGCTGGGATCAGCACTCAGCCAGTGCAGAGGGAAGGAGGGAAGAGCATGGAATCCACCACTCAGCTGCCTGGCACAACGTGTTAGGCTCAACAGGCAAGGCTGGATTTTAAGACAAAGCCCAGGATCAAGTGCTGCAGAGGTGCCACCACATGCCCAGACTGTGAGGCAGGAGCTGGCACTGCTGCTGGGGCACAGGGATTGGACTGCTGTCCTTATAAAGCCTTGGGGTTTGGCATGGTTGGGGGGGTTTGGAATGGTTGGTGGGGTTTGGCATGGTTGGTGGGATTTGGAATGGTTGGAGGGGGTTGGCATGGTTGGAGGGGTTTGGCATGGTGGGGGGGGGGTTGGCATAGTTGGAGGGGGTTGGGAGCCTGGGGGCTTGGCCTGCTGTTGGGAGCACTGGTGAGGCTGCACCTCGAGTCCTGTGCCCAGTGCTGGGCCCCTCAGTTCAGAAGGAGGTTGAGGTGCCTGGAGTGTGTCCAGGGAAGGGCAGTGAGGCTGGAGAAGGGTCCTGAGCACAGTTCCTGTGAGGAGCAGCTGAGGGAGCTGCACCTGGAGAGGAGGAGGCTCAGGGGAGACCTTCTCACTCTCTGCTCCTTGACAGGAGGGTGTGCCCAGGTCGGGGTCAGTCTCTTCTCCCAGGGAACCAGAAGGCAAAGTCTTGAGATGCACCAGGGGAGGTTTAGGTTGGACATTAGGAAGAAATTCTTCACTGAGTGATCAGACATTGGAATGTTCTGCCCAGAGAGGTGGTGGATTCTCCATCCCTGGAGGTGTTTAAGAGGAGATGGGATGTGGCACTCAGTGCCATGATCTGGTTGACAAGGTGGTGTTGGATCAAAGGCTGGGCTTGATGATCTCAGAGGTCTTTTCCCACCCAGCTGATCCTGTGAAATCCCAATGGGATGGGGCGTTGCTGAGCTGAGCATCTCCCAGGGGTGGGTACCCAGGGAAGCGCCCTGCTTGCCCAGGATTCCCTGCCTGTGAGGTCTCCTGCCTGTGAGGTGCTGCCTCTTCTCCCCCTGCCCGACGTTCTCGCCTCTCCAGGGGTGTTGGGATCGCCTGGAGGCGGCGACATCTGGGGAGTCCCCGCGGCGCTGGCACCGCCGCGCTCAGCCAGATGGAGGAGCTACAACAGAGCTCAGTTTGTGTTCACTGCTTGGTTTCTCACCTCGCTTTCCCCCAGTCCGGGGGGTCTCGTGCCCATCCAGGTCCTGGCAGCAGAGTGGCAGTGGCAGGGAGGAGGTGGTGCGGGATGTGGACGTGTGTCTGAGGGTGGTTTTGGTGGCAGTGCCAGCGTGGTGGGCTCCGTGCGCTTTTGGGCAGCTCTGTGCTCCTTGTGCCAGCGTTTGGCCTGGCACCCCTGTGCCCAGCCTGCTCTCCCTCCATCTCAGCTGCTCTCCAGGCTCCTTTTCCAGCCCCAGCAATGCTTTGGCCGTGCAGGTCAGCCCAGTGCTGGTTCTGCCCAGACTGAGTTGAATCCTCGTTGCTTTGGCTCTTCGGTGCTTCCGTGGGCACTCAGAGGTGCTGCCAGTGCTGTGCCACCCCCGTGCTCAGATGGATCTGCTCCTCCTCCTCCTCCTCCCAGTTACTGGGTCAGCTCAGCTTGAACCATCTGCTCCAGCTCTGTCCCCTCTGCTC
This sequence comes from Poliocrania exsul, assembly GCA_035041345.1. Classification (NCBI taxonomy): domain Eukaryota; kingdom Metazoa; phylum Chordata; class Aves; order Passeriformes; family Thamnophilidae; genus Poliocrania; species Poliocrania exsul. The sequence goes on from JAWWLZ010000074.1 coordinate 2,995,637, forward strand.
TTGGCCATGGAGCAGCAGAGCCTTCGTGGTGAGCTGTGAGTGCCCTCCCTGGTCCCTGTGCCCACCTGGGAGGGCAGGTGTGGGGCCGAAGCTCTTTGTACCCCTTTCAACGAGCCGCTCCTTCCCCCAGGGGCTGTCGCAGTGGGCAGTGCCCGGGGGGAAGTGAGGATGAAGAGGAGGGAGGATGAGGAGCCGGGCATGGCAGTGAGGATGAAGAGGAGGGAGGATGAGGAGCCGGGGGGAGGTCGGGGGAGGCAGCGCTGCGTGCCGTGTTTGGGCAGTGCCAACCCAGACAAACGCAGGCAGTGCCAGCAGAGGGAGGCGGAGAAGCCGAGCCAGCGCTGAGGGCTGGGCACGAATGTGCTTACCCATTCCAGTCACCTGCCTGGCGTCACGCTCTGCCTCCCCGAGGGCACCGCGATGGGCAGGCGGAGAGGGGGGCGATGCCGCAGCTCGCAGCGCTCGGGCAGGGCGGGGGCTCCGCTCTGGTTTGGGGGTGCTGGAGGGCACCAGGGCTGGCTGTGGAGCCTGGCAGGGCATCTTTGTGGGTTCGGCTGGAGTTTGGCGCTGAGCTGCCCTCCCCTGTGCGAGGGGACCTGCCCCTTCCTCGGGTGATGCTCCAGGCAATGCTCCAGCTACAGATGCTTTTCCTCGCCTTACAACACCTCAAACGACGTGTTTGTTGGCAAGCCCCGAGCGGAGCAGCAGCTTTTCCAGCCCGCTGCTCCTGCTGCTGCTGCTGCTGTTTTCAGGCTGGGAATTCCAGGGAGAAGGAGTTCTGACTCTGCTGGTCCCAGTGGTGCAGGTTCTGAGGGTCAGGGTGGGATTGTTGGGGTGTCTGTGCAGGGCTGGGGGTTGGATGGTTGATCCTCGTGGGTCCCTCCCAGCTCAGGATATTCCACAGTTCTATTTCTGGGAGGTGGCATCGGTATGTGCTGTGCCCCAGGAGAGCAGCAGAGCTGCCAGGGCTTCCCCACTCCTTATTCCTGCTACAAATATCCTCTTACACCACCTCGGGGTGTTTAATCCTCGGCAAGTTTGGAGGGACAACTCCTCAGGACAGAGCTGTGCTGCAAGTGCTGAGGCTCCTGCAGAGCCCCGAGCCTGTGCCAGGGCATCGGGGCATCCAGCACAGCCCACGAGACACCTCGCTGGGCAGGGAGAGCCTTAAAACGGAGCTGTCAAAGCACGGAGCTCGTTCCCTTGGCAACAGCCACGGTGGAGATTGGCCTGAGGGTAGGAGCTAAAAAACACTCTCGAAAAAGTAGTTATCGGCTGGTGGCTGCCGGGCTGGGGGAGGCTGGGGGAGAGGGGTCGTGCTGCCCCCGTGCCAGGGGGGCTGCGGGAGCTGCCTGGGGAATTAGTCACCTTTTGGGGGTCCCAGGAGGGCTTTGGCACAGGCAAAGGCTGTCATGGTGCTTGGGGGGGTTGTGGTGACCCACAGGGGGGGTTTCTCCCTCTGCTCTCGGGGTGTGCCCAAGCTCAGGGCTCTGCCCTCCCCGTGCCCACTGTAGCTCTCAGCTTTGTGTCCCTGAGCCGTGGGGTGGCCTTGGAAGGAGGCAGCCCCTGTGCCCAGTTCCTGGTGGCACCACTGCCTTTTACTGAGCTAACTGGGCACCAGCCTGGTGTGAATGTGCAGTGAGGCTGCCAATGCTGTGGGCAGGAGTGGGAGCTGGCACTGCCATCCCAGGGGTTCCCTGCCCAGCCCACTGCCATCCCAGCTCTCCTCTGGCCCTGGGGCAACTGGGAGAGCAGGAGGTGTCTGGGGGGACCAGGCTGTGTGGTTGAAGGAGGAGGAGAAGCTGCTTCCCAGCCCTGCGTGGTGAGGATGGAGCCACAGGGATGTGCAGGAGGGCCCTGGAAGCATCTGGCCATGGCTGGAGGAGGAGGAGGAGGAGGAGGAGGAGAAGGAGGGCACCCTGAGGTCCCAGAGCTTCAGCAGCAGTTCCAAACAGCCTCTCTTGAGCTGCTGATTGATGTTAATTGCTGTGTTTCAGCTACTTAACCCTGGTGAGGTGTCAGGGGCAGCTCTTGGCTGTGCCCGTCCCCTCGGGCAGGGGCTGCTCTGTCAGGAGGTGACCCCGTCCCTTGGGCAGGTCTGTCTGGAGGTGACCATATCCCTCTGCACTTCAGGGGGTGCTTGGGGTCACGTTGATGCCCCTTGGAGCTGCACCCAGCACCTTGGGGCTGCTGGGGCCATCCAGGGGGTCCTGGAGGTTGTGACCAACATCTTGAGAGGCACCAGGAAGTGGAGTGGGCTGTGATGAGGAGCTGCATCCTCTTGCTGTGCCCGTTCCCAGGAAATGCTCATGTCAGAGGAATGATACAGAATTTGGTGTCCAGAGTGGGGGTGGTTTGTGTGGGAAGATCTGAAGCCCCTGGACTCGATCACTTCCCTCCCAAGGAGTGAGGTCCCACCCCCCTGGCAGCTTGGACAGTGGGACCCCTCCCCACCTCTGCCTCTCACAGCCCATGTGGTGGACTCCAGAGCAGAGGGCTTGGCTGGGGCAGGGTGACAAGTGCCAGCATCGCAGTCCATGGGAGAGCTGGAGGTCAGAGCAGGCTCTGGGGGTTGTGTGTTTTCCATGTCCAGGGAGTGTTTGTGTTCCTGCGACAGTTCCTTGTGGGAGGGATGGGTCGGAGGCACTGGCTGTGGTGGCTGGAGGTGTAAGGGAGGTGGCAGAGGGTGGAGGGACATTTTGCCACGGGATGGGGTCACTGGATGGATTTATCTCCATGAGGAAAGCCCAGGAACACCCTGAAGCTCCTGGAAGGCGTCGCTGTGCCCCCAGTGGGGTCCCCCTGCTGCCCAGGTGACACCACACAGGAGTGTCCCCACCTGCCCCTCTCCTGGGTCAGCCTTCCAGGATCCTCTCCTGGGTCTGCCTGCCTTCCAACATCCCTCCCCCACCACCTTTGGCTTCATCCTGGTCCTCCATCTGCTCCCTGCACTTCCTGCTGCCCAGATCTTCTCTGCCTCGTTCCTACCTGGCACAGAGCTGTGCCCTCTTGGTGACAGCCATGAGGGATGTCTGGAATGAGGATGGAGCCCACCCTGGAGGGCACCCGGCCCTGGAGCTCCTGGAGGGATGTGTCCTGTCAGTGTCAGCTCCGAGGTGGATGGAGCAGATGCTCTGAAGCAAGAGCAGCTTTGCCTCTCTAACAAAATCTGGAGCAGCCTGGAATTGAATTCGAGCTCTGGGTATCCCAGATTGTGGATTCACACTCTGCTTGAATCAGCCCTGGAGGAGGAACCTCCGTGGATTCACACCCTGCTTCAACAGCCCTGGAGGAGGAACCTCTCACAGCAGATCTGAGCCCTCTCTGCCTCCTTCCCAATCCCCTGAGCCCAAAATTCCCACCCTGCCTGGGCTATTCCAGCCTGGATTCTCCCAGGGAAGGATTCCTGGCGCTGGGAATGTTGCTGAGCAGGTCGTGGCTGAGGAGGGAATTGCTGGAAGAGTCCTTGGAGAGGAGATGAGCACCTTGGGAAGGAGATAACACACCTTGGAGAGGAGATAACAAACCCTGGAAAAGGTCTGTGTCCACGGAGACAAACGGGATCTTTGGGATGAGGAGAACGAGGGGAACAACGAGTATTTTGGGGGATGGTTTTCCCTGGGGCTTCTCCTGCAACAGAGACGCTTCCCCAAGCTGGAGATGAGCTGGGATGGGGTGGACATGCCCAGGAGAGGACCCTGGTGGCTCTGGCTCCACCCCATGGCTGCAGGGCTCTTCCCAGGGATGCTCCAGCTGAAACAGCTCCTGCAGGGAGGATGTCACACCATGGCTGGCTGCAGAATTCCCCAGGGATTCAGAGATCTGTGTTTCCCCCTGGGCCCATCCTGGGACTGGACCTGCAGAGCTTTGGAGGTGCTCAGGGCTGGGTGGGGACTCGCATTCCAGCAGGTCCTGTCTGGGGAGCAGCAGAGACGAGACACATCTCCGTGCTTGGGGTTTTTTTCCCCCTCATAAATATGAATGCAGCCCCTCTGCACAAGAGCAGGGGTTTAATTAATGAAATATTGATTTTTCTGGCGCTGCTGCACCGACAGGAGCAGAAACAAACACAGGCAGCAGCTCTGGGCCCGGAACAGGAGCCTGGCACGGCCTGTGAGGGCTGGTTTTGGGGTGCCCAGGGTTGTTCTGCCTGTCCCTGGGTCTGAGGGTGTAGCTGAGCCCTCGGTGCCCTCCCTGGGGTGGGTCTGCCCCCTCCAGAGGGCCAAGGGGAGGGACAACTTTGTGCCCTCGCTGCGGGTTTGGCACCTTCAAAATGACTTTGCACCCTCTTGGGAGGTGGTGATGGGGCTCTGGCAGGCTTGGGTGGCCCTGGGGGGCACCCTGAGGGTCTGTGCAGGCTTGGGTGGCCCTGGGAGGGCACCCTGAGGGTCTGTGCAGGCTTGGGTGGCCCTGGGGGGCACCTTGAGGGTCTGTGCAGCCCCCAGACAGCCTTGGCTGTGGCACAGTGGCACGGAGGGAGGCGAGGGGACATTGCCAGCCCAGGCTGGCAGGTGGCAGCAGCTCTGTGCTGGCAGCACTCGCTGGCACGGGCAAGGCGGATGCCACCTGAGTGCCCAGCACCTGTCCCAGGGCACTTTGTGCCAGGACAACCTGAGAGCTTGGCTGCAGCCACGTTTCCAGAGCATCCCTGCCTGGAGGGGCTGGAACCCCCTGTGCCAGTCTCAGTTCTGAGCACTCTGTGGCACTGCCAGGGGTGAGTTGAGGTGGGCAAAGCTGCCCTTCATCTTCCTTGGGCACCCCCAGGCTCTGACTGGGGGCATGTGCTGGGCTGGTACTGCTGGATTGGGTTTAAATGGGGTGGTGGAATTTGGACAACAGTGGCTTGGAACAGCCTAATTCACCCCTAATTATGGTGGGAGCAGGACAAAGGCTCATTAACCAAATTAAAACCCTGGCTGGAGGTGTAGCAGAGCTGTGGCACAGACCTGTGCCCCCCCCACCCCGTGCCAACTCCAGGATTGGGGGTCCTGGTGGTCCCTGGAGAGAGCAGGAGAGCAAAGAGGGGGAGAACTTCAACACAAGGGTGGAACGTGGAGGTTCCTGGGGCTGAGCTCTGTTCACACTGGGCATGTTTTTAATGCCAGTTTGATGCCACTCTGGTGATCTGGGAGTGGGCAGGGAGGGACTCATGGAATCACAGAATGGTTGGGGTTGGAAGGGACCTTCAAGCTCATCGTGTTCCAACCTCCTGCTCCAAGCCCTGTCCAGCCTGGCCTTGGGCACTTCCAGGGATCCAGGGGCAGCCACAGCTTCCCTGGGCAACCTGTGCCAGGGCCTGCCCACCCTCCCAGGGAAGAGTTTCTTCCTTAAAATTTCTTCCTGGGACACTTCCAGCCTTTCTGCATGGAAAATGAGGAACTCCAGGTGCTCCCACCCCTGTCCCTGCTGCTCCTGCTCCATTTGCTGGGTGAGGGCATGGTGGGAGTGCCCCTCTCCCTGCCCAGCTCAGCTCCCTGGCGTGGGAGCTTCCCAAAATAGCTGTGGGTTATCTGATCCTGGTGCTGCCCTTGGAGCCTGAGGGAAGGGAAGGACAAGGAAGAGAAGGACAAGGAAGAGAAGGACGATGAGGAGCTGAGGAATCACAGCCTGGGGAGGGGCATTCACAGCCTGGGAGCAGAAGGAGCAAATCATTCCCTTGAGGGTTGGCACCAGGAGCGGGACACTGCCTGTGCCCACAGGTGGCACCCCAGGGCCCAGGGGTGATTTTGCTGGGATGGAGGTGGCTGGCAGAGCATCCTAGGGCTGTGGGGCAGAACTTGCTGCTTCCCCAGGTGTCTCCAGACAGTGCCAGGCTCTCCTGCTGCATCCTGGCATCCCCCTGCTCTGCTGGGATCCGCTCATGCCCAGTGGGCACCCCAGATCCTCCAGATCTGTGCTCAGAGCCAGGCCTGACACTGGTGTCCCTGTGCAGGTTGGCACAGAGATGCCATGAGGACCGTGCTGTCCCTGTCCCTGTGGATGCTTCACCCCACCTGATGCCACCCTGGATTAATTCCCTCCTGGGAAACGGCATCACAGGGCAATAAACCTTGTCCCTACGGAGGGACAAGGGGGTACAGACACACCCCTGTGCCAGGAGGGTTTGGGGGCACCACTGGTCCTCCCTCCCTCCCTCCCCTTGGCCTCTGTGATGCTCTGGAACCACACAATGCCCAGGACCCCCTAACTGCTCATCTCTGTGCCCAGAGAGCCAACCCACGACGTCAGATGAGACTGTGGTGGCCGGTGGCACCGTGGTGCTCAAGTGCCAGGTGGAGGACCCCGATGACTCCTCACTGCAGTGGTCCAACCCTGCCCAGCAGACCCTCTACTTCGGGGAGAAACGAGGTACAGGCACCAGAGCTGGGGGTGGCAGGGGGGGAGCGATGTGGGTGCACAGGGGGGAGGTGGCTCAGGGTGGCATCCCCTCCTGCTGCCACCCCCAGCAAAGGGAGGGTGGCACTGAGCCTGGGCTCACTGTGCTGGTTTAAAGGGAAACTGGCAGGAGAAACAAACCCAACAAAAGAGATTATAAGTCAGAGTGACAATTTAATAACAAGATTCCAATCAATGCAATGGCACAAAGAGAAATTGGGTTTAACCCCCAACCCCAGCAGTGTAACCCAGCCCCTGGGGCACAAACACAGGGGGGTTTGGTGGCCCCTCTGCTGAGCCCCACGGGGTTCCCCCAAGTCCAAAGGCAAAGGAAGGGACAAACCTGTTGGTGCAGATGATGGCACAGTCTGGGCAGAGTGGGGGGCTCCTCCTGGCCAGGGTCT
>JAWWLZ010000074.1:3005262-3022052 GCA_035041345.1 Poliocrania exsul
CGCCCCAGAGAACAACCCCCCTGGCCCCCCGGACCCACCCCAGTCCTCACCCTCAGCTCCCCCCACATCACCAGAGCAGGAACCCCCAGTGTCAACCCCTGGAGACCCCCAAATTCCCCCCACCCAGGCCCCACCACACCCACCTGTGACCTCAGCTCCTCCCAAATTACCAACCCCAGAGCCCACCCAGCCCTTTGGCCTCCGAATTCCCCCCATCCAGGCCCCACCACACCCAGTCCCTGACCCTCCGCTCCTCCCAAATCACCAACCCCCCCAAACAGCAGCAACCCCAATTCCCAATCCCTGGAGTTCCCCCCCCTGCTCCCGCCCCAGCCCTGTTGCTCTCCAGGGATGTTCCCTGAGTGCCACCAAGTGTCACCAAGTGCCACCAACACCCTCCCCAAACCGCACCTCTGCCTGCCCAGGGACCCGACTCCCCAGAGTGGCCGCCCAGGGACGCTCCTCCCGAGGAAGCTCCGTGGAATTCCGTGCCCCCTGGGGTGCCCTCCCTGCTTCCTGTGCCCCCGAGCCGGGCACACGCCCCGCGGGCATCCCGGGATGCAGCTCCACAGCCAGCGCCGGGAGCATCCGCTCAGCCCGGGAAGACAATTCCTAATTAATTGAAGATGTTCTGCCAAGAGCTGATTGTTTCCTGCTCGCGAGGTCGTGGCTGGCGCTGGTGGCTCTCCGCCTTTCCCGGCAGCGGCCCCCCCGGTTTCCGTGGCAGGGGGGGTTGTGCCAGGCCAGGAGGGTGATTTTGGGGGTAGTTCTTATCTCCTGCCCGCAGTCCTTTGCCTCCCTCTGCAGTGGGAGGAGTGGAGAGGAGGGAGAGTGAGCAGAGCAGCCACCCCTGGGCTCTGGTGCCCCTTGGAGTGGGCACCCCCTATCCCCAAGTGTCACTCACAGCGCACCCACAGGACACCCCGGACTCGGAGGAGCAGGTGCCACCCTGGGGCACACGACATGGGCAACTGCGTCCCGGTGGTGAGTGGCACCCCCCAGCTCAGTCCTGGCCCTGTCACTGTGCCCTGTCCCTCTGCCCTGGGGGGGTCACATCCCGCTGGTGGGAGGGCTGGGGGCACCGGCGAGCTCTGTGGGGTCTAGGGGGTCCCTGGTGCTGAGCAGGACCACGTGGGTGCCCAGTGTTGAGCAGGACCATGGGGGTCCCTGGTGATGAGCAGGGGCACTGCTCACAGCAGGTGCTGATGCCAAGTGCCCACTCACAGAAGGCCCAGTGGGGTCTGCACCCACCCACGGGGGTCTGTGCCCACCCACAAGGATCTGCACCCACCCACTGGGGTCTGTGCTCACCCATTGGGGTCTGCACCCACTCACTGGGGTCTGTGCCCACCCACGGGGGTCTGTGCCCACCCACAAGGATCTGCACCCACCCACTGGGGTCTGCACCCACCCCCAGCAAGTCTGCGACCCTCCTTTGGGGCAGTAAGAGAAGGGGCAGCCTAGGCCCATCGTGCCCGCCCTGGTATCAGCCCTGGCACCCCCTCCGTGCCCGCGGCGTGTCCGCCCCTGATAACGCTCCCCGGCGCTGCCCGGTGAGTCTCGGTCCCGGTGCCCGGGATCAGACGCCCAGCCGTGGGATGTGGCACCGGCTGGTCCCTCCCTGATGCCCACCCCCTCACCCACAGACCCCCAGCGCCCCGGGCACCACGAGCTCGCTGGACCTTGAGGAGCTCATGGGCAACTTCTCCTTCGGCGACGGCGACAGCGACAGCGACGGTGGCAACGTCACCTTCCTGGACTACGACGCCGACACCGCCCCCTGCCACAACCACTTCTGTCCCCTCTTCCGGCGCGTGGCACCCCCTTTCCTGGCCGCCACCTGTGCCATGGCCGCGCTGGGCACCGCGGCGCTGCTGGTGGCGCTGGCCAAGCGTCCCCAAGCCTGGCAGTGGCCGCAGAGCCGCGCGCTGGTGGCTCAGCTGGCGCTGGGCACGGGGCTCTTCGCGGCGCTGCTGCCGGCGCTGGCCGCGGGCATCGCGTGGGGTTGGCACCTGGGCGAGGGGCTGTGCCGCCTCACCCACCTCCTGTGGCACTGGAGCCTCTTTGCCCAGGCGCTGCTGGTGGGCAGCGGGTCCTGGGGTACCGCCTGGGCACGCTGGGACCCCCGGAGCCGGCGCCTGGCAGTGGCATTGTGGGCTGGGGCGCTGCTTTTGGCTGTGCCAGCAGCGCTGGCCGGTGGCACCGTGGCGGGCACCAGCTGCGTGCGGCGCAGCGTGGGCATCCTGAGCCCAGCCTACCTGCTGCACCTCACCTTGTTCCTCGGGCTCCTCCTGCTGCTGCCCACGGGGCTGCTGGTGGCCGCGCTGGCAGTGCCACCCCGGCGGGAGAGCTGGCAGAAGGGCGGCGGTGCCAGCTGGGTGTTCTTCGGGCTCTGGGCGCCCTATGGCGTGGGGCTGGCAATGGAGTTCCTGCTGCATGCCAGGCTGCTGGAGCCCACCTGTGGCACCTTTGAGCGCTTCGACCACGCCCTGGGGCTGAGTGAGGGGCTGGGGGTGCTGCACTGCGGGCTGGCACCGCTCGTGCTGCTGCTCGCCCGGCTCTGCCACCGCGGTGTGGGCACTGCCAGGGGCTGCTGAGCTCCTGGGTGCAGCCCGGAGCCTCGTGCTGGACTCTGGCACCGACCTCTGGCTCCTTGGCACCAGCCTTGGACCCCTGGCACTGACCCTTGGTCTGGTGGCACCAAACCCAGAACCCCCAGGACCGGCCCATGCCCCCCCAGCATCACTGCCTGTCCCCTGGCACCGGCCTTGGTCCCCCAGCTCTGCCCCTTGTCCTGGTGGCATCAAGCCTTGGTGCCCTGACCCCACACTGCCCAGCAGCCCCACAGTTTCTGTCCCACCGCCTCCTCTGCCCCCTGGGCCACCAGTTCTGTGCCAGGCTCGGTGCCCCTCCACCCTCCCTGCCCTCCCTTGGGGTCTCAGACCCTCTTTTGGGGGTCGGACACCCCCCTTTTTCCCCGGGGGTGCCCCAAGCACCTCCCCAGCCCACCCAAAGGTGCCAGCCCCGGGGTCCCCCATGCCCGTGGGCACCCCGAGGCTCCTCCCCGACCCCTCCCAGCTCCAGGGGGAGATTTTGGAATCCAGGGGGGATTTTTCCCTCTCTCCCGGCAAGACGAGAAGATCCCGTGGGAATTCCACGCAATACATTGGTCTGCCAGAGCCGCTCGCCCAGTTTGGTTATTGGGAGTACTGGGAGGTTGTGGGCATGGGTGGGGGGCACCCATCGCCTCCCGCTGGAGGGGGGCGGGAAGTGCCTCCAAACGGGCAGGAAAAGTTCCTAAGGGAGCTGGCAGAGGGAAGAGGAGGCATTTATACCCACAGCCCACGAGGGACGGGCGCGTGCGGTCACGGGGCACTGGGATGGGCACGGGCGGAGCGGGGAGGGGGCCCGGGGGGGCTGGGAGGGGGCCCGGGGGTGGGCTCGGAGAGGACGGAGCTGCCCTGATCCCTGCGGGAGCCGCGGGTCCCTGTGACCTGGGTGGGCACAGAGCTGGGGTGTCCCTGTCACCCGGGTGGGCACAACAGCTGGGATGCCCCCACTGTCCATGTCAGCACACGGCTGGGATGCCCCCACCACCACCCGGGTGGGCACATGCCCAGGGCCCAGCTCCAAGGGCATTCCCGTGCAGGTCTTGTGGCACAGCCGTGTGACAGTGTGAAATCGCCCCTCCTGGGTGTGCCAGGCTGCTGGGAATGGCACTGGGGGGCACACAGCCCTCCCCCTGTCCCCTCCCACACTCCAGCCCATAAACTCGGTGGCAGCAGCGCTGTGCCCACCCAGCTCCTCACTTGGCACCAACCATGGGCCAGCTGCGGGTCTGGCTGCCCATCCTGGCAGGGCTCATGGGGGTCGTGGCCCAGGAAGGTAGGGGTGGCACTGGGGTGGGTGACACCAGGGTGGGTGACACCAGGGTGGGTGACACCAGGAGGGGTTGGCATCAGGGTGGGTGACACCGGAGTGGGTGGCACCGGGGTGGGTGGCACCAGGAGTCACCTTGGGGTGACAGAGGAAGGCTCAGGAGGGACTGTCAGAGGGGGCTGCCAGTTCTCCAGGGGGTGGTGTTGGGGGCTCAGGGGTGCCGGGGGTCCTGGGGGTCCTCACCTGGGGGGGTTGACCTGGGGGTCTGAAATGGGGGTCCTGGGGGCCTGTCCAGGTTCTCCAGGGAGGGTGTTGGGGGTCCCAGGGGTCCTGACATGGAGGATCTGCCCTGGAGGTTCTGGGGGCCTAATAATGTTCTCCAGGGGGTTGGTTTGGGGGTCCCAGGGGTCCTGGCCAGGGAGTGCTGGGTGGTGGTACTGGGGGACCTGGAGGGTCTGACCTGGGGGTTCTGGGGGTCTGTCCAGGTTCTCCATGGGTGTGGTTTTGGAGGCGTAGGAGTCCTAGGGCGGCTGGCCAGAGTGTCCCAGCGGTCCTGCCATGAGGGTTTGACCTGAGGGGGCTACAGGACACCCCAACCCCGCCTTGGCATCCCTTGTGCCCCCCAGATTTGTACCGAAAGGTGTTCGTGTTCCGGAAGGATCCCAGCGATGCCTTCGTGGTGCTGAGGGCGAAGCTGGAGCAGCCCCTGCAGAACTTCACCCTGTGCCTCAGGGCCTACACCCACCTGAGCAGACCCTACAGCCTCTTCTCCTACGCCACCAAAACCCAGGACAACGAGATCCTGCTCTTCAAACCCAGACCTGAGGAATTCCGCTTTTATGTGGGGGGCAAACACGTCACCTTCCGCGTGCCCGAGAGCCACTGGGACTGGCAGCACGTCTGTGCCAGCTGGGAATCCGCCACTGGCATCGCCGAGTTCTGGCTCAATGGCAAGCCCTGGCCCAGGAAGGGGCTGCAGAAGGGCTACACGGTGGGTGCCACAGCTGCCATCCTGCTGGGGCAGGAGCAGGACAGCTTCGGAGGAGGCTTTGACTTCTACAACTCCTTCTCGGGGGAGTTGAGCGACGTGTACCTGTGGGACGTGGTGCTGTCACCCGAGAAGATGAGGGCAGCCTACCTGTCCCTGCGCCTGCCACCCGCCCTGCTGGCATGGAAGAGCCTCAGCTACGAGGTGAAGGGCGATGTGGTGGTGAAACCTCGGCTGAGGGAGGTGCTGGGGGCCTGAGGGCTGCGGGGCTGGGGCGGGGGATGGCCTCGGTCCCCGCTCTGCCTTTGCCATCCCTGGCACCCAGCACCCACCTCCCCAGCACCCACCTCCCCAGCACCCATCTCCTCATCACCCATCACCCGCATCCCCATCACCCACATCCCCATCAACCATCACCCACATCCCCAGCACCCATTTCCCCATCACACACCATCCATCTCCCCATCACCCATCTCCCCACCATCCATCTCCCCATCGCCCACCACCCCAGCACCCGTTTCCCAAGCTCACCCACTGTCCCCGTGCCCACCCACTGTCCCTGTGCCCACCCACCATCCCCGGGGTCACTCACCCCATTGTCCTACAGCCCCGGGGTTGCGTCAGTGCCACCGAGGGCTTGGGGATGAAGGTCATGGTCACCACTGTGTGGCACAGTCAGCCTGGCACAGCCCCGGAGCAGCCCCCAGGGATCCTGTCACGGTGGCTCCGAGGTGTCCCCTCCCCACGGAAATCCCGAGGTGTCCCCTCCCCACGGCGGTGGCAGTGCCCGGCTCGGCGGTGCCATGGGGCGGTGGTGGCTCTGCCTCTTCATCCTCCCAGCCCTCCTGGGCCCCGCAGCCCCTCGAGGTAGGGCTGGGGGGGGAGGGTGGGGGGCTGTGGGGGACAGTGAGGGGGGCAGAGGTTGCTGTGGGTGCAAGGTGGACAGTGGGTGCTGTGGATGCACTGAGGAGGGCAGAGGGTGCAGGGGGACATGCAGGGGGGCACAGGGGTGCAGTGGGGCCCCAAAGGGGTGCAGGGAGTGGAGTGAGGGGTGCAAGGGGGCACAGGGGTGCCCGCAGCAGCCACGCAGTGAAGGGTGGCACCCAGAGCTCTGTAGGGGGGTGCAGTGGGTGGGCTGAGGGGCACAGGGGTGCCCACAGTAGCTGTGCAATGAAGGGGGGCACCCAGAGCTTTGCAGAGAGGGGGCAGTGCAGGGTGCTGGGGGTGCAGGGGGGTCTCAGCAGGGGTGGGAGGAGGAGACACGATGCCAGCGCAGTGATAGCCCAAAGGGGCACCCCAAGCACCACAACAGGGGTGGCAGGGGGGTGAGGGGTAGCAGGGACACAACGCTGGGGTGCCACTGGGGCACAAGGCTCCCATGGGTGGGGACAGCAGGACAGGAAGAGCCCCCCGCCCCCCCCACCTCAGCCTGACCTCTGGGTGCTGCAGGAGAAGTGACAGCCAAGATCAAGGCGCACCCACCTGCACCCACCATGTACCACCAGCTGATGCTCACCTGTGAGGTCACAGGGGACCCCAGGTAAGGCACTGCCACCCTTCCACACCACCTGGCACAACATGGCACGGGGGTGGCACCTCTGGCATCCCCGGGCCTGGGGGTGTCCACCCCAGGGTGTCCCTCCACCCCAGTGACCCCCAGCCTGGTGCAGCCCCCAGGAATTCCTGTGGGAGAAGGAAGGAAGCCGAGCCCCCCTGCAGAAGGGCCCTGACAGTGTCCTGCTCTTCCCCTCCTTCAACAACACCCACCTGGGCACCTACATCTGCACAGTCACCAGCTCCAAGGGCACTGCCAAGGCCACCTACCCCCTGTGGATGGATGGTAAGGATGGCACCGAGGGGACAGCTGGGGACATGGGCTCTTCCTCTGTTCCCCACAGCTTGTCCTCACCACCCTGTGCCCAGCCCGTGGTGGTGGCACCTGCTTTGGGTGTCACCTAAAATCAAGATAAAATTCTGTGGACAATTTTAGGATGGTTAAGGTGGGCAGCAGGTCTTTAAGGTGCACAAAATACACAAGAGAGCTTTTACAATTGCATAAAATAAGCTAATTATCATATCTAAAGGGTTACACCCCTCCCAAAAATTGTCCATCCCCTGTGGCCACCCTTGGGCCCATCTCCCTGAACTCCATGGGTGGGTTCCCACCACCCTTCTTTCCTCTTTCTCTTCATCTACCTCAGGCCTTGTGTCCTGCTTGGGGGAAATCCAAGGATTCTGGGCCTCCTGAATAGCTTTGAATAAATATCAAGGAATAGTGGATATATCTCGTCCTCTTCAGATTAGATGTCTCTTACCTTGCTAAAAAATCTCTGTCTGCTGAAATCCATGATGAGAAACAGAAGCAACACTTTGGAATTTGGCACAAAAGCATTTAGTTAAAACCTCTATCCTAAAATAACGACAGAAAAGTCCTGAAAGCTGCATTAAAATCTATAACCTTATATCCTTATAACCCAAAGGCATCACTGATGCTGGAGGTCACCTCAGGGTGGGTGGAGGTGCCACCATCACCCACCTGTGTCTTTCTTCTCCCAGACCTGTGGGGTTCGGCGTTTGTGTTCCCTCAAGAGTCCCACACCAGCCACGTCCTGGTGAGGGCGATGCCGGAGCAGCCTCTGCAGAACTTCTCGGTGTGCCTGAGGTCCTTCACCGACCTCACCCGACCCCACAGCCTCTTCTCCTATGCCACCAAGAGACACAGCATCGACATCCTCCTCTCCAAGACCAAACCCAACCAGTACCAGTTCTCCGTGGGGGGAAAGTCCTTGCTCTACACGGTGCCCCGAAGCCTTGGGGAGAGCGAGCATGTTTGTGCCAGCTGGGAATCCACCACGGGCATCGTGGGCTTCTGGTTCAACGGCAAGCCCTGGCCCAGGAAGGGGCTGCAGAAGGGCTACATGGTGGGCAACAAGGCTTCCATCGTGCTGGGGCGGGAGCAGGGCAGCTTTGAGGGTGGCTTTGTGGGCGAGATGTCATCTGTGTACATGTGGGACACGGGGATCACCACCTCGGGGGTGGCATCGGCCATGTACAACCAACCCCAGGGAACGCCCATCTTTGGCTGGAGGAACTTCCCCTACGAGATCGTGGGCGAGGTGTACCTAAAGCCCTGGTGATGATGATGATGATGATTGATGATGATGATGTGGACGGGTATCCCTTCTCCCTGCTGTGGAACCCCCACCCCTCTCAAAGCCACCCAGTGGCACATAAATGGAGAAATGAGTTTTGAGGGCAGTAGTGGTTGTTGGGAGTGGGTGGTGCCCACCAAGGCACGTGGGGCTCAGGTGAGGGGTCCATGCTCAGAAACTCCCCAGGGTGAGGGGTGAAGGGGTGGGAAGGGGTTGCCTCCAGCCCAGGGCCCTCCTGCCTTCTGGGGACACAGGGCTCAGCTGGGGACAGGGACAGGGACACGGACAGGGACAGAAACAGGAACAGGGACATGGACAGGGACAAGGAACCCCTCACCCAGCCCAGGGTTGGGGGGGCACACCCATCCCCAGCAGCCCCTGGGCACAGCGGGGGCTGGGGCAGAACCTGGGGGTGCCCTGGGACATGCCCATGTCCCCGAGCCCCGCAGGGGGTTCAGTCTTGGAGCCCTGGGGGGGATTCAACTCCATGTCCCCAAGGCCTGAGGGGTTCAGTCCCAGGTCCTGGAGCTTGGAAGGATGGAATGGATGCCCTGGAATGTGCCCCGTGTCCCCTCCCGTGTCCCCTCCCGTGTCCCCTCCCGTGTCCCCTCCCGTGTCCCCTCCCGTGTCCCCTCCCGTGTCCCCCATGCCCCATCCCGTGTCCCCTCCTGTCCCCTGTGTCCCCGCCCATGTCCCCTCGGTGCCGCCCCCGCCGCCATCTCTCGGTTCCGTCGCTCCTCCCCCGCCCCGCCCCGTCCGTCCCTTCTGCCGGTGTCGCTCCCGGTGTCGCTCCGGGTCTCGCTCCGCCCCTCGAGGCCTCCCCGGTACGGCGGGGCCGGGCGGTCCTGGGGGCGTCCCGGGGGGTCCTCGGGGGTCCCGAAGGGGCTGAGGGAGGGTCCGGCCGCGTTCTCTGGGGCTCGAGGGTCGCGGGGGTGCCCGAGGGGAGGGGGGTAATGGGGAGTGTGAGCTGGGGGGTCTGAAATGGGGGTTCTGAGGGTCTCAATTGGGGGTCCTCGGCAATGCTCTCCCAGGGGTCTGCCCTGAGGGGTCTTGGGTCCGCAGGGTCTCCCAGGGGTCTGACCTGGGCAGGGTCCCCCCTCTCAGCCCTGTCCCCTCAGGCGATGGGGACATCCGAGCCCCCCAACTTCTCGTGGGTGGCCGAGGGGCGCCTGGCGGGGCTGGCGATGCCACGGGACCCTGGGCACTACCGGTACCTGCGGGAACGGGGCGTGCGGCACCTCGTGTCGCTCACCGAGCGGGCACCCCCGCACCATGAGTGCTGCCCCGAGGTGCGGCTGCACCGGCTCGGCGTGCCCGACTTCACCCCCCCGAGCCCGCAGCAGATCCGCACCTTCCTGCGGCTCGTGGAGGTGGCGAACGGGCGAGGGGAGGTACGGCGGGGACAGGGTGGGGACAGCGCGGGGATGGAGGGGGACAGCGCGGGGATAGTGGAAGAAGAGACTTGGGGGGACGACTGGGGACACTGGGGGGACAACCGGAGGACACCAGAGGGGACAACTTGGGGACACCAGGAGGGACAACTGAAGGAGACAAATGGGGAAGTGACACCTTGGGGGGGGACACTTCAAGAGCAGACACTTTGCGGGGGGTGACACCTCAGGGGGTGACACTCGAAGAGGCACCTGGGGGTGTGACAGTTGTGGTGACACCTTGGAGGAGACACTCTGGGAGGTGACACCTTGGGGGTGACACCCTGAGGCAGGTGACACTTTTGGGGGGGGGGGTGTGACACCTCAAGGGGAGACATTTTTGGGAGGGTGACACCTTAGGGGGGTGACTCCCCCAGGGGAGACACTCTGGGGGAGGAGGACACCTTGAGAGGGTGACACCTGGGGAGGGGACACCAAGGGGGCTGGTGACACCTCAGGGTGGGAGGAGGTGACACTGAGGGGGCAGTGCCACGGTGGGCATCACCCCGAGGGTGGCACAGGGAGCACCGTGGGGATCAGCAGGGTCACCCACACCCCTGCGTGCCCTCTGGCCAGGCCGTGGCTGTTCACTGCATGCTGGGGCACGGCCGGACGGGCACCTTGCTGGCGTGTTACCTGGCCAGGGAGGGGCACCTGAGCGGGGGCGATGCCATCCGGGAGATCCGGCGGCTCCGACCCGGCTCCATCGAAACCCCGGAGCAGGAAAAGGCTGTGATCCGGTTCTGCCAGAGCCTTCGGTGGGTGCAGCCCCCCTGGGTGCCACCCTCAGGGTGCCCTCCCTGTGCCCTCCCAAAGCTCCCAAATCCCAGCTCAGCAGTGCCATCTTCCCCTCCACAGGGCTGGGAAGGACGGTGAGGACACGTGAGCTCAGCCATGCCCCCCCAGGGTGGCATCCATGGTTTTGGGCACCCCAAAATCTTGGGGGGATTCCCAACCCCTTGGGCATTAAAGGACTGTCCTGTGGCTTCTCTCCAGGTCTGTTTTTGGGGGACATGTGAGGGGGACACCTCTGTGGCTCTGCTGGCCCTGACCTGGCTTGGTTGGGTTGGCAGCTGCATCCCGGGGCTGGTGGGGGGTCTTCTTGGCGTCCTGGTTGTGGGTCTGGGGTCTCTTCTCAGGGTCCTGGCTCTGGGTCCTGACTTTGAGGTCCATCAAGGTCCAGGCTCTGGGTCCAGGTTCTGGGGCGTGGCTTTGAGGTCCATCAGGGTCCGGGTTCTAGGGTCCCTTGGGGACCATGAATGGCCGTGTTTTGGCCCCCACAGGGCACTGCCAGGGCTGTCACAGCCCCCAGTGTCACATGGAGGGTGACAGCCATGCCAGTACCCTGGGGCCAGCCTGGGACTTGGATGCTTAAAGTGTAGCTTAGCTGGAATTGAGGCATCTCCATCCAAAAATCCAATCCTGAAAATCTCTTCTCAGCTGCTCCTAACCTTGGTGGCATTTAAATCCCGAGGGGAAGACACGTCACCGTCCCCATTCCGGGCTGGTGGCACATGACAGGGAGGTCCTGGGCGCTCTCCAGGCACGGGGCAGGGCTGGCACCTTGGCCAGCAGTCCCCGAAAGTTCCTCTGGAGTGCCAAAATGTCACCATCTCCCCTTGGGGACAAGGCACTGGGGTGGTGGCACCACTGACACTCCAGCTGTGCCCTGCCCAGAGGTGACCAGAATGGGGCCCCCCAAAATCCAGGGGGTGGGCAGCAGCCCCTGGCACTGCTCGGTGCCCCACAGTGGGGTTTTGGGGACACCCATGTCCACAAGCAATGATGTGGTTCTGGTGAGCCAATGGGGACATCCAGGGGGGCTCAACCTGCCTGTGCCCCTCACCTGGGGCATGGGGGGCTTGGGTGTGCCCAGCCCTGCATGGGGGGACATGGTGGGGACAGTGGAGATGTGGTGACAGGGACACATGAGTGGAACGCGGGGGGTGGGGACATGGTGGGAAATGAGAGGGACATGAGACACTGTGGGGACATGAGGGGACCAGTGGGGACACTGAGGAGGACACAGGGGGACCAGGAGGGACATGAGGGGACTGGTGGGGACATTGGGAGGGACACAGGGGGACTGGGGGGCACATGGTGAGGAAATGAGAGGGGCATGGGGCAACTGGGGGAACATGGAACCAGTGGGGACACTGAGGGGACACAAGGGGAGCAGGAGAGACTTGGGAGGGGACCGGTGAGGACACTGAGGGGACACAAGGGGACCAGGGGAGACATGAGGGGACCAGTGGGGACACTGAAGGGACACAAGGGGACCAGGGGAGACATGGGAGGGGAACATAAGGGGCTCACAAGGAAGACATGGGTGGGACACACGGGTGGGACACACATGGGACATGAGAGCCACTGGGGACACACACGTGGGACAGGGGAGGACTGAGGAAGGGACACAGTGGTGGGACACAGGTGGGAGCAGGAGGGGACACACAGGGGTGGGACACACAGAGGGGGGTCACACGGGTGGCAGCACGGGGGGCACACCCAGGGGTGGCAGCGGTGGCAGCGCTGTCCTGCCTAAGCCCGCGGGGGCACATGGGCCAGAGAGGCCGGAAAGCAGCTTAAGGCAGAATTATTGCCCTTAACTCCGCTGACTCTGGCGCTGTCCTCAGAGTCCCCCGGGGCTCAGGGGGCCAGCCCGGGCCGGGGGGGACTCTGTGGACCCCCTACCCCATGGACAGGGGGGTGGCATGAAGGGCGTCCCCCCCAGTGCCACCCCCAGGGCTTGGCAGTGCAGCAGGGCAGGGGCTGATGCTGCTCACATGGGCACAGTCGCCCCTCGAAGCCCCTCACAGCCCCCTGCGCTGTCCCCTGTGTCCCCTGCTGGCCCCCCAGGCTGGCGGGTGGCCCAGCTCCGGCTCAGCCTGCAGGGTGGGGACACGGCCCTGGTGGCTGTCCGGGCACGGGGACACATTTAGGATGGGATTAGAGAGGGGGGAGTTTGTGCCCACACGGGGTGGGGACAGAGGGGACATGGGCTTAACTTGGTGGGCCATGGCAGCCCCGGGGGGCTGTGGTGTCACAGGACACCCCAGTGCCACCCACCTGTCCCTGTCTGTGTCCCACTGAGGGATCACACACCCAAACCCCATCATAGTGTCCACCTGAGTGTCCCATCCATGTCACACCTGTGTGTGTCCCCAGCCCTGGCTGTGTGCCCCATCCATGTCCCATGTATGACCCATGTGTCTTGTCCATGTCCCACCCATTTGTGTCCTCTCAGTCCCCTCTATGTGTCCAATCCTTGTATCCCCACCACGTGTCTCCTCTGTGATCCCCCACAGTCCCACCAACGTGTCCCATCCTTGTGTCCCACCTATATGTCCCCTCCATGTCCCACCTTGATCCCCCCCATGTCCCCTCAGTCCCACCTGTGTCCCCAGGAGCGTCTTCTCCCCATGTCCCACCTGTTTGTGTCTCTGGTCCCACCCATGTGTCCCACCTGTGTCCCACTCGTGTCCCCACGAGTGTTTTCTCCCCATGTCCCACCCGTGTGTCCGTCTCATGTGTTCCCCTGGTCCCAAATCCTGCCTGTGTGTCACACCCCTGTCCCACCTGTGTCCCCTCCATGGTCCCACCCATGCCCCCCTGGTCCCACCTGTGTGTGCTACTCGTGTGTCCCACCCCTATGTCCCCCCTGTGCATACCCTGGCCCCACCTGTGTCCCCTCATGTGTGTCCCTGCAGTCCCATGTCCCACCTATGACCCTCTGTGTGTCCCCTCCTCAGTCCTCCCCTGTCCCACGTGTGTGTGTCCCCAGTCCCTCTCATGTCCCATGTGTGTCCCACCCACATGTCCCACACCTGTTCTTCCCTTTGGTGCCACTCATGTGTCATCCCCTGTGTCCCACCCGTGTCACTCCAGTCCCTTCCCAGTGTCCCCCCATGTCCCACGTGTGTCCTACCTATGTGTCCCACCTATGTCCTGCCCCCTGGTCCCATCCATGTCTCCTCTTCTGCCCCCTTATGTGACCCCCCCCATGTCCCCCCATGTCCTCAGTGTCCCCCCATGTCTCCAGTGTCCCCCCATATCCCCACCATGTCCCCAGTGTCCCTCCCATGTCCCCCCATCATCCCCCCCATGTCCCCGTATACCCCCCCCAGGGCCCTCCGGGCCCCCTCCCGAACTACATTGCCCATCACCCCCCCCTGCCCCACCTCCCCGCTCCGCCATTGGCCGCTTCCCCAAAGCGACGACCGGCGGCTCCCCATTGGCCGTCGCCGTGGCAACGGGCGGCGGGGGGCGTGTCCGGGGCGGTGGCCGCGGGTGTGTTTGCGGCCGCCCCGCGGCGGCGGCCGGAGCCGAGCGGGGACCGGGCGGGACCGAACCGAGCCGGAAAGAGCCGAAAGCGGCCGGAAAGAACCGAGCGGGAGCCGGGCCGGGCATGAGGAGCGGCGGGACGCGGAGCCCCCCGCGCCCCCCGCCCGGGGCCGGTGCCGGTGCCCCCGGGGCCGCCCGGCCGAGCCCGCCGGTGCGCGGGCCCCGGTGGTGACGCCGCGGGAGCCGCCGCAGGGCAGGGCAGGGCAGGGCAGGGCGGGCCTGGGCTATGCGGTGGTGGCTGCGCGCCGCCGTGCTCAGCCTGCTCGCCGGAGCCGGGGGTGAGTGAGGGCACCGGGGGCGGCGGGGCCGGGGCAGGGTCCCGGAGGGGCCGGGCCGGGCAGTGCCCGGTGCTGAGGAGGCGGCGGCGGGGGGAGTGGGGAGGGCTCCGTGGGCTGGGGAGGTGTCCCGGTCTCTCCCAGTGTGTCTCGGTCCCTCCCGGTGTGTCTCGGTCCCTCCCGGAGTGTTCCGGTCCCTCTTGGTGTGTCCCGGTCCCTTCCCGGTGTCTCCCGGTGGGGCCAGTCTGGCTGGTGTCGGGCCCCGAGGAGGCGGGGGCGTGGGGCTCCGGGGGCGATGTAAGGATGCGGAGCCATCCCGGTCCGTCCCGGTCCATCCCGCTATGTCCCGATCCATCCCGGTGTGCCCCGGTCCATCCCGGTGTGCCCCGGTCCATCCCAGTGTGCCCCGATCTATCGCGGTGTGCCCCGGTCCATCTCGGTCTGCCCGGTGCCCCGGCGCCCTGAGGATGCGGGAAGACACGGGGGACTCCGTGGGCTCCATTCCAGGAGCATGGAATGGGTCCCGCTCCCTCCCGGTGCACCCCGATCTGTCCCGCTCTATCCCGGTGCATCCCACCCCCGTCTCACGCGTCCCCCGCCGGTGCCGGTGCCGGTGCCGGTCCCGCAGGCAGCGGCCGCAGCGAGCCCCGGGCCGTGGTGGGGCGCGTCGGGGGCAGCGCCGTGCTGGGCTGCGGCTTGTTGGGCGCCCACGAGGCGCGGCCGCCGCTCTACGTGATCGAGTGGGTTCGCTTCGGCTTCGTCCTGCCCATCTTCATCAAGTTCGGGCTCTACTCGCCGCGCGTGGACCCCGAGTACGCGGGTAAGTCGCGGGTTGGGGGTCCCGGGGGTCCCACACGGGGGGCTGCTGCGGTGGGACCACCTTAATTGCGCTCCCGGGGAACTGGGGGGCTCTCCCAAAGGGGCAGAGAGGTCCCTGCAGCAGGTGAGTCCAAATCCCCGTTTCCATCCCCATTCACATTCCAGCAGCTCCAGGGAGGGCCGGAGGAGGAGGCAGAAGGGGTGGGGGTGCCCAGCTGGCAGGGTATCCCTGCCTGGGCAGCAGGAGGGATCCCCAGGGGCCAAATCTGGGAGAAGCTCCCCCAGTGCGGCAGCGCTCGGCATGCCCATCCCCGTGGCCTCTGGGGCATCTCCGCGAGGACGGGACAGCTGCGTGCCTGGCACTGCCCGGGGATGGTGCCATCGGGGTCCCCCGTGCCGGGGGCTGCCACGGCCCCTCCGGGTCGCCTGAAGGTTGAGGCTGGGGAGGGGATTTCGGGGGAGCTGCTAATTGGAGCAAAGCTGGGCCGGGGACGGGCTGGGCGTGGGAGGGGGATATTCGCCGCTTTAGCGGGTATTTAAAGTGAGTGGTGGCAGAGCCGGAGGGATCCCTGTGAGAGGATCCCTTCGAGCAGGGAAGGGAAGGCCACAGGGGTGTCCCTTGGGCATGGGGAGGGATGCCCTATACCAGCCACACACCACAATCCCCGCTCCGACCCTTCCTCGGGGGCCGGAGTGCCGGATCGTGCCAGGCTCAGGGTCGATGCCCGAGTCCTGCTGCCAAAACTGGCCGCTGCCTTAAAACCACCCGGTTTGCCGCAGCCCCGGCCGCGTGGTAGGGCACAGGTTTGGGGACACGCCTGGGGACACCTTCACCAGCTCTGAGCTGGTGACAACAACCCTCCTCCCGGGCAGGACAAGGCACCGGCGTTCCCGGGAGGCTCCGGTTACCTGAGCGGGGCCCCGCAGCTCCGGTTACCCGCGAGGGGGTGGCACTGTCCTGTCTGCGCTGCCCACACCCCCCCTTTGCCCCCACACTGTCCCCGCCGCCGGCGTGGCCCCAGCAGCAGCAGATTGGGATCAGGGCGGGGGGAAGGGGCTGGTGGTGGCTTGGAATGAGGGCGAGTCGGGTGGGCAAGGGGGGCTGGGGGCCGTTGCCATGGCAGCGGGACGGCTTGTTTTCCATCTGGAAGGCAGGGCAGTGGCAGGGGGTGCAGGGGAAGGGCGAGGGCAGCCCCCTCCTCCAGCCCTTTCCAGGTACATCAGATCAGGTGTCACCCAGAAGAGTCCTTTGTGGGGCCATTTGGAGCGTTCTGGGGACAAGGTGGGCTGCAGCTGCCTCTGTGGGAACACTTGGGGGGGTGGGGTTGGCTCATCCCTGGGTGCCACCACCTCCATGGTGTCACAGGCCACTGTCCCCTGCTGTGGAGCAGGGCTGGTGGTCCCTGACCCGGCCCAGGCCCCCCCTCCCTGGCTGTGGCCGCGTGGCAGGGGCTGCAGCCCCCTTTGTGTGTCCCCGCTTTGTGTCCCTCTGAATGACGGTTGCCAAGGGCTGGGGGATGCTGATCTGGAGGATTTTGTTTTTGCAGGGCGGTGGAGGAGGAGGAGGGGGCTGGGGCCGGCACAGGGGGATTAGGAGGAGGCTGGGGGGCGTCCCCAGGCCACTCTGATCCCTTCCAAAGGGACCTTTGTTCTGGAGCCGGCTGCTCCCGCCGCGCCTGGGGCTGGGGGCTGGCAGCTGCAGCCAGGTCTGGGCTTCCAAGAGCTTCCCAGGGCTTTCTAGGGCTTACCATAGCTTCCCAGAGTTTCCCCAAGCTTCCCAGAGTTTCCCAAAGCTCCCCAGAGTTTCCCCAAGCTTCCCAGGGCTTCTCAAAGCTTCCCAGAGCTCCCCGGGGCTATCCTGCTTCCCAGAGCTTCCCAAAGCTTCCCAGGGCTGTCCTGCTTCCCA